>JAPYKE020000427.1:0-600000 GCA_028554795.2 Sinohyriopsis cumingii
AAACAAAGTCAAATTTCAATGAAGGTTGATCAACTGATTGGTAATATAGTTAAATATCCGACATTTATCACATCTGGCACATCAATACATGCAAGGTTATATCATAAAAACCCAATTTAAATAGAAGTAAAATTATCCAAGACAAAAATTCTTCCATTACAAATCATAATAGACCCCCAATTACATCACTATATTTGATACATAAAGCTGAAAAATAACTGCTTCTCTAAACAGGGAAGATGTTGATAATTGGTGGTGATCTAAACATTGCTTGCATACAATTTTTGCCATGTAATAGTTGTTTAAATGATAAGATTTTGAATGAGTGATTACCAGTCAACACACATCACTGCCTTTGTTGATCATATCTATCTTAATCAACCTGCACATTGGCAATTAGACAGCAATATAATATCTGAATACCGAGGCATACACAGCAGCTGCCAATAATTACAATCATTTTTTTATACACGATATAGGAATTTCAAAACATTCTGAGGAGGATTTTTTAACTGACCTATTATTTACACCCTTTTATGAATCCTGAAAATAAAATTGTGACCTGCATTTAAAAAAATGATATCAACTATTAAATAAAGTCTAAAATATCCATGCATCACAGACAGACAAATGTGTCATGTAACAATTTAAACCTGCATGGCTCACACTGGAAATCAAGTTTGGCATGGATGAGATAGCTTCAAGAGAAACAGAGATTGGGTGAACTGCAAGTGCTGAGAAAGAGTCATGCACTTAACTGACAATGTAAAACAGACCTATTATAAACAAGCTGTAGAGTAAGCTCAAACAATGAAGCAAGTGTGAAAATATTTTAAAAAAACCCAATATCAAATCTGTTATTACCATAATAATTCCCATTTAATTCAAAGTTGTAGCACCAACTTTCAAATGTTTGCTAATCAAATAACTTAGATATAAAATATCACCAGATCACGCACGTTAAATTTTGTAATACAAGTTTACTTTTATCAGTTGCTTCCTTACTTCTGTGTTTACTAAATTTCTTTACATATATTTCTAACAAGATGCCTATTAAGCAAAAAGATAAATAAGCATCAAGGATTCTATTTTAATAAGTGGTAAATATTTTCACATGTTTTACACATAATCAGGAAAGAATAATCTAAATGAAGATCAAGTGAATCTCCTCACAAAAGGAAGTCAAGACGCATGAGTAGGCTTGATATTACTCACCTGTTTAGTTAACATGGCTTTGAATTCAATAGAAAGTGAAGGAAATAAACATTTAAACAAAATAAACATTTAACATCTACAGTGTTGCTACATATTGTTTGTCATGATGCCACAGCATATATATATATATATATATATATATATATATATATATATATATATATATATATATATATATATATATATATATATATATAACCAAATGTATTTATATGAATTTGACTGGCATTTTGTTTTACCCCCACCCCAACACACAATGACACTCGACATTTTAGATCCTTTCATTATATCATCTGTTATAAACAAGCTGTACAGAAAGCTCAAACAATGAAGCAAGTGTGAAAATATTTACTATATCACTGTTCGGTAAACAATGTGATCAGTTATGGCCCCTGAGGGAGTGTGCGTGTGTGTGTGCGTGTCTGTGATTTGGATTTTTAATGTAGCTTTAACAGTTATGTCATATCGCCAGAATGTCTGAAGTATGGCAGTTTATAGGAATGTCTAGAACTGAGGTATCATGCCACAGACATGTAGCACCACGTCCCACCCGGTCACATTATCCTGACACCAGGCCAACCAGTCCTAACACTAACCTCTTAATGGTCAGCATCTAGCGAGGCAGCTGTTAATACCATTTTAAAAAGTTTTAGGTATGACTCTGCCGGGGTTCAAAACCCGCAACCTCTTGCAACCAAGGTGGATGCTTTAACCACTGGTGCTGTCATAATGAGGTAGAGCTGTAGTTAATGTATTATTTCTACTAAACTATACAGATACCATTTAATGCTGCATTTCTCTGTCAATCTGTGTCTATTGTATTTGTGAACAGCTAAATACTATATGATATACCGTATCTATTGTCATTGTACAATCCCAGTTAATATACTGATCAAGGACACAGTGCATCATTTCACATTCTTAATTTTTCTCACCAGATATCCTTCACAACACAATGCACTTAACTGATCCTAGGCATTAGGAATTATTTTAAAATGAATTTATGGAAATCAAGTGACACAAAAGCTACAGCAGCATAATCACATTTAGTGCAAATCAAAATTATATCAATACATTATTGGTTATAGTGAGTTCCACATGCAACAAAACAAAAACAGGGGATGAAAGTATATAAACGCACGAAAAACAACAAGCCAGAACCTTATATACCTAAATGAATTTTTGTATTTACAAAATCTGTATATGGATTCCAATGCAATAAAAAAATCCACACTGTAAAGTGTGCTTTTCACAAGCATTTTTATAATGCTGTCTAAATGTAATGTTGATTTAATTTAGTACATCATTCTTAAATCTTACATGGCCAGTCTGGCATTAGATACAAATGCTCAATCTGTGTTTCTGTATTGCGCAGCTATGACTTTCGTATGATACACCAAGCCTGGAAATATTCCATCATCGTCTATATATAAAATATTTTGAATTATATATTGCTATAATCTGTATACTATTGTGCATCATTTCAAAAATGTCTACACAGCTTTAAATTGTATAAAAAGCTATCATGGTGGTGGGTATATGATGTATCTGCTGAAACTGGTCAAATTCTCTGCTGTACAGACAGGAGTGAAACGACAGTTAGTTGAGGCTGACAACAACTTTTTGGACAGGATATTTCATTATGAGTTCTCAGCTGAAGCTAGAGTGCAAATGGACACCAAACTTAACACAGAGCCCAAATGCTTTTGCTGCTGAAATCTTACTTTGAAAATAAAAGAAATACAAAGTAAGACAGACTCAGGAAGTCACGTTAAATTTCAAGGTTAGAAATGCCCTCTTGTTTGGAGAAAATGGAAATTATCAACATTACCCCTTTTAATTTTATAATAAGATATGAGTGTCAACCTTATCATGTTAATTACACCAGATCATTCAAACTATGAACCAATTACTACACAGCTATGGACAGATATTTATGGGAGAATAACTATGGCTACAGCATCTTGAGTTTGCAACCAGCTGCACAATGCTGAATTCTTGGTGCAAAGAACAAAAACTTCTAAACCATACACCTATTGATTGCCTTTCAAGCTGCAGTTTCATTACACTGAGAGAAGACATTCCACAATGTAAATCATCTCAGTGACCAACTATGGTCAGAAAACTAATAGCTTTCATACTTTCAAAAAATTGTCTCCAGAATTTGTCTTTTTTTAAGCATGTGGAGGAATTTACAATTTGTCTATTAATATTACTGAGAGTTCAAATTCACTGAATAAATCTAAGGAACCAATTTTTAAACATTTGCAGCCCAAACATGGATGTATCATTAAAGAGCAATAGCTCCATTAGTTTTGAGTAAAATTTAGAAGACTTATACCTTGTTACAATTATCTTCACATATTTTAGTCACTGGGCCACAAAACTGGAATTGTATTTTTGTTACAATTGTTTACAATTTTGCAACTTTTCATGAAGGAAATAAAAAGAAAACAAAATATCATTTAAAATGTTCTTGCTAAACAATATAAAAATGGTTACTAAAAGTCTAGTCCATGTATTAGAAACAGAATGAATCTTCTTCTTTTTATCAAACAAAATGCTCAAATTGTCACTAAGTTAAATGCAAGAATAATTTCTTGCTATGAAAATAAACAAAGCAAAAGAGTTTTGAAAGAACAGTGATTTAATGAGATTTCTATATCACTGAATCTATTTAGTAACTGGTTCTTTTTTATTTAATTTTGTCCTTAAATTTTCTTGAAAGTGGAGTGGAGTGAATGCAATAAAAATATACAGTATGTCATATTTCTCTAAAAATATTTACTCAATCATAGTATTGTTGGGAATTATTTCAGCCGTTATTTCTGCTAGCTGCAGAACCCAGTAATCCCTCAGACTTGAAAAATCTGTTTTGTACATTCTGTAGACAATGGGAATCAGATCTTACAAATTACCTGCCCTTACTCACTAGGGGGCTCTCCTTACACTGGATATAACCAATTTAAACTTGAGCACTCTCTGAAATAGGAAGTTTGCATTGCAGGGAGGGGTGGGATGGATTTAAGTTAATTGACTGGGTAAGTATTTTCTGGGAAACGTAATTTAAGTTAAAAAAAGCTAATGTTCCCATCAAATACATTGCCCAATCACAGTAACATATGGAAAATAAGTAAGTTGAGGAAATTACGAGTTTCCATCCTCTACCTAAAAGTACCCTGTAGGTCAAAATGACTATCTACTTTCAAGGGTGAAACTCTTCTAATGACAGTTGATGTCCAAATGTGTCAGAAATCATGAAGCAATATCCATTAATTGTTATTGGTGTTAGCTTCTTGCTTGCAAAGAGAAAAAGAAAGCAAGCTCGAGAATTGAGGCTTTCAGAGTGGAGGACCTTCTACTTGTTTAAATCCTCCCGCAATTAAAGATATGAAGTTTTTTCTGTGCAAGACATGCCATATATGATGCATGCAAAAGTAGTAATTTTCCAGAAATGGATGAAAGACGACCAACTGCAGCTGCTTGTAAAGTTTTACGGGTCACAAGGTTTAGCCTTAGCACATCTGTTGCTAAGTCAAGCAGATCAATGATCCATGATGGGCTGAAATCCAATGGATTGCCCAGATTTTGTAAGACAAAATGTTGCCATACTCAGCTCTTGACATTCTCATCTATAAAGCACTATGAATAAATATGATCATTATAGACTCAATATCACTGCTGGCGTCTGACTGCAAGGTTTCTTCTCTTCAAAGGAGTTTAACAGGTGGCACGTGACATTCCCATATCCCTGGCTAAACTAGATAAAGAGTAAGAGGTAGATACAAACACAAAATATCCTCCTTGCCAGATTTATGACTGGCCATTTTCTCTTTGCCCTTAAGCTGCGTTTGCAGAACATTGGTCCACATGTTCTCAGTCCACAGACAGCACAACTTGCATGTGTTGAATGACAAGCGAGACTGGAATTTAACTTCCACAACCTTTACTCTCCTCCACTTATTAAATAGCCATACTGTCCAGACAATATGAGTGTACAAGTGATTTTAATGAGTGACAATATACACAACAGTCATATATTTGTTTCAAACAACATTTGAATGAAAAAACAATGAAAATTCCAAGGAAAACGTGAAACATTAACAAGTGACTGACTTGAAAATAGGACCCCAAATATAGTAATAAATACAAAAAATGGAGGGCCATACCAAAGGTTTGAATCATAATTATTAATATATTTTTTTAATATGTAATTCAGTACAATATTTATATTCTAACATGATATAATTTGTTTGCTTCATTTCTCATTCTCTGAAAATACCTGTTCTATCATATGGATGGGAACCTGAAAAGCTTGATCTGTTATGGGAAGATCGATCTGTGATCATAGGTGAATCAGAAGACGGTACCAGATGTGCTGTAAGTTCAGCCTGGTGATTATCTGCTTGTGACTGCAAATCTCCCTTTACTCTTTGTTGACAAACAGAATTTGATATTTCATCTGGGCTGAAACTCGAGTCTGCTTCTGTACTAAATGTATCGCAGATTCCTCCTGTACATGTTGATAGCAAAGGCTGCTGAGTAAAAAAAAAAAGCCATTATAAATAATTACTGAATTTAAGTCTCACATAATAGTTATACAAAAAATATGTTTCACTTTGGGTATAACTATACATGCTTTCTTTCTTAAAAAAAGTTACAATTGCTCAGCAACTGATTTAAAACTAAGAGCAATGAGAACAGTATACTGTGAATTCAGTGAATTTTGTGGGTACTTATTTTTTCTGGATTTTGTGGTTGCTACAAACTGTAAGCGTAAAAACCAACAAACTGTCATTCTTTTGGAAACAAACAATAGGTTCCCAAACCAATCCATGGAATTAGATGCAGACAAAAAACAAGAAACCTGAATAATAGATCCCATGAAAAAAAATGAATTCACAGTATTACATGGCAGTCCAATATAGACTGGTCCTGTATATAGATACTGACAGAACCTGGCTATGAACAGCACTGACTAATAGATCACAGTGCTTTTGAATTTTACTTTTTACAAGGAATAAGCTCATACATGTGACAGAAGAGGTCAGTCAGTCTAAGATGGATCAGGAGATCTGCAAATTTGGTCATTAGTTTTGACTTCAAAAACAGGAGGATTTTCATCAAATTGTAAGTAAACAAATGTAGAAAATTGATAATTACTGAAAAAAGTAATTTTTTCTATATTAAAATTTGTGTGTATCACCTCAACACATTAGTTCTTACATAGTAACTTGCTGCATATACTGTCTCTATATGATACAAGAATATTTTTAGCATAAAGTTCTTAGTAGATCATTGCCTGGATTATATTGTGACAGTCATCCTAACCGTTCTCTGCACTTAGAAGATGATGTGTCATTACTGGACCATTGTATTGGGGGGAAGGGGAGAACATAATATTTTAAAGTTTAATGGCATCTTTACAGGTATCATACAGCAGTAATAAATGCTTCGGTCCAGCTTGGGTGTTTATGCTTTATCAACACAAATCAACTGTGCAAACACAAGTGTATCCAATGTATTGTCTCTCAATCTATCTATTACATGGCTAATGTCATACTGACAAGCAAGGGTCAATTAATAGTTATCACTGTAACAAGACTAAGATAAGATATATAAGGAAAACTAACCTGAACGTCAAATTCACAATTTCAAATATGCTACATTCAGGTGGTACTTCTATTATGATTTATGTCATATACATCAGAATGACTTATATCGATATGTTTGCACCAGATTTAAATGCTCCCCCTTGCTGCTGTTCTTGACAATTTAAATCGCCATAAACCTGGAATTTTTTAATTTATTTTTTCCGGAATTTGCTTGCTGAATTATCTTCAAAAATGAATCACATCTGAACACTGTTACAATAAATGAAATAATCAAATCTGAATTCAAATAAATGTTGCTGTTGATCATAAACATTATCAAAGGTGGCTGCAACATTCTCATTCAAGCAGGTAATGTGTATAATAACTTCTGTTCTTCAACATGTCTCTTTGATGTACCTGACTTCAGATGAATAGGGATGTTCTAATCTGTGTACTTTACTTATGCAAATTAGGTAAATGGACTATTATCACAGGAGAATTGGACATGGCACATCACCCTAGCTAATGTCAACCAATTAAGTAATCTCTGAGGACCTTACATTTTAATTGCCTCTATATCAGCTGTATGCCCGGAAGACAGGTTAAGCTGAGATTTGAGAAGAACTGTTTACTGTTCATACATATGTTAGATTACATGCAGGCAGTATATCACTATGGTCAAGAAATATTGGGATATTTTGTTGTTGAAAAACTTTTGGTGCTAATATTCTGGAAAATTTAGCTTTTTGAACACAACCATGTCAGGGGATTTGGTTAGTCCAAAATCATGTTTTTCGTGTGACACAGAATGTTTTGGCAGATGTTTGACTTGTAATACCGAAATCATTACATGACCTTCTCATCTGAACTGCTAGCGATGCACAAAGTTTAGTAAGCGAACTTAGCCTGCAATAAAATCTGTACTTGGTACTTTTCATTTTTCTTTAATACTTTGTGTCACCATGACCATGATCTTTCAATGGAATACATTCTTGCAGAGTGTATTGACTTCGATCATGCGAGACCAAAATCTAAATGTTACTTGATTACAACAAATGCAAACACATAATTTGATCTGAATATTGGTCTACAACTAAAGTCATAAGGCAAAAAATAAAAGGTGTGTTTGCCGCTGGCTGATCATACATGTTTTTCCTTGCTGACCCTAACACTTTTTCCCCTAGGGGATAATTGTAAAAATCATGAAAATTGATTTGTACATCTAACTGAGTCAGTTTGGTCCAGTACAGGACCTATAGCTATACCTGTTGCTATACAGCTTTCTTGTAAGACTTCATACGTTAGATGAGATTTTATAATCCTGTTTCATGTAATCACCGAGATAATTTTGCAGATCATTATAACGTATGGCTGTTCCTGCCAAACCACAATTCTCAAGGCACTGTTGTCAATTATCAAAAATAGATTGACTAAATTAGCAAATAACATGCAAGCTTGTTAATCTAATTTCTGTTTGTCTTTTCATGTATCAATTTTGGCAATTGTTCAGAGGTCATTGCATCTACTTTTTTTCATTTCAAACAAGATTGAAGTAATGCTATTTCAAAGGATCAATCGAAAATTTCATTTTTTTTTTTTTTTGTTATTGTTTTACAGATATACCTAAGGAACCAATGGCTTGCCATGCAGTCCTATCAAAATGGATGGTAAAACTGAAATTTAGGATTTCTTGAAAGAATGATCAGGAATAACACCTTGAGACATTTCTAAGACTTGTGAAATGAATTTCGAATGTTGAACGAAAAAAAAAAACTTTTTTTTTTTGCCAAACAAGTAAAAAGTCAGATTTTTTTGTTCAGATAATGCAGTGTAGTACATGTTGCTGTAATCTATTTCAGTGGATGGTACCTGAATCATACAAAAAAGCAGGGTAGGGTGCATGATTTTATTCTGCGTTCGGAAGAGGTGTTTAAATGTTAGCAGTGCTCAAAGAAAATTTGTTCTTAGACACAGACCCCCAGGACTCAGGTAACAAGCCATGACTCAAACTCCACAAGCCAGGACTGCAATTTCCATGTTCCCAAACTTGCCCTTTTTCAGCATTATTTTTTTACACATCGTTGTAATTGCTACACTTTAAATACGAGAAGAAAAAAAAAACAAATCATATTAAATTGACTTGGGTGTTTATTTGAATCTTGAACAATTTCACCCAAAGCATTGTTTTCCGCCAGGTCTTTAGGTCAGCCATTGTCTAATAGCTCTAACAATGTCCATCATACTCAGTGGATCAACAGTGTTTATATTTATTAGCATCAGAAGCATGTCTTGACATATTATCAAGTTTCTGTTTACACTAATGAAGTTATTCATAGGTGCCACTTAATTTGTTTAAACAGTATTTCATTAGTGTCAGCATGAGCAATGGGCAGCTGAATTGTTATTCATTAATATTTAACTTGAAAAATCTTCAACAGCGCAATAGCATTTAAACATGAGCATAAGTGAACTAAGTTTATGGAATTGTTCATTTTCTGCTTTACAGTTTACTGCAGCATATAAATAAAATCCAAATAAAGGTTCTAAAATTAATTGTTTTATAAAACTTTAAAGCTCCCCAATATATTTATTGAATTTAGCCAGAATTAAATCAAATTAAAGAAAATTCCTGCATCCCTTATTTTGAATTCTTTAAAGGTTTGAAAGAACAATTTCGACATTGATGTACATTTGGTGTCAAAAACAGAGTAAAGCAGCATGTATGTATATGTGTGTAATCAGGGACTAGTACATGTATGTACAGATCCACGATGCAAGTCAGTTATGAAAATATGAATGGTCAGGCTGACTCACCTACAAAATGGCACTTTGTTGTTCTAAAGAAATTTTATTATAAACATTGTACCAGTAAACCATCTTGAATACTATCTTTGAAAATTGTGACTGAAATTTCAGTGAAATTTTGTGAAATGCCTTTATTTCACCAAAATTATGGTATTTTTTCCATTTTAAAGCAAAATTTCATTTTTCAAAGACCTGATTCCAATTTTGCTTCTTGTGTCAATCTAGTTTGTAAATAATAGTCTGTCCAGTCTCATTCCGTAACAATTCTTATACCTGTATGTAGTCATTTAAATCAATATATTATTTAACAGGAGGTTCTATGAAGAGCTTCTGACTGGTCAAGCATTTGCACTTGCCTACTAAATCCTCAGGTAATGGAAACTGATGGGAATGAGCATGCTTCCCAAACATGGCATACTGAAATTAGTTGTTGACAGTTATTGACAGTAGGGTTTGATTTAAGCATATCTATTGAATTTAGCCAGAATTAAATGTATGTTATCACTTTCTTGTTGCTCTGAAGGTGTTTTTCATTAGTTCTCAGACAGTGGATTCTAGAAAATTTGTAAACATGTACATGAAGACATTTTTACATCCCAATGAAAAGAAAAGATGCGATCTAAACTAAAGACACATACAATACTGTTGATGTTGTTATTGGCCAATTATTTTTCCGTCAGGAGGAGAGTGGGTCGCATTTCATTTATACTTTACTTGTAAGTGTAGCAAGTGAATGACTCATATTTCACTTAATATACTTCAATTCTAACTAAAGTATACTTCATTTATAAGTAAAGCATATATATAATTGAAATAATTTAAGTATACTTCATTTATAAATGATATGCCTGATTTTCATATCCATATATAAATGCAATGCCTAATTTTACATATAAAATCCTAGCCCTTCACATATCAGTCACTTATAAGTGATCTATAAAGAGGCAATTCACTTATAAGCTCTGAATAAGCAATTAATAAGCCACTTATAATGTCATCTATAGGTTTTTTAGGGTCTTGAAAGCAGATTAAGTAAACCCCAATATTTATAACCAGGAGTGGAAGAATGCACAGGAAAGATAATTCACAAACTCATATTTGCATCTAGTTGTATTTCTTTGACTTTGGTTAACCTATGAAGCAAAATTATGGGGATGAAGGGAAAGACTCACATAATGCTGGCAGTTTGAAATCTGGTTTGTTCTTTCCATGCCTTCTGCATCCTCACTGATTGGTATTTGTGCCAAACACTGCTGAACTGTAACAGATTCAAAATGTACTTGTAAATTATATATTACACAGTGTTTTTACTATGATTAGAACAGAAGTAAAAATTGGTGGAATAGGTGAAAGACAAAGCCATTTTTGAAAATGAAATATAGCCAGCAGAACATTCATTGTGGATAGTGGATTGTTCTGCCAGTCAGCTTTTAATAATTCTACTAATGCTGATACCATTATTTTATTCTACAAAAGACTCCTCCTAAGGGATGATCTTTAAATAATGAAAATAATGTGAATAAATAAGATATACAAAACAAAGTCAAATTTCAATGAAGGTTGATCAACTGATTGGTAATATAGTTAAATATCCGACATTTATCACATCTGGCACATCAATACATGCAAGGTTATATCATAAAAACCCAATTTAAATAGAAGTAAAATTATCCAAGACAAAAATTCTTCCATTACAAATCATAATAGACCCCCAATTACATCACTATATTTGATACATAAAGCTGAAAAATAACTGCTTCTCTAAACAGGGAAGATGTTGATAATTGGTGGTGATCTAAACATTGCTTGCATACAATTTTTGCCATGTAATAGTTGTTTAAATGATAAGATTTTGAATGAGTGATTACCAGTCAACACACATCACTGCCTTTGTTGATCATATCTATCTTAATCAACCTGCACATTGGCAATTAGACAGCAATATAATATCTGAATACCGAGGCATACACAGCAGCTGCCAATAATTACAATCATTTTTTTATACACGATATAGGAATTTCAAAACATTCTGAGGAGGATTTTTTAACTGACCTATTATTTACACCCTTTTATGAATCCTGAAAATAAAATTGTGACCTGCATTTAAAAAAATGATATCAACTATTAAATAAAGTCTAAAATATCCATGCATCACAGACAGACAAATGTGTCATGTAACAATTTAAACCTGCATGGCTCACACTGGAAATCAAGTTTGGCATGGATGAGATAGCTTCAAGAGAAACAGAGATTGGGTGAACTGCAAGTGCTGAGAAAGAGTCATGCACTTAACTGACAATGTAAAACAGACCTATTATAAACAAGCTGTAGAGTAAGCTCAAACAATGAAGCAAGTGTGAAAATATTTTAAAAAAACCCAATATCAAATCTGTTATTACCATAATAATTCCCATTTAATTCAAAGTTGTAGCACCAACTTTCAAATGTTTGCTAATCAAATAACTTAGATATAAAATATCACCAGATCACGCACGTTAAATTTTGTAATACAAGTTTACTTTTATCAGTTGCTTCCTTACTTCTGTGTTTACTAAATTTCTTTACATATATTTCTAACAAGATGCCTATTAAGCAAAAAGATAAATAAGCATCAAGGATTCTATTTTAATAAGTGGTAAATATTTTCACATGTTTTACACATAATCAGGAAAGAATAATCTAAATGAAGATCAAGTGAATCTCCTCACAAAAGGAAGTCAAGAGGCATGAGTAGGCTTGATATTACTCACCTGTTTAGTTAACATGGCTTTGAATTCAATAGAAAGTGAAGGAAATAAACATTTAAACAAAATAAACATTTAACATCTACAGTGTTGCTACATATTGTTTGTCATGATGCCACAGCATATGTATATATATATATATATATATATATATATATATATATATATATATATATATATATATATATATATATATATATATATATAAACCAAATGTATTTATATGAATTTGACTGGCATTTTGTTTTACCCCCACCCCAACACACAATGACACTCGACATTTTAGATCCTTTCATTATATCATCTGTTATAAACAAGCTGTACAGAAAGCTCAAACAATGAAGCAAGTGTGAAAATATTTACTATATCACTGTTCGGTAAACAATGTGATCAGTTATGGCCCCTGAGGGAGTGTGCGTGTGTGTGTGCGTGTCTGTGATTTGGATTTTTAATGTAGCTTTAACAGTTATGTCATATCGCCAGAATGTCTGAAGTATGGCAGTTTATAGGAATGTCTAGAACTGAGGTATCATGCCACAGACATGTAGCACCACGTCCCACCCGGTCACATTATCCTGACACCAGGCCAACCAGTCCTAACACTAACCTCTTAATGGTCAGCATCTAGCGAGGCAGCTGTTAATACCATTTTAAAAAGTTTTAGGTATGACTCTGCCGGGGTTCAAAACCCGCAACCTCTTGCAACCAAGGTGGATGCTTTAACCACTGGTGCTGTCATAATGAGGTAGAGCTGTAGTTAATGTATTATTTCTACTAAACTATACAGATACCATTTAATGCTGCATTTCTCTGTCAATCTGTGTCTATTGTATTTGTGAACAGCTAAATACTATATGATATACCGTATCTATTGTCATTGTACAATCCCAGTTAATATACTGATCAAGGACACAGTGCATCATTTCACATTCTTAATTTTTCTCACCAGATATCCTTCACAACACAATGCACTTAACTGATCCTAGGCATTAGGAATTATTTTAAAATGAATTTATGGAAATCAAGTGACACAAAAGCTACAGCAGCATAATCACATTTAGTGCAAATCAAAATTATATCAATACATTATTGGTTATAGTGAGTTCCACATGCAACAAAACAAAAACAGGGGATGAAAGTATATAAACGCACGAAAAACAACAAGCCAGAACCTTATATACCTAAATGAATTTTTGTATTTACAAAATCTGTATATGGATTCCAATGCAATAAAAAAATCCACACTGTAAAGTGTGCTTTTCACAAGCATTTTTATAATGCTGTCTAAATGTAATGTTGATTTAATTTAGTACATCATTCTTAAATCTTACATGGCCAGTCTGGCATTAGATACAAATGCTCAATCTGTGTTTCTGTATTGCGCAGCTATGACTTTCGTATGATACACCAAGCCTGGAAATATTCCATCATCGTCTATATATAAAATATTTTGAATTATATATTGCTATAATCTGTATACTATTGTGCATCATTTCAAAAATGTCTACACAGCTTTAAATTGTATAAAAAGCTATCATGGTGGTGGGTATATGATGTATCTGCTGAAACTGGTCAAATTCTCTGCTGTACAGACAGGAGTGAAACGACAGTTAGTTGAGGCTGACAACAACTTTTTGGACAGGATATTTCATTATGAGTTCTCAGCTGAAGCTAGAGTGCAAATGGACACCAAACTTAACACAGAGCCCAAATGCTTTTGCTGCTGAAATCTTACTTTGAAAATAAAAGAAATACAAAGTAAGACAGACTCAGGAAGTCACGTTAAATTTCAAGGTTAGAAATGCCCTCTTGTTTGGAGAAAATGGAAATTATCAACATTACCCCTTTTAATTTTATAATAAGATATGAGTGTCAACCTTATCATGTTAATTACACCAGATCATTCAAACTATGAACCAATTACTACACAGCTATGGACAGATATTTATGGGAGAATAACTATGGCTACAGCATCTTGAGTTTGCAACCAGCTGCACAATGCTGAATTCTTGGTGCAAAGAACAAAAACTTCTAAACCATACACCTATTGATTGCCTTTCAAGCTGCAGTTTCATTACACTGAGAGAAGACATTCCACAATGTAAATCATCTCAGTGACCAACTATGGTCAGAAAACTAATAGCTTTCATACTTTCAAAAAATTGTCTCCAGAATTTGTCTTTTTTTAAGCATGTGGAGGAACTTACAATTTGTCTATTAATATTACTGAGAGTTCAAATTCACTGAATAAATCTAAGGAACCAATTTTTAAACATTTGCAGCCCAAACATGGATGTATCATTAAAGAGCAATAGCTCCATTAGTTTTGAGTAAAATTTAGAAGACTTATACCTTGTTACAATTATCTTCACATATTTTAGTCACTGGGCCACAAAACTGGAATTGTATTTTTGTTACAATTGTTTACAATTTTGCAACTTTTCATGAAGGAAATAAAAAGAAAACAAAATATCATTTAAAATGTTCTTGCTAAACAATATAAAAATGGTTACTAAAAGTCTAGTCCATGTATTAGAAACAGAATGAATCTTCTTCTTTTTATCAAACAAAATGCTCAAATTGTCACTAAGTTAAATGCAAGAATAATTTCTTGCTATGAAAATAAACAAAGCAAAAGAGTTTTGAAAGAACAGTGATTTAATGAGATTTCTATATCACTGAATCTATTTAGTAACTGGTTCTTTTTTATTTAATTTTGTCCTTAAATTTTCTTGAAAGTGGAGTGGAGTGAATGCAATAAAAATATACAGTATGTCATATTTCTCTAAAAATATTTACTCAATCATAGTATTGTTGGGAATTATTTCAGCCGTTATTTCTGCTAGCTGCAGAACCCAGTAATCCCTCAGACTTGAAAAATCTGTTTTGTACATTCTGTAGACAATGGGAATCAGATCTTACAAATTACCTGCCCTTACTCACTAGGGGGCTCTCCTTACACTGGATATAACCAATTTAAACTTGAGCACTCTCTGAAATAGGAAGTTTGCATTGCAGGGAGGGGTGGGATGGATTTAAGTTAATTGACTGGGTAAGTATTTTCTGGGAAACGTAATTTAAGTTAAAAAAAGCTAATGTTCCCATCAAATACATTGCCCAATCACAGTAACATATGGAAAATAAGTAAGTTGAGGAAATTACGAGTTTCCATCCTCTACCTAAAAGTACCCTGTAGGTCAAAATGACTATCTACTTTCAAGGGTGAAACTCTTCTAATGACAGTTGATGTCCAAATGTGTCAGAAATCATGAAGCAATATCCATTAATTGTTATTGGTGTTAGCTTCTTGCTTGCAAAGAGAAAAAGAAAGCAAGCTCGAGAATTGAGGCTTTCAGAGTGGAGGACCTTCTACTTGTTTAAATCCTCCCGCAATTAAAGATATGAAGTTTTTCTGTGCAAGACATGCCATATATGATGCATGCAAAAGTAGTAATTTTCCAGAAATGGATGAAAGACGACCAACTGCAGCTGCTTGTAAAGTTTTACGGGTCACAAGGTTTAGCCTTAGCACATCTGTTGCTAAGTCAAGCAGATCAATGATCCATGATGGGCTGAAATCCAATGGATTGCCCAGATTTTGTAAGACAAAATGTTGCCATACTCAGCTCTTGACATTCTCATCTATAAAGCACTATGAATAAATATGATCATTATAGACTCAATATCACTGCTGGCGTCTGACTGCAAGGTTTCTTCTCTTCAAAGGAGTTTAACAGGTGGCACGTGACATTCCCATATCCCTGGCTAAACTAGATAAAGAGTAAGAGGTAGATACAAACACAAAATATCCTCCTTGCCAGATTTATGACTGGCCATTTTCTCTTTGCCCTTAAGCTGCGTTTGCAGAACATTGGTCCACATGTTCTCAGTCCACAGACAGCACAACTTGCATGTGTTGAATGACAAGCGAGACTGGAATTTAACTTCCACAACCTTTACTCTCCTCCACTTATTAAATAGCCATACTGTCCAGACAATATGAGTGTACAAGTGATTTTAATGAGTGACAATATACACAACAGTCATATATTTGTTTCAAACAACATTTGAATGAAAAAACAATGAAAATTCCAAGGAAAACGTGAAACATTAACAAGTGACTGACTTGAAAATAGGACCCCAAATATAGTAATAAATACAAAAAATGGAGGGCCATACCAAAGGTTTGAATCATAATTATTAATATATTTTTTTAATATGTAATTCAGTACAATATTTATATTCTAACATGATATAATTTGTTTGCTTCATTTCTCATTCTCTGAAAATACCTGTTCTATCATATGGATGGGAACCTGAAAAGCTTGATCTGTTATGGGAAGATCGATCTGTGATCATAGGTGAATCAGAAGACGGTACCAGATGTGCTGTAAGTTCAGCCTGGTGATTATCTGCTTGTGACTGCAAATCTCCCTTTACTCTTTGTTGACAAACAGAATTTGATATTTCATCTGGGCTGAAACTCGAGTCTGCTTCTGTACTAAATGTATCGCAGATTCCTCCTGTACATGTTGATAGCAAAGGCTGCTGAGTAAAAAAAAAAAGCCATTATAAATAATTACTGAATTTAAGTCTCACATAATAGTTATACAAAAAATATGTTTCACTTTGGGTATAACTATACATGCTTTCTTTCTTAAAAAAAGTTACAATTGCTCAGCAACTGATTTAAAACTAAGAGCAATGAGAACAGTATACTGTGAATTCAGTGAATTTTGTGGGTACTTATTTTTTCTGGATTTTGTGGTTGCTACAAACTGTAAGCGTAAAAACCAACAAACTGTCATTCTTTTGGAAACAAACAATAGGTTCCCAAACCAATCCATGGAATTAGATGCAGACAAAAAACAAGAAACCTGAATAATAGATCCCATGAAAAAAAATGAATTCACAGTATTACATGGTAGTCCAATATAGACTGGTCCTGTATATAGATACTGACAGAACCTGGCTATGAACAGCACTGACTAATAGATCACAGTGCTTTTGAATTTTACTTTTTACAAGGAATAAGCTCATACATGTGACAGAAGAGGTCAGTCAGTCTAAGATGGATCAGGAGATCTGCAAATTTGGTCATTAGTTTTGACTTCAAAAACAGGAGGATTTTCATCAAATTGTAAGTAAACAAATGTAGAAAATTGATAATTACTGAAAAAAGTAATTTTTTCTATATTAAAATTTGTGTGTATCACCTCAACACATTAGTTCTTACATAGTAACTTGCTGCATATACTGTCTCTATATGATACAAGAATATTTTTAGCATAAAGTTCTTAGTAGATCATTGCCTGGATTATATTGTGACAGTCATCCTAACCGTTCTCTGCACTTAGAAGATGATGTGTCATTACTGGACCATTGTATTGGGGGGAAGGGGAGAACATAATATTTTAAAGTTTAATGGCATCTTTACAGGTATCATACAGCAGTAATAAATGCTTCGGTCCAGCTTGGGTGTTTATGCTTTATCAACACAAATCAACTGTGCAAACACAAGTGTATCCAATGTATTGTCTCTCAATCTATCTATTACATGGCTAATGTCATACTGACAAGCAAGGGTCAATTAATAGTTATCACTGTAACAAGACTAAGATAAGATATATAAGGAAAACTAACCTGAACGTCAAATTCACAATTTCAAATATGCTACATTCAGGTGGTACTTCTATTATGATTTATGTCATATACATCAGAATGACTTATATCGATATGTTTGCACCAGATTTAAATGCTCCCCCTTGCTGCTGTTCTTGACAATTTAAATCGCCATAAACCTGGAATTTTTTAATTTATTTTTTCCGGAATTTGCTTGCTGAATTATCTTCAAAAATGAATCACATCTGAACACTGTTACAATAAATGAAATAATCAAATCTGAATTCAAATAAATGTTGCTGTTGATCATAAACATTATCAAAGGTGGCTGCAACATTCTCATTCAAGCAGGTAATGTGTATAATAACTTCTGTTCTTCAACATGTCTCTTTGATGTACCTGACTTCAGATGAATAGGGATGTTCTAATCTGTGTACTTTACTTATGCAAATTAGGTAAATGGACTATTATCACAGGAGAATTGGACATGGCACATCACCCTAGCTAATGTCAACCAATTAAGTAATCTCTGAGGACCTTACATTTTAATTGCCTCTATATCAGCTGTATGCCCTGAAGACAGGTTAAGCTGAGATTTGAGAAGAACTGTTTACTGTTCATACATATGTTAGATTACATGCAGGCAGTATATCACTATGGTCAAGAAATATTGGGATATTTTGTTGTTGAAAAACTTTTGGTGCTAATATTCTGGAAAATTTAGCTTTTTGAACACAACCATGTCAGGGGATTTGGTTAGTCCAAAATCATGTTTTTCGTGTGACACAGAATGTTTTGGCAGATGTTTGACTTGTAATACCGAAATCATTACATGACCTTCTCATCTGAACTGCTAGCGATGCACAAAGTTTAGTAAGCGAACTTAGCCTGCAATAAAATCTGTACTTGGTACTTTTCATTTTTCTTTAATACTTTGTGTCACCATGACCATGATCTTTCAATGGAATACATTCTTGCAGAGTGTATTGACTTCGATCATGCGAGACCAAAATCTAAATGTTACTTGATTACAACAAATGCAAACACATAATTTGATCTGAATATTGGTCTACAACTAAAGTCATAAGGCAAAAAATAAAAGGTGTGTTTGCCGCTGGCTGATCATACATGTTTTTCCTTGCTGACCCTAACACTTTTTCCCCTAGGGGATAATTGTAAAAATCATGAAAATTGATTTGTACATCTAACTGAGTCAGTTTGGTCCAGTACAGGACCTATAGCTATACCTGTTGCTATACAGCTTTCTTGTAAGACTTCATACGTTAGATGAGATTTTATAATCCTGTTTCATGTAATCACCGAGATAATTTTGCAGATCATTATAACGTATGGCTGTTCCTGCCAAACCACAATTCTCAAGGCACTGTTGTCAATTATCAAAAATAGATTGACTAAATTAGCAAATAACATGCAAGCTTGTTAATCTAATTTCTGTTTGTCTTTTCATGTATCAATTTTGGCAATTGTTCAGAGGTCATTGCATCTACTTTTTTTCATTTCAAACAAGATTGAAGTAATGCTATTTCAAAGGATCAATCGAAAATTTCATTTTTTTTTTTTTTTTTGTTATTGTTTTACAGATATACCTAAGGAACCAATGGCTTGCCATGCAGTCCTATCAAAATGGATGGTAAAACTGAAATTTAGGATTTCTTGAAAGAATGATCAGGAATAACACCTTGAGACATTTCTAAGACTTGTGAAATGAATTTCGAATGTTGAACGAAAAAAAAAAACTTTTTTTTTTTGCCAAACAAGTAAAAAGTCAGATTTTTTTGTTCAGATAATGCAGTGTAGTACATGTTGCTGTAATCTATTTCAGTGGATGGTACCTGAATCATACAAAAAAGCAGGGTAGGGTGCATGATTTTATTCTGCGTTCGGAAGAGGTGTTTAAATGTTAGCAGTGCTCAAAGAAAATTTGTTCTTAGACACAGACCCCCAGGACTCAGGTAACAAGCCATGACTCAAACTCCACAAGCCAGGACTGCAATTTCCATGTTCCCAAACTTGCCCTTTTTCAGCATTATTTTTTTACACATCGTTGTAATTGCTACACTTTAAATACGAGAAGAAAAAAAAAAACAAATCATATTAAATTGACTTGGGTGTTTATTTGAATCTTGAACAATTTCACCCAAAGCATTGTTTTCCGCCAGGTCTTTAGGTCAGCCATTGTCTAATAGCTCTAACAATGTCCATCATACTCAGTGGATCAACAGTGTTTATATTTATTAGCATCAGAAGCATGTCTTGACATATTATCAAGTTTCTGTTTACACTAATGAAGTTATTCATAGGTGCCACTTAATTTGTTTAAACAGTATTTCATTAGTGTCAGCATGAGCAATGGGCAGCTGAATTGTTATTCATTAATATTTAACTTGAAAAATCTTCAACAGCGCAATAGCATTTAAACATGAGCATAAGTGAACTAAGTTTATGGAATTGTTCATTTTCTGCTTTACAGTTTACTGCAGCATATAAATAAAATCCAAATAAAGGTTCTAAAATTAATTGTTTTATAAAACTTTAAAGCTCCCCAATATATTTATTGAATTTAGCCAGAATTAAATCAAATTAAAGAAAATTCCTGCATCCCTTATTTTGAATTCTTTAAAGGTTTGAAAGAACAATTTCGACATTGATGTACATTTGGTGTCAAAAACAGAGTAAAGCAGCATGTATGTATATGTGTGTAATCAGGGACTAGTACATGTATGTACAGATCCACGATGCAAGTCAGTTATGAAAATATGAATGGTCAGGCTGACTCACCTACAAAATGGCACTTTGTTGTTCTAAAGAAATTTTATTATAAACATTGTACCAGTAAACCATCTTGAATACTATCTTTGAAAATTGTGACTGAAATTTCAGTGAAATTTTGTGAAATGCCTTTATTTCACCAAAATTATGGTATTTTTTCCATTTTAAAGCAAAATTTCATTTTTCAAAGACCTGATTCCAATTTTGCTTCTTGTGTCAATCTAGTTTGTAAATAATAGTCTGTCCAGTCTCATTCCGTAACAATTCTTATACCTGTATGTAGTCATTTAAATCAATATATTATTTAACAGGAGGTTCTATGAAGAGCTTCTGACTGGTCAAGCATTTGCACTTGCCTACTAAATCCTCAGGTAATGGAAACTGATGGGAATGAGCATGCTTCCCAAACATGGCATACTGAAATTAGTTGTTGACAGTTATTGACAGTAGGGTTTGATTTAAGCATATCTATTGAATTTAGCCAGAATTAAATGTATGTTATCACTTTCTTGTTGCTCTGAAGGTGTTTTTCATTAGTTCTCAGACAGTGGATTCTAGAAAATTTGTAAACATGTACATGAAGACATTTTTACATCCCAATGAAAAGAAAAGATGCGATCTAAACTAAAGACACATACAATACTGTTGATGTTGTTATTGGCCAATTATTTTTCCGTCAGGAGGAGAGTGGGTCGCATTTCATTTATACTTTACTTGTAAGTGTAGCAAGTGAATGACTCATATTTCACTTAATATACTTCAATTCTAACTAAAGTATACTTCATTTATAAGTAAAGCATATATATAATTGAAATAATTTAAGTATACTTCATTTATAAATGATATGCCTGATTTTCATATCCATATATAAATGCAATGCCTAATTTTACATATAAAATCCTAGCCCTTCACATATCAGTCACTTATAAGTGATCTATAAAGAGGCAATTCACTTATAAGCTCTGAATAAGCAATTAATAAGCCACTTATAATGTCATCTATAGGTTTTTTAGGGTCTTGAAAGCAGATTAAGTAAACCCCAATATTTATAACCAGGAGTGGAAGAATGCACAGGAAAGATAATTCACAAACTCATATTTGCATCTAGTTGTATTTCTTTGACTTTGGTTAACCTATGAAGCAAAATTATGGGGATGAAGGGAAAGACTCACATAATGCTGGCAGTTTGAAATCTGGTTTGTTCTTTCCATGCCTTCTGCATCCTCACTGATTGGTATTTGTGCCAAACACTGCTGAACTGTAACAGATTCAAAATGTACTTGTAAATTATATATTACACAGTGTTTTTACTATGATTAGAACAGAAGTAAAAATTGGTGGAATAGGTGAAAGACAAAGCCATTTTTGAAAATGAAATATAGCCAGCAGAACATTCATTGTGGATAGTGGATTGTTCTGCCAGTCAGCTTTTAATAATTCTACTAATGCTGATACCATTATTTTATTCTACAAAAGACTCCTCCTAAGGGATGATCTTTAAATAATGAAAATAATGTGAATAAATAAGATATACAAAACAAAGTCAAATTTCAATGAAGGTTGATCAACTGATTGGTAATATAGTTAAATATCCGACATTTATCACATCTGGCACATCAATACATGCAAGGTTATATCATAAAAACCCAATTTAAATAGAAGTAAAATTATCCAAGACAAAAATTCTTCCATTACAAATCATAATAGACCCCCAATTACATCACTATATTTGATACATAAAGCTGAAAAATAACTGCTTCTCTAAACAGGGAAGATGTTGATAATTGGTGGTGATCTAAACATTGCTTGCATACAATTTTTGCCATGTAATAGTTGTTTAAATGATAAGATTTTGAATGAGTGATTACCAGTCAACACACATCACTGCCTTTGTTGATCATATCTATCTTAATCAACCTGCACATTGGCAATTAGACAGCAATATAATATCTGAATACCGAGGCATACACAGCAGCTGCCAATAATTACAATCATTTTTTTATACACGATATAGGAATTTCAAAACATTCTGAGGAGGATTTTTTAACTGACCTATTATTTACACCCTTTTATGAATCCTGAAAATAAAATTGTGACCTGCATTTAAAAAAATGATATCAACTATTAAATAAAGTCTAAAATATCCATGCATCACAGACAGACAAATGTGTCATGTAACAATTTAAACCTGCATGGCTCACACTGGAAATCAAGTTTGGCATGGATGAGATAGCTTCAAGAGAAACAGAGATTGGGTGAACTGCAAGTGCTGAGAAAGAGTCATGCACTTAACTGACAATGTAAAACAGACCTATTATAAACAAGCTGTAGAGTAAGCTCAAACAATGAAGCAAGTGTGAAAATATTTTAAAAAAACCCAATATCAAATCTGTTATTACCATAATAATTCCCATTTAATTCAAAGTTGTAGCACCAACTTTCAAATGTTTGCTAATCAAATAACTTAGATATAAAATATCACCAGATCACGCACGTTAAATTTTGTAATACAAGTTTACTTTTATCAGTTGCTTCCTTACTTCTGTGTTTACTAAATTTCTTTACATATATTTCTAACAAGATGCCTATTAAGCAAAAAGATAAATAAGCATCAAGGATTCTATTTTAATAAGTGGTAAATATTTTCACATGTTTTACACATAATCAGGAAAGAATAATCTAAATGAAGATCAAGTGAATCTCCTCACAAAAGGAAGTCAAGAGGCATGAGTAGGCTTGATATTACTCACCTGTTTAGTTAACATGGCTTTGAATTCAATAGAAAGTGAAGGAAATAAACATTTAAACAAAATAAACATTTAACATCTACAGTGTTGCTACATATTGTTTGTCATGATGCCACAGCATATATATATATATATATATATATATATATATATATATATATATATATATATATAAACCAAATGTATTTATATGAATTTGACTGGCATTTTGTTTTACCCCCACCCCAACACACAATGACACTCGACATTTTAGATCCTTTCATTATATCATCTGTTATAAACAAGCTGTACAGAAAGCTCAAACAATGAAGCAAGTGTGAAAATATTTACTATATCACTGTTCGGTAAACAATGTGATCAGTTATGGCCCCTGAGGGAGTGTGCGTGTGTGTGTGCGTGTCTGTGATTTGGATTTTTAATGTAGCTTTAACAGTTATGTCATATCGCCAGAATGTCTGAAGTATGGCAGTTTATAGGAATGTCTAGAACTGAGGTATCATGCCACAGACATGTAGCACCACGTCCCACCCGGTCACATTATCCTGACACCAGGCCAACCAGTCCTAACACTAACCTCTTAATGGTCAGCATCTAGCGAGGCAGCTGTTAATACCATTTTAAAAAGTTTTAGGTATGACTCTGCCGGGGTTCAAAACCCGCAACCTCTTGCAACCAAGGTGGATGCTTTAACCACTGGTGCTGTCATAATGAGGTAGAGCTGTAGTTAATGTATTATTTCTACTAAACTATACAGATACCATTTAATGCTGCATTTCTCTGTCAATCTGTGTCTATTGTATTTGTGAACAGCTAAATACTATATGATATACCGTATCTATTGTCATTGTACAATCCCAGTTAATATACTGATCAAGGACACAGTGCATCATTTCACATTCTTAATTTTTCTCACCAGATATCCTTCACAACACAATGCACTTAACTGATCCTAGGCATTAGGAATTATTTTAAAATGAATTTATGGAAATCAAGTGACACAAAAGCTACAGCAGCATAATCACATTTAGTGCAAATCAAAATTATATCAATACATTATTGGTTATAGTGAGTTCCACATGCAACAAAACAAAAACAGGGGATGAAAGTATATAAACGCACGAAAAACAACAAGCCAGAACCTTATATACCTAAATGAATTTTTGTATTTACAAAATCTGTATATGGATTCCAATGCAATAAAAAAATCCACACTGTAAAGTGTGCTTTTCACAAGCATTTTTATAATGCTGTCTAAATGTAATGTTGATTTAATTTAGTACATCATTCTTAAATCTTACATGGCCAGTCTGGCATTAGATACAAATGCTCAATCTGTGTTTCTGTATTGCGCAGCTATGACTTTCGTATGATACACCAAGCCTGGAAATATTCCATCATCGTCTATATATAAAATATTTTGAATTATATATTGCTATAATCTGTATACTATTGTGCATCATTTCAAAAATGTCTACACAGCTTTAAATTGTATAAAAAGCTATCATGGTGGTGGGTATATGATGTATCTGCTGAAACTGGTCAAATTCTCTGCTGTACAGACAGGAGTGAAACGACAGTTAGTTGAGGCTGACAACAACTTTTTGGACAGGATATTTCATTATGAGTTCTCAGCTGAAGCTAGAGTGCAAATGGACACCAAACTTAACACAGAGCCCAAATGCTTTTGCTGCTGAAATCTTACTTTGAAAATAAAAGAAATACAAAGTAAGACAGACTCAGGAAGTCACGTTAAATTTCAAGGTTAGAAATGCCCTCTTGTTTGGAGAAAATGGAAATTATCAACATTACCCCTTTTAATTTTATAATAAGATATGAGTGTCAACCTTATCATGTTAATTACACCAGATCATTCAAACTATGAACCAATTACTACACAGCTATGGACAGATATTTATGGGAGAATAACTATGGCTACAGCATCTTGAGTTTGCAACCAGCTGCACAATGCTGAATTCTTGGTGCAAAGAACAAAAACTTCTAAACCATACACCTATTGATTGCCTTTCAAGCTGCAGTTTCATTACACTGAGAGAAGACATTCCACAATGTAAATCATCTCAGTGACCAACTATGGTCAGAAAACTAATAGCTTTCATACTTTCAAAAAATTGTCTCCAGAATTTGTCTTTTTTTAAGCATGTGGAGGAATTTACAATTTGTCTATTAATATTACTGAGAGTTCAAATTCACTGAATAAATCTAAGGAACCAATTTTTAAACATTTGCAGCCCAAACATGGATGTATCATTAAAGAGCAATAGCTCCATTAGTTTTGAGTAAAATTTAGAAGACTTATACCTTGTTACAATTATCTTCACATATTTTAGTCACTGGGCCACAAAACTGGAATTGTATTTTTGTTACAATTGTTTACAATTTTGCAACTTTTCATGAAGGAAATAAAAAGAAAACAAAATATCATTTAAAATGTTCTTGCTAAACAATATAAAAATGGTTACTAAAAGTCTAGTCCATGTATTAGAAACAGAATGAATCTTCTTCTTTTTATCAAACAAAATGCTCAAATTGTCACTAAGTTAAATGCAAGAATAATTTCTTGCTATGAAAATAAACAAAGCAAAAGAGTTTTGAAAGAACAGTGATTTAATGAGATTTCTATATCACTGAATCTATTTAGTAACTGGTTCTTTTTTATTTAATTTTGTCCTTAAATTTTCTTGAAAGTGGAGTGGAGTGAATGCAATAAAAATATACAGTATGTCATATTTCTCTAAAAATATTTACTCAATCATAGTATTGTTGGGAATTATTTCAGCCGTTATTTCTGCTAGCTGCAGAACCCAGTAATCCCTCAGACTTGAAAAATCTGTTTTGTACATTCTGTAGACAATGGGAATCAGATCTTACAAATTACCTGCCCTTACTCACTAGGGGGCTCTCCTTACACTGGATATAACCAATTTAAACTTGAGCACTCTCTGAAATAGGAAGTTTGCATTGCAGGGAGGGGTGGGATGGATTTAAGTTAATTGACTGGGTAAGTATTTTCTGGGAAACGTAATTTAAGTTAAAAAAAGCTAATGTTCCCATCAAATACATTGCCCAATCACAGTAACATATGGAAAATAAGTAAGTTGAGGAAATTACGAGTTTCCATCCTCTACCTAAAAGTACCCTGTAGGTCAAAATGACTATCTACTTTCAAGGGTGAAACTCTTCTAATGACAGTTGATGTCCAAATGTGTCAGAAATCATGAAGCAATATCCATTAATTGTTATTGGTGTTAGCTTCTTGCTTGCAAAGAGAAAAAGAAAGCAAGCTCGAGAATTGAGGCTTTCAGAGTGGAGGACCTTCTACTTGTTTAAATCCTCCCGCAATTAAAGATATGAAGTTTTTTCTGTGCAAGACATGCCATATATGATGCATGCAAAAGTAGTAATTTTCCAGAAATGGATGAAAGACGACCAACTGCAGCTGCTTGTAAAGTTTTACGGGTCACAAGGTTTAGCCTTAGCACATCTGTTGCTAAGTCAAGCAGATCAATGATCCATGATGGGCTGAAATCCAATGGATTGCCCAGATTTTGTAAGACAAAATGTTGCCATACTCAGCTCTTGACATTCTCATCTATAAAGCACTATGAATAAATATGATCATTATAGACTCAATATCACTGCTGGCGTCTGACTGCAAGGTTTCTTCTCTTCAAAGGAGTTTAACAGGTGGCACGTGACATTCCCATATCCCTGGCTAAACTAGATAAAGAGTAAGAGGTAGATACAAACACAAAATATCCTCCTTGCCAGATTTATGACTGGCCATTTTCTCTTTGCCCTTAAGCTGCGTTTGCAGAACATTGGTCCACATGTTCTCAGTCCACAGACAGCACAACTTGCATGTGTTGAATGACAAGCGAGACTGGAATTTAACTTCCACAACCTTTACTCTCCTCCACTTATTAAATAGCCATACTGTCCAGACAATATGAGTGTACAAGTGATTTTAATGAGTGACAATATACACAACAGTCATATATTTGTTTCAAACAACATTTGAATGAAAAAACAATGAAAATTCCAAGGAAAACGTGAAACATTAACAAGTGACTGACTTGAAAATAGGACCCCAAATATAGTAATAAATACAAAAAATGGAGGGCCATACCAAAGGTTTGAATCATAATTATTAATATATTTTTTTAATATGTAATTCAGTACAATATTTATATTCTAACATGATATAATTTGTTTGCTTCATTTCTCATTCTCTGAAAATACCTGTTCTATCATATGGATGGGAACCTGAAAAGCTTGATCTGTTATGGGAAGATCGATCTGTGATCATAGGTGAATCAGAAGACGGTACCAGATGTGCTGTAAGTTCAGCCTGGTGATTATCTGCTTGTGACTGCAAATCTCCCTTTACTCTTTGTTGACAAACAGAATTTGATATTTCATCTGGGCTGAAACTCGAGTCTGCTTCTGTACTAAATGTATCGCAGATTCCTCCTGTACATGTTGATAGCAAAGGCTGCTGAGTAAAAAAAAAAAGCCATTATAAATAATTACTGAATTTAAGTCTCACATAATAGTTATACAAAAAATATGTTTCACTTTGGGTATAACTATACATGCTTTCTTTCTTAAAAAAAGTTACAATTGCTCAGCAACTGATTTAAAACTAAGAGCAATGAGAACAGTATACTGTGAATTCAGTGAATTTTGTGGGTACTTATTTTTTCTGGATTTTGTGGTTGCTACAAACTGTAAGCGTAAAAACCAACAAACTGTCATTCTTTTGGAAACAAACAATAGGTTCCCAAACCAATCCATGGAATTAGATGCAGACAAAAAACAAGAAACCTGAATAATAGATCCCATGAAAAAAAATGAATTCACAGTATTACATGGCAGTCCAATATAGACTGGTCCTGTATATAGATACTGACAGAACCTGGCTATGAACAGCACTGACTAATAGATCACAGTGCTTTTGAATTTTACTTTTTACAAGGAATAAGCTCATACATGTGACAGAAGAGGTCAGTCAGTCTAAGATGGATCAGGAGATCTGCAAATTTGGTCATTAGTTTTGACTTCAAAAACAGGAGGATTTTCATCAAATTGTAAGTAAACAAATGTAGAAAATTGATAATTACTGAAAAAAGTAATTTTTTCTATATTAAAATTTGTGTGTATCACCTCAACACATTAGTTCTTACATAGTAACTTGCTGCATATACTGTCTCTATATGATACAAGAATATTTTTAGCATAAAGTTCTTAGTAGATCATTGCCTGGATTATATTGTGACAGTCATCCTAACCGTTCTCTGCACTTAGAAGATGATGTGTCATTACTGGACCATTGTATTGGGGGGAAGGGGAGAACATAATATTTTAAAGTTTAATGGCATCTTTACAGGTATCATACAGCAGTAATAAATGCTTCGGTCCAGCTTGGGTGTTTATGCTTTATCAACACAAATCAACTGTGCAAACACAAGTGTATCCAATGTATTGTCTCTCAATCTATCTATTACATGGCTAATGTCATACTGACAAGCAAGGGTCAATTAATAGTTATCACTGTAACAAGACTAAGATAAGATATATAAGGAAAACTAACCTGAACGTCAAATTCACAATTTCAAATATGCTACATTCAGGTGGTACTTCTATTATGATTTATGTCATATACATCAGAATGACTTATATCGATATGTTTGCACCAGATTTAAATGCTCCCCCTTGCTGCTGTTCTTGACAATTTAAATCGCCATAAACCTGGAATTTTTTAATTTATTTTTTCCGGAATTTGCTTGCTGAATTATCTTCAAAAATGAATCACATCTGAACACTGTTACAATAAATGAAATAATCAAATCTGAATTCAAATAAATGTTGCTGTTGATCATAAACATTATCAAAGGTGGCTGCAACATTCTCATTCAAGCAGGTAATGTGTATAATAACTTCTGTTCTTCAACATGTCTCTTTGATGTACCTGACTTCAGATGAATAGGGATGTTCTAATCTGTGTACTTTACTTATGCAAATTAGGTAAATGGACTATTATCACAGGAGAATTGGACATGGCACATCACCCTAGCTAATGTCAACCAATTAAGTAATCTCTGAGGACCTTACATTTTAATTGCCTCTATATCAGCTGTATGCCCGGAAGACAGGTTAAGCTGAGATTTGAGAAGAACTGTTTACTGTTCATACATATGTTAGATTACATGCAGGCAGTATATCACTATGGTCAAGAAATATTGGGATATTTTGTTGTTGAAAAACTTTTGGTGCTAATATTCTGGAAAATTTAGCTTTTTGAACACAACCATGTCAGGGGATTTGGTTAGTCCAAAATCATGTTTTTCGTGTGACACAGAATGTTTTGGCAGATGTTTGACTTGTAATACCGAAATCATTACATGACCTTCTCATCTGAACTGCTAGCGATGCACAAAGTTTAGTAAGCGAACTTAGCCTGCAATAAAATCTGTACTTGGTACTTTTCATTTTTCTTTAATACTTTGTGTCACCATGACCATGATCTTTCAATGGAATACATTCTTGCAGAGTGTATTGACTTCGATCATGCGAGACCAAAATCTAAATGTTACTTGATTACAACAAATGCAAACACATAATTTGATCTGAATATTGGTCTACAACTAAAGTCATAAGGCAAAAAATAAAAGGTGTGTTTGCCGCTGGCTGATCATACATGTTTTTCCTTGCTGACCCTAACACTTTTTCCCCTAGGGGATAATTGTAAAAATCATGAAAATTGATTTGTACATCTAACTGAGTCAGTTTGGTCCAGTACAGGACCTATAGCTATACCTGTTGCTATACAGCTTTCTTGTAAGACTTCATACGTTAGATGAGATTTTATAATCCTGTTTCATGTAATCACCGAGATAATTTTGCAGATCATTATAACGTATGGCTGTTCCTGCCAAACCACAATTCTCAAGGCACTGTTGTCAATTATCAAAAATAGATTGACTAAATTAGCAAATAACATGCAAGCTTGTTAATCTAATTTCTGTTTGTCTTTTCATGTATCAATTTTGGCAATTGTTCAGAGGTCATTGCATCTACTTTTTTTCATTTCAAACAAGATTGAAGTAATGCTATTTCAAAGGATCAATCGAAAATTTCATTTTTTTTTTTTTTTTTGTTATTGTTTTACAGATATACCTAAGGAACCAATGGCTTGCCATGCAGTCCTATCAAAATGGATGGTAAAACTGAAATTTAGGATTTCTTGAAAGAATGATCAGGAATAACACCTTGAGACATTTCTAAGACTTGTGAAATGAATTTCGAATGTTGAACGAAAAAAAAAAACTTTTTTTTTTTGCCAAACAAGTAAAAAGTCAGATTTTTTTGTTCAGATAATGCAGTGTAGTACATGTTGCTGTAATCTATTTCAGTGGATGGTACCTGAATCATACAAAAAAGCAGGGTAGGGTGCATGATTTTATTCTGCGTTCGGAAGAGGTGTTTAAATGTTAGCAGTGCTCAAAGAAAATTTGTTCTTAGACACAGACCCCCAGGACTCAGGTAACAAGCCATGACTCAAACTCCACAAGCCAGGACTGCAATTTCCATGTTCCCAAACTTGCCCTTTTTCAGCATTATTTTTTTACACATCGTTGTAATTGCTACACTTTAAATACGAGAAGAAAAAAAAAAACAAATCATATTAAATTGACTTGGGTGTTTATTTGAATCTTGAACAATTTCACCCAAAGCATTGTTTTCCGCCAGGTCTTTAGGTCAGCCATTGTCTAATAGCTCTAACAATGTCCATCATACTCAGTGGATCAACAGTGTTTATATTTATTAGCATCAGAAGCATGTCTTGACATATTATCAAGTTTCTGTTTACACTAATGAAGTTATTCATAGGTGCCACTTAATTTGTTTAAACAGTATTTCATTAGTGTCAGCATGAGCAATGGGCAGCTGAATTGTTATTCATTAATATTTAACTTGAAAAATCTTCAACAGCGCAATAGCATTTAAACATGAGCATAAGTGAACTAAGTTTATGGAATTGTTCATTTTCTGCTTTACAGTTTACTGCAGCATATAAATAAAATCCAAATAAAGGTTCTAAAATTAATTGTTTTATAAAACTTTAAAGCTCCCCAATATATTTATTGAATTTAGCCAGAATTAAATCAAATTAAAGAAAATTCCTGCATCCCTTATTTTGAATTCTTTAAAGGTTTGAAAGAACAATTTCGACATTGATGTACATTTGGTGTCAAAAACAGAGTAAAGCAGCATGTATGTATATGTGTGTAATCAGGGACTAGTACATGTATGTACAGATCCACGATGCAAGTCAGTTATGAAAATATGAATGGTCAGGCTGACTCACCTACAAAATGGCACTTTGTTGTTCTAAAGAAATTTTATTATAAACATTGTACCAGTAAACCATCTTGAATACTATCTTTGAAAATTGTGACTGAAATTTCAGTGAAATTTTGTGAAATGCCTTTATTTCACCAAAATTATGGTATTTTTTCCATTTTAAAGCAAAATTTCATTTTTCAAAGACCTGATTCCAATTTTGCTTCTTGTGTCAATCTAGTTTGTAAATAATAGTCTGTCCAGTCTCATTCCGTAACAATTCTTATACCTGTATGTAGTCATTTAAATCAATATATTATTTAACAGGAGGTTCTATGAAGAGCTTCTGACTGGTCAAGCATTTGCACTTGCCTACTAAATCCTCAGGTAATGGAAACTGATGGGAATGAGCATGCTTCCCAAACATGGCATACTGAAATTAGTTGTTGACAGTTATTGACAGTAGGGTTTGATTTAAGCATATCTATTGAATTTAGCCAGAATTAAATGTATGTTATCACTTTCTTGTTGCTCTGAAGGTGTTTTTCATTAGTTCTCAGACAGTGGATTCTAGAAAATTTGTAAACATGTACATGAAGACATTTTTACATCCCAATGAAAAGAAAAGATGCGATCTAAACTAAAGACACATACAATACTGTTGATGTTGTTATTGGCCAATTATTTTTCCGTCAGGAGGAGAGTGGGTCGCATTTCATTTATACTTTACTTGTAAGTGTAGCAAGTGAATGACTCATATTTCACTTAATATACTTCAATTCTAACTAAAGTATACTTCATTTATAAGTAAAGCATATATATAATTGAAATAATTTAAGTATACTTCATTTATAAATGATATGCCTGATTTTCATATCCATATATAAATGCAATGCCTAATTTTACATATAAAATCCTAGCCCTTCACATATCAGTCACTTATAAGTGATCTATAAAGAGGCAATTCACTTATAAGCTCTGAATAAGCAATTAATAAGCCACTTATAATGTCATCTATAGGTTTTTTAGGGTCTTGAAAGCAGATTAAGTAAACCCCAATATTTATAACCAGGAGTGGAAGAATGCACAGGAAAGATAATTCACAAACTCATATTTGCATCTAGTTGTATTTCTTTGACTTTGGTTAACCTATGAAGCAAAATTATGGGGATGAAGGGAAAGACTCACATAATGCTGGCAGTTTGAAATCTGGTTTGTTCTTTCCATGCCTTCTGCATCCTCACTGATTGGTATTTGTGCCAAACACTGCTGAACTGTAACAGATTCAAAATGTACTTGTAAATTATATATTACACAGTGTTTTTACTATGATTAGAACAGAAGTAAAAATTGGTGGAATAGGTGAAAGACAAAGCCATTTTTGAAAATGAAATATAGCCAGCAGAACATTCATTGTGGATAGTGGATTGTTCTGCCAGTCAGCTTTTAATAATTCTACTAATGCTGATACCATTATTTTATTCTACAAAAGACTCCTCCTAAGGGATGATCTTTAAATAATGAAAATAATGTGAATAAATAAGATATACAAAACAAAGTCAAATTTCAATGAAGGTTGATCAACTGATTGGTAATATAGTTAAATATCCGACATTTATCACATCTGGCACATCAATACATGCAAGGTTATATCATAAAAACCCAATTTAAATAGAAGTAAAATTATCCAAGACAAAAATTCTTCCATTACAAATCATAATAGACCCCCAATTACATCACTATATTTGATACATAAAGCTGAAAAATAACTGCTTCTCTAAACAGGGAAGATGTTGATAATTGGTGGTGATCTAAACATTGCTTGCATACAATTTTTGCCATGTAATAGTTGTTTAAATGATAAGATTTTGAATGAGTGATTACCAGTCAACACACATCACTGCCTTTGTTGATCATATCTATCTTAATCAACCTGCACATTGGCAATTAGACAGCAATATAATATCTGAATACCGAGGCATACACAGCAGCTGCCAATAATTACAATCATTTTTTTATACACGATATAGGAATTTCAAAACATTCTGAGGAGGATTTTTTAACTGACCTATTATTTACACCCTTTTATGAATCCTGAAAATAAAATTGTGACCTGCATTTAAAAAAATGATATCAACTATTAAATAAAGTCTAAAATATCCATGCATCACAGACAGACAAATGTGTCATGTAACAATTTAAACCTGCATGGCTCACACTGGAAATCAAGTTTGGCATGGATGAGATAGCTTCAAGAGAAACAGAGATTGGGTGAACTGCAAGTGCTGAGAAAGAGTCATGCACTTAACTGACAATGTAAAACAGACCTATTATAAACAAGCTGTAGAGTAAGCTCAAACAATGAAGCAAGTGTGAAAATATTTTAAAAAAACCCAATATCAAATCTGTTATTACCATAATAATTCCCATTTAATTCAAAGTTGTAGCACCAACTTTCAAATGTTTGCTAATCAAATAACTTAGATATAAAATATCACCAGATCACGCACGTTAAATTTTGTAATACAAGTTTACTTTTATCAGTTGCTTCCTTACTTCTGTGTTTACTAAATTTCTTTACATATATTTCTAACAAGATGCCTATTAAGCAAAAAGATAAATAAGCATCAAGGATTCTATTTTAATAAGTGGTAAATATTTTCACATGTTTTACACATAATCAGGAAAGAATAATCTAAATGAAGATCAAGTGAATCTCCTCACAAAAGGAAGTCAAGAGGCATGAGTAGGCTTGATATTACTCACCTGTTTAGTTAACATGGCTTTGAATTCAATAGAAAGTGAAGGAAATAAACATTTAAACAAAATAAACATTTAACATCTACAGTGTTGCTACATATTGTTTGTCATGATGCCACAGCATATATATATATATATATATATATATATATATATATATATATATATATATAAACCAAATGTATTTATATGAATTTGACTGGCATTTTGTTTTACCCCCACCCCAACACACAATGACACTCGACATTTTAGATCCTTTCATTATATCATCTGTTATAAACAAGCTGTACAGAAAGCTCAAACAATGAAGCAAGTGTGAAAATATTTACTATATCACTGTTCGGTAAACAATGTGATCAGTTATGGCCCCTGAGGGAGTGTGCGTGTGTGTGTGCGTGTCTGTGATTTGGATTTTTAATGTAGCTTTAACAGTTATGTCATATCGCCAGAATGTCTGAAGTATGGCAGTTTATAGGAATGTCTAGAACTGAGGTATCATGCCACAGACATGTAGCACCACGTCCCACCCGGTCACATTATCCTGACACCAGGCCAACCAGTCCTAACACTAACCTCTTAATGGTCAGCATCTAGCGAGGCAGCTGTTAATACCATTTTAAAAAGTTTTAGGTATGACTCTGCCGGGGTTCAAAACCCGCAACCTCTTGCAACCAAGGTGGATGCTTTAACCACTGGTGCTGTCATAATGAGGTAGAGCTGTAGTTAATGTATTATTTCTACTAAACTATACAGATACCATTTAATGCTGCATTTCTCTGTCAATCTGTGTCTATTGTATTTGTGAACAGCTAAATACTATATGATATACCGTATCTATTGTCATTGTACAATCCCAGTTAATATACTGATCAAGGACACAGTGCATCATTTCACATTCTTAATTTTTCTCACCAGATATCCTTCACAACACAATGCACTTAACTGATCCTAGGCATTAGGAATTATTTTAAAATGAATTTATGGAAATCAAGTGACACAAAAGCTACAGCAGCATAATCACATTTAGTGCAAATCAAAATTATATCAATACATTATTGGTTATAGTGAGTTCCACATGCAACAAAACAAAAACAGGGGATGAAAGTATATAAACGCACGAAAAACAACAAGCCAGAACCTTATATACCTAAATGAATTTTTGTATTTACAAAATCTGTATATGGATTCCAATGCAATAAAAAAATCCACACTGTAAAGTGTGCTTTTCACAAGCATTTTTATAATGCTGTCTAAATGTAATGTTGATTTAATTTAGTACATCATTCTTAAATCTTACATGGCCAGTCTGGCATTAGATACAAATGCTCAATCTGTGTTTCTGTATTGCGCAGCTATGACTTTCGTATGATACACCAAGCCTGGAAATATTCCATCATCGTCTATATATAAAATATTTTGAATTATATATTGCTATAATCTGTATACTATTGTGCATCATTTCAAAAATGTCTACACAGCTTTAAATTGTATAAAAAGCTATCATGGTGGTGGGTATATGATGTATCTGCTGAAACTGGTCAAATTCTCTGCTGTACAGACAGGAGTGAAACGACAGTTAGTTGAGGCTGACAACAACTTTTTGGACAGGATATTTCATTATGAGTTCTCAGCTGAAGCTAGAGTGCAAATGGACACCAAACTTAACACAGAGCCCAAATGCTTTTGCTGCTGAAATCTTACTTTGAAAATAAAAGAAATACAAAGTAAGACAGACTCAGGAAGTCACGTTAAATTTCAAGGTTAGAAATGCCCTCTTGTTTGGAGAAAATGGAAATTATCAACATTACCCCTTTTAATTTTATAATAAGATATGAGTGTCAACCTTATCATGTTAATTACACCAGATCATTCAAACTATGAACCAATTACTACACAGCTATGGACAGATATTTATGGGAGAATAACTATGGCTACAGCATCTTGAGTTTGCAACCAGCTGCACAATGCTGAATTCTTGGTGCAAAGAACAAAAACTTCTAAACCATACACCTATTGATTGCCTTTCAAGCTGCAGTTTCATTACACTGAGAGAAGACATTCCACAATGTAAATCATCTCAGTGACCAACTATGGTCAGAAAACTAATAGCTTTCATACTTTCAAAAAATTGTCTCCAGAATTTGTCTTTTTTTAAGCATGTGGAGGAACTTACAATTTGTCTATTAATATTACTGAGAGTTCAAATTCACTGAATAAATCTAAGGAACCAATTTTTAAACATTTGCAGCCCAAACATGGATGTATCATTAAAGAGCAATAGCTCCATTAGTTTTGAGTAAAATTTAGAAGACTTATACCTTGTTACAATTATCTTCACATATTTTAGTCACTGGGCCACAAAACTGGAATTGTATTTTTGTTACAATTGTTTACAATTTTGCAACTTTTCATGAAGGAAATAAAAAGAAAACAAAATATCATTTAAAATGTTCTTGCTAAACAATATAAAAATGGTTACTAAAAGTCTAGTCCATGTATTAGAAACAGAATGAATCTTCTTCTTTTTATCAAACAAAATGCTCAAATTGTCACTAAGTTAAATGCAAGAATAATTTCTTGCTATGAAAATAAACAAAGCAAAAGAGTTTTGAAAGAACAGTGATTTAATGAGATTTCTATATCACTGAATCTATTTAGTAACTGGTTCTTTTTTATTTAATTTTGTCCTTAAATTTTCTTGAAAGTGGAGTGGAGTGAATGCAATAAAAATATACAGTATGTCATATTTCTCTAAAAATATTTACTCAATCATAGTATTGTTGGGAATTATTTCAGCCGTTATTTCTGCTAGCTGCAGAACCCAGTAATCCCTCAGACTTGAAAAATCTGTTTTGTACATTCTGTAGACAATGGGAATCAGATCTTACAAATTACCTGCCCTTACTCACTAGGGGGCTCTCCTTACACTGGATATAACCAATTTAAACTTGAGCACTCTCTGAAATAGGAAGTTTGCATTGCAGGGAGGGGTGGGATGGATTTAAGTTAATTGACTGGGTAAGTATTTTCTGGGAAACGTAATTTAAGTTAAAAAAAGCTAATGTTCCCATCAAATACATTGCCCAATCACAGTAACATATGGAAAATAAGTAAGTTGAGGAAATTACGAGTTTCCATCCTCTACCTAAAAGTACCCTGTAGGTCAAAATGACTATCTACTTTCAAGGGTGAAACTCTTCTAATGACAGTTGATGTCCAAATGTGTCAGAAATCATGAAGCAATATCCATTAATTGTTATTGGTGTTAGCTTCTTGCTTGCAAAGAGAAAAAGAAAGCAAGCTCGAGAATTGAGGCTTTCAGAGTGGAGGACCTTCTACTTGTTTAAATCCTCCCGCAATTAAAGATATGAAGTTTTTCTGTGCAAGACATGCCATATATGATGCATGCAAAAGTAGTAATTTTCCAGAAATGGATGAAAGACGACCAACTGCAGCTGCTTGTAAAGTTTTACGGGTCACAAGGTTTAGCCTTAGCACATCTGTTGCTAAGTCAAGCAGATCAATGATCCATGATGGGCTGAAATCCAATGGATTGCCCAGATTTTGTAAGACAAAATGTTGCCATACTCAGCTCTTGACATTCTCATCTATAAAGCACTATGAATAAATATGATCATTATAGACTCAATATCACTGCTGGCGTCTGACTGCAAGGTTTCTTCTCTTCAAAGGAGTTTAACAGGTGGCACGTGACATTCCCATATCCCTGGCTAAACTAGATAAAGAGTAAGAGGTAGATACAAACACAAAATATCCTCCTTGCCAGATTTATGACTGGCCATTTTCTCTTTGCCCTTAAGCTGCGTTTGCAGAACATTGGTCCACATGTTCTCAGTCCACAGACAGCACAACTTGCATGTGTTGAATGACAAGCGAGACTGGAATTTAACTTCCACAACCTTTACTCTCCTCCACTTATTAAATAGCCATACTGTCCAGACAATATGAGTGTACAAGTGATTTTAATGAGTGACAATATACACAACAGTCATATATTTGTTTCAAACAACATTTGAATGAAAAAACAATGAAAATTCCAAGGAAAACGTGAAACATTAACAAGTGACTGACTTGAAAATAGGACCCCAAATATAGTAATAAATACAAAAAATGGAGGGCCATACCAAAGGTTTGAATCATAATTATTAATATATTTTTTTAATATGTAATTCAGTACAATATTTATATTCTAACATGATATAATTTGTTTGCTTCATTTCTCATTCTCTGAAAATACCTGTTCTATCATATGGATGGGAACCTGAAAAGCTTGATCTGTTATGGGAAGATCGATCTGTGATCATAGGTGAATCAGAAGACGGTACCAGATGTGCTGTAAGTTCAGCCTGGTGATTATCTGCTTGTGACTGCAAATCTCCCTTTACTCTTTGTTGACAAACAGAATTTGGTATTTCATCTGGGCTGAAACTCGAGTCTGCTTCTGTACTAAATGTATCGCAGATTCCTCCTGTCCATGTTGATAGCAAAGGCTGCTGAGTAAAAAAAAAAAGAGCCATTATAAATAATTACTGAATTTAAGTCTCACATAATAGTCATACAAAAAATATGTTTCACTTTGGGTATAAATATACATGCTTTCTTTCTTAAAAAAAGTTACAATTGCTCAGCAACTGATTTAAAACTAAGAGCAATGAGAACAGTATACTGTGAATTCAGTGAATTTTGTGGGTACTTATTTTTTCTGGATTTTGTGGTTGCTACAAACTATGTGTAAAAAAAAAATTGTGATTCTTTTGGAAACAAATAATAGGTTTCCAGGCCAATTCATGGAATTAGATGCAGACAAAAAACATGAAACCTGAATAACAGATCCCATGAAAAAAATGACTTCACAGTATTACATGGTGGTCCAATGTATATTGGTTCTGTATGTAGGTACTGACAGAACATGGCTATGAACAGCACTGACCAATATCAAGTCTCACATAACAGTTATATGAAATTTCTGTTTGTCTTACAATTGCTCATCAACTGAATTAAAACTAAGAGCAATGAGAACAGTATACTGGTACTGTGCATTCAGTAAATTTTGTGGGTACTTATTTTTCTGGATTTTGTGTTTGCTACAAACCATAAGTGTAAAAACCAACAAAATGTGATTCTTTTGGAAACAAACAATAGGTTTCCGAACCAATCCATGGAATTAGATGCAGACAAAAGATATGAAACCTGAATAACAGATCCCATGAAAAAATGACTTCACAGTATTACATGATGGTCTAATGTATATTGGTTCTGTATGTAGGTACTGACAGAGCATGGCTTATGAACAGCACTGACGTCTGGATCAGTGACTTTGAATTTTACCTTTTACAAGCAATAAACTCATACATGTGACAGAAGAGAGGTCAGTCTAAGATGGATCAGGAGTTCTGCAAAATTTGGTCAGTAGTTTTGACTTCAAAAACAGGAGGATTTTCATCAACATTGTTAGTATGCAAATGTAGAAAAACGATAACTACTGAAAAAGGTACTTTTTCTATATTAAAATTTGTGTGTATCACCTCAACACATTAGTTCTTACATAGTAACTTGTTGCTTATACTGTCTCTATATGATACAAGAATATTTTTAGCGTAAAGTTCTTAGTATATCATTGCCTGGATTATATTGTGACAATCATCATAACCGTTCTCTGCACTTAGAAGATTATGTGTCATTACTGGACCATTGTACTGGGGGGAGAACATAATATTTTAAAGTTTAATGGCATCTTTACAGGTATCATACAGCAGTAATAAATGCTTCTGTCCAGCTTGGGTGTTAACGCTTTATCAACACAAATCAACTGTGCAAACACAAGCGAATGCAATATATTGTCTCTCAATCCATCTATTACATGGCTATAGTCATACTGACAAGGCAGGGTCAATTAAAAGTTATCATTTTAACAAGACTAAGATAAGAAATATAAGGAAACCTAACTTGAACGTTAAATTCACAATTTCAAATAAGCTACATACAGGTGGTACTTCTATTTTGATTTATGTCATATACCTAGAATGACTTATGTCGATATGATGTTTGCACCCGATTTAAATGCTCCCCCTTGCTGCTGTTCTTGACAAAGTACAACGTCATAAACCTGGAATTGTTTTATTTATTTTTTCCAGACTTTGCATGCTTTGATTACAGCATATTGCTTTCTGAATTATATGCTTCAAAAATGAATCACATTTGAACACTGTTCCAATAAATGAAATAATCAAATCTGACTTCAAATAAATGTTGCCGCTAATCACAGACATAAAAAGGTGGCTTCAACATTCTCATTGATGTGTAATAACTTCTATTCTTCAGCATGTCTCTTTGATGTACCTGACCAGATGAATAGGGTTGTTCTAATCTGTGTACTTTACTATGCAAATTAGGTAAATAAACTCTCTCACAGGAGAATTGGACATGACACATCACCCTAGCTAATGTCAACCAATTAAGTAATCTCTGACGACCTTACATTTTAACTGCCTCTACATCAGCTGTATGCCCTGAGGACAGGTTAAGCTGAGATTTGAGAAGAACTGTTTATTTTGTTCATACATATTTTAGGTTACATGCAGGCAGTATATCACTACGGTCAAGAAATATTGGGAGTTTTTGTTGTTGGAAAACCGTTGGTGCTAATATTCTGGAAAATTTAGTTTTTCGAACACAACCATATCAGGGGATTTTGTTAGTCCAAAATCATGTTTTTCATGTGACATAGAATGTTTTGGGAGATGTTTGACTTGTAATACTGAAATCATTACATGAACTTCTCATGTGAACTGCTGGGGATGAACAAAGTTTAGTAAGCGAACAAGTGAACTTAGCCTGCAATAAAATCTGTACTTGGTACTTTTCATTTTTCTTTAATACTTTCTGTCACCATGACCATGATCTTTCAAGGGAATACATTCTTGCTGAGTATATTGACTTCCATCATGTGAGACCAAAATCTAAATGTTACTTGATTACAACAAATGCAAACACATAATCTGATCTGAATATGTGGTCTACAACTAATGTCATAAGGCAAAAAATAATATGTGTGTTTACAGCTGGCTGATCCAACATGTTCTTCCTTGCTGACCCTAACACTTCAGTCAGTTTGGTCCAGTACAGGAATTATAGCTATACCTGTTGCTATGCAGCTTTCTTTTAAGACTTCATATGTTAGATGAGATTTGTAATAGATTTTGTAATCCTGTTTCATGTAATCACTGAGATAACTTTGCAGATCATTATAATTTATGCTGTTCCTGCCAAGCCAGAGTTCTCAAGGCATTGCTGTCAGTTATCAAAAATGGATTGACAAAATTAGCAAATAACATGCAAGCTTGTTAATCTAATTCTGTTTGTCTTTTCATGTATCAATTTCGGTAACTGTTCAGAGGTCATTGCATCTACTTTTTTTTATTTCAAACAAGATTGAAGTAATTCTGTTTCAAAGGTAACAAGTGAAAATTTCATATTTTTAATGTTTTTTTAATATAGATATAGCCTAAAGAACCAATGGTTTGCCAAGCAGTCCATTCAAAATGGATGGTAAAACTGAAATTTAGGATTTCTTTAAAGAATGATCATGAATAACACTTAGAGATATTTCTAAGACTTGTGAAGTGAATTTTGAAAGTTGAACTAAAAAAATAAATAATATTTTTGCCAAACAAGTAATAAGTCAGTTTTTTTGTTCAGGATAATACAGTGTAGTACATGCTGCTGTAATCTATTTCAGGAGATGGTACCTGAATCATACAAAAAAGCAGGGTGCAGGATTTTATTCTGCGAGGATTTGTTCAGAAGAGGTGTTTAAATGTTAGCAGTGCTCAAAGAAAATTTGTTCTTAGACACAGACCCCCAGCTAGGTCTCGGGGTAACAAGCCATGACTCAAACTCCACAAGCCAGGTCTGCAATTTCCATGTTCCCAAACTTGCACGTTTTCAACATTATTTTTTACATCTCGGTGCAAAATCATATTAAACTGATTCGGGTGTTTATTTGAACCATGAACAATTTCACCCAAAGCAATGTTTTCCTCCAGGTCTTGAGGTCAGCCTTTGTCTAATTGCTTCAACAATGTCCATCATACTCAGTGGATCAACATTGTTTATATTTATTAGCATCAGAAGCATGTTTTGACTTATTATACAGTTTCTGTTTACACTAATGAAGTTATTTATAGATGCCACTTAATTTGTTTAAACAGTATTTCATTAGTGTCAACATGAGCAATGGACAGCTGAATTATTATTCATTAATATTTAACTTGAAAAATCTTCAACAGTGCAATAGCAATTAAACATGACCATAAAAAATCAGAACACTTGCACAAGGTTTCTGCCAAAATCACTTTTAGTCAATTTTTCCTTCTTATCTCAAGGTAAGACGATTTTTGCAATCAAAGACAATGGCCAACACGAGCACATTTGACACTTTATTACTTATAATACCTGAAAAAAACATTGTGCATTTCGCCTGAACTCTTCAGATTACAACAACAAAGTAATCAGTTAACAGCATGTAATGTATACATGCTAGCCTTAATAGCATTTGTGGCCATGCATCATTGCACCAGTTGCAACAATTGCAGGAACAGTTTCTGGCACATAAATATCCAAAACATTATTTTAGAATCACATGTATGTTAAAGCCATGTGAGTATTAGTTATAGTAACACAGACAATCTCTTCCCCATTCATAGATCACAATAATTATACTTCAATTTGTTCTCAAAGTTCACCACTTTTGACAGAAATATGGGGTAAGGGGCATACATGGGGATGAATTTTAATAATATACCAGTCTTCCAACATCTTGAAATTAAATTTTAACATTTCATCAGCATGATAGATTTTGTCAACAAGCCTGACAGGCACCTCAGTTAGAATGCAGTAGGGGTTTATCTGAAACTAGATGGGCCCCAGGCGTTAAGCTATGAGACTTTTTGAGCTCTGAATGTAAATCGAAAGGCTAATATTGTTGATTTTTTTATTTAATAGTGCACAATTTTAATAGATGGGAGGGGGATCCTGTCAGGCTCTCAGAAAAAGGAAAATTAGTTTCAAGGGAAATCTCTTGTTTCCATGAAAAATTTTCATGATCTTCCTGCCAAATATTACAGTTTTGTTGAGGCCAATATTCCAGGATTTTCCATGCAATATTCCAGGGTTCTCCAGTGTAGCCTGGACAGAGCCTGGAATATTAGTCCAAATACTCCACCGTTTTCCATGCAGGAACTTTCCAGGGTTTTCCATGATAATATTCCAGAGTCTTCCAGCCTACTGTGGATGGAGCCTGGAATATTAGTCCAAATACTCCATGGCTTTTCATTCTAGAATTTTTCAGGGTTTTCCAGCCCACCCTGGACAGAGCCTGGAATATTAGTCCAAATATTCCATGGTTTTCCATGCTGGAATTGCCTATGGTCTTCAATCCTAAAGTTTTCCATGCTAGAATTGTCCAGCACATTCCATTCTTTTCCATGTCTTTATTTTCCATGGTTTTCCAGCCTACACTGTACAGAGCCTGGAATATTTGTCCAAATACATAATGGTTTTCCATGCTAGGAATGTCCAGGGTTTTCAACACCAGTATTCCACACTTTTCCCAGTCTTCTTTTCCATGGTTTTCCAGCCTACCCTGGAAGGAGCCTAGAATATAAGTACAAATACTCCATGGTTTTCCATGCTAGAGTTTTCCATGGTTTTTCCTAGACTACCATGGAAAATCTATATCCAGGCATTGTCTATTACACCAATCACCAAACATTTTGTTTGGCAACATATATCTTAGAAGCAGATCGTCTCCTGGATTGGATGATGCAAATGACAGCTCTGACAAAATAATTTTCTTGGTAGAGAGATTGCTTGAGACGAATCAAGCATCAGGGTGGAGAATCTGTTGGCTGCTGTGAAAGAAAGAGCCCCAGTGCTGTGATAAGAGGGCCTTTCTCTGAGGTAGGATACACGATTAGACCACCAGCAGACCAAGATCAATGAACAACATTCCATGAGGCCAAAGTGAGTCAATCAAAATCAGCTGAGCAGTAGATCCTGAATGATCAAAAGGTGTAAGCGAACATATGATACTAATTCAGACAGAAAGTGTCCACTACCCAGGCCCTCTGATACGGGACTGGGGAAATGTTAAAGGGTAGCTTGATATTTAGGTGCAGAAGTGCATAAGAGATGTCTTCCAAAGTTGGAACAGAAAGTTTGCTACCAATTGGAGAAATGTCCATTCCATGAGAAATATCTTCCCTTTGCTTTACAAAAAGAATATTTTCTCAGATATTCTCCATACTATTTCTAATCTTGAGAATAGTAGCCCAATTTTTAATCTTGTTTATATATTGCTGCAATTGTCTTTCAATTGTATGCATGTGTTTCAATAAATACCATATTAGAAAATAGAATTATGTATCATCTTTTGAATTTGCAATATAATTTTTAAGTCCCTTAAGACAATGATGTTATATTTGATATCCTTTAGTTCAATGGTTATTACAATTTTGTGTGAGTGTGTGTGTGTGTGATTAGGATTTTTAATGTAGCTGTAACAATTTTTCAGTCATATCGCTATGATGTCTGCAGTGGGGCAGTTTATAGTGATGTCCAGCACTGGGGCATCATGCCGCAGAGATGTAGAATGATGTCCCACCCAGTCACATTATCCTGACACCTGGCCCACCAGTCCTAACACTAACCTCTTAATGCTGAGCGCCTAGTGTGGTAGCTGTTAGTACCATTTTTGTAAGTCTTTGGTATGACTTGGCGAGGATTCAAACCCATGACCTTCCCCTTCCGAGGTGGACACTATATTACTATTGTAAAAGAACAGGTATATTCTGTTAATAGTTACATTCATGATGAGGTCAGTATAAGGTGAAACAACTAAGGAGGTCAGAATGACAAACAAGCATTAATGTGGGTCATGTAAGCAAGCGTGGGAATTGAAATTGACATTGCCCTAACCCGCACGCTCTAGCATTTGATTGGTTCCATGAGATCTGAAGGTCAAAACAGGAATGTTTTCAATTATGACACTGACTGTTTGAGTTACATTGAAATTAAAAGATTTAATTCAAGAAATTCTAGTGAATCAAGATTCATTTATTTAAAGCACAGAAGATCACTATATACTGTATGTTTTGACACCATATTTGTTGGGACTCCATAAATTAATTTTAAAAGTAATTTTTTGTGCACTGTTTGTTCTGGGACGCATCATGTTTTTTAGGCGTAAGTTGTGGGACACCTTTTAAATCATTCGAAAATTACATGTCAGAAAATGCACTCCAACTGAAATTTTATTTTAAAAGACATAAAACTGTGTACTTGAGATAAAACTCCTTAATTCACTACAGCAGCATCTCAGCAACACAACCCTTCTCATGCACATATACATCCATTCTTTCAGTATATGAATATTTTTTTTAGCTTTCTCATACAATGAAGAATTGTTAGAGGCAACACATCACCTGAAGCAGAAACTGCAAGGAGTAAAGTAATATGTTTCAAATCTGCACTAGTCTTGCTGATTCTCACACTTTTGACCCCCATCTTATCATCAGTCCGTCCAAAAATGCAATCAAAGTACCTTAGAGTTTCATCCATGTCAATGATCATATTGTCGGCGAAATGATCTGTTTCTCTTCTGGCCTTCTCAAATTCATCACATGATTTTAATTTTTCCAAACCTTCTTTCCGATGCTCGGTCATTGATGTTTGCGCACAAAGCACTATATTATGTCACTTCAAAAATTGTTCCACTGTTTTAATTTATTTTCAAAATTTCTGAGAATACCGGTGAGAAGGAAGCAAAGTTTCCATATCTCAACCATCTTTGTACATTCAAAAATAAAAAATAAAAAATCTGCACACTTAAAAGAATCCATAGTCGGCTTCCAAAATCAGCTTGATTTGCAATAAAATAACCTTTGTATTGAATCCTTTAAAACAAAACGTCTTCAGAGTCCAAAGACAGCTTCCCTTCCAAGGTCAGCTTGCTTTGTAATTAAAAAAAATTGTCTTTGTTGTCCTGTCTGTAAGTTCAAAGAAGTTTACTGCTTGCTGCCAGTTGTGTTTATTCACCACCAGGGCTTCTGTGTGCTTGGCATCTGTAGCTATAATCAATACCAAGGAGCATCAATGTCTGCGGGTAAATAGTAATGATACTTTTGTAACCTGTGCTAGCGAAAAGATGGTCACTTACACTCAAGTGAATGTGTTTTCAAATAATGATTTTTATTTGCAAGATAGTGTCACACAGTAGACCTGGATATAATTCAATATTTATTTTTTTTTGCACCTAAGACCGTGTTATATATGAGTGGCATTTGTCTTCAATATATCAGTTTATTATTTCCCTATGTTTGTGAAATCATTTGCTTCTCTTCTGCCCTTCATGAATTCCTCACATGATTTTATTTTCTCCAAATATTCTGGGCGACGCATGGTCATCGACATCCATGCATGAAGCACTAATTTGTGTCACTTTAAAATTTGTTCCATTGTTTCAATTTATTTTCAAAATAACCGTGGAAACCAGTGAAAAGGAACCAAACTTTGCTTCCATATCTCAGCCTTCTTTGTATGTTTAAAAAAAATTGGCACACTTCAAAGAATCCATAGTTGGCTTCCAATGTCAGCTTGCTTTGGAATAAAATAACCTTTGTATTGATATCCTTTACAAAAAAAATGTAACCAAAGTCAGCTTCTGAGATTGGCTTGCTTTGTAATAAAAGTAACCTTTGGTCTTTGATGTCCTCTCAGTAGGTTCAAGGAAAGAGTTTACTGCTTGCTGCCAGTCGTGTTTTTTAACCACCTGGGCTTATATGTGCTTAGCATCTGTACTTACAATTACTACAAAGGAGCATTGATGTCTGTGGTTAAAGAGTATGGATACTTTTGTAACCCGAGCTGGTGAAAAGACTGTCACTTACACTCAAGTGAATCTGTTTTCAAATAGACCTGGATATAATTCAATCTTGATTATTTTGCACACACCATGTCATGTGTGAATGGCATCTTCAAGATATCGGTTGATTATTTCACTCTTGTTTGTAATTTTGTTGGATCCAGTTTTCAGTTGGATAACATGTTCAAACCTTTGAGCAAAACCACATAAAATTTGTTTCTAAATGTTCACGTCAATGAACAATATGGCATGTGTTATCTGACATAAGCAATACACATTACATTATGGAAGCCTAAGCTACATATACGGATTTTGTGGATATATTTGACTCTTTAATGCGCATGTTGAAAAAAGGAATAAATGATAATAATACAAGGTTAGTTTCATTCTTGCATTATCAATTAAGTGTTGTATTTATCTATTTTATTGCAACTTGCAGTTGGGGGGGGGGGGGGCAGCACAAATGCAATACAAATTTATTTTGTTCCTTTAGTCTTGGGACATAATGACCAAAGTGAAAAAAGTTTCACCACAAGTTCTGGGATAGGTAAAGAACTTATTATTTTATTATCTCCCAACATACATGGTAAATATGGTAATGAAGATACAAGCACCATGCTTGTTCTTTCAGTTATATGCAGTCTTAGTAAGAGTCAGAGAGGAATTTGTGATTTACATGTTGTTGGATTTAGTAGAGTAGATAAACTTTGATTTAAACGGTCAGTACTTTGAGGATTACATGATTATATTCAAGGACTTGAATATCTAATAAAAGCATTTCATCAGACTTTGTACAACTTTCCAGGACTTCATTGATACTCTTTGTTCACGAGACTACATTGAAGAACATGCAATAACATTTGGATTAATAATTCTGTTGAATTCAATGTTATCATGGTAACACATAAGTAATATACACATTTTGCTCAGAATACCTTAGAACAGTTTTGGATTAGTGAGAAATGATTTTATATTATTAGGATTACTAAGATTACATTCTAGGAATGCACATGCTATGTTTCTTTTAATTCTTTCACTTTGCTTGATTGTATATTTTGGATAGTTGGTACTACAGCCACATCAGAAGCCACTTTAGAAAGATATTAAATTCTAAGTCTCCAAATATCAACAAGCCTTGCTTTTGTCATTCATTCCATTGTTTTACAGACATGATTTCACTTCTATGTCACTCGAAAGTGCATAGTTGAATGACTTGCATTTCACTAGTAAACTTCATTTATACATGAAATGTGTAATTTGCATATGAAAATATTATAATTGACCTATATGTCACTAGTAATTGAACCATAATTGAGTGAGTAAGTAAACAATTCGCATTTCACTTACAGGTGAAGACTGCTTTAATTCTATGTGAAATTCCTAAATTGCATATAAAATCCTAATCCATCACCATAATGTCACTTATACGTGATGAATCACAGTTACCTTACCTGATTCGGAATGCTGACAGGTGAAGAAACAGCTCGTATCAGTGGATTTGTATACACAAAGTTTGAATCTAGAAATATGTTTGTCTGGACTGATAGTTCTATCTTATGATATTTATCTCTTTTCTGGCTCTCTTTGTTCACTTCTACACCCTCTGAACTTGGAAATGTTAAATTTTCATTAGACACAAAGTGTTCTTCAAAATTATTCCATGTAGAGTCAGAAGGTCTTCTTGTACCACTAGAATCAAAGGATCTGAAGTGCAAATAAAAACAAAAATATAACTGGGGGAGATAAATAGTTCTAACTTATTATCTTCATTCACAAAAACAACTTTTATATTTATTTTTAAAAAAAAATGAAATTTACTTTTAATCAAATATGACACTGTATATTAGACTAAATATTTTTATGTTTCTTTGTAAGCTTATAAAGTTAATTCCCAAAACTTGTTGGTTTATAACTGACGCTGCCTTGAGAGACTGATGCAAATTCATGTACATACTTTACATTGGCATTTATTCTTTATATTCTTCATGCTGATTAATCATACTGCATTTCAGTGATACATTATGACTCCTTGATCTTAAACTAAGCAACTAAAAAGAGCCAAAACCAAGAAGTTTTGTAGAATTCAACAATTAATTGATTTCCCAGAAAATAAAGTGAAAATTAAAAAGATCTTGCAGTAATGGCAATTAAATCCTAATTAGTCCAAAAGGTTCTATACCAGTCCTAATAAATAAAGTTCTAATTAAATTCCACTGGTGTTCAAAATAAGATCCAATGCTGAAGGTAATGGTGTGCCTGTAGTGGCATGTGACGTGGCGATGTGATAATCCCTTATCAAAATGCAATCCTAAAACAAACTTATGCAAGCATGTGACAGCTCATGGCAAGATCACACTAATCTTATAATCTTTATTGTAGCTAGCAGACTATATGGGAGCTTGGAGCAAGCTTATAGAAGCTCATATAAAACATTTGGCAACATCCAAGTACAGTTGCTTGCATGATCTTGCTAGCAAACCCCACATATAAAATATTAACCAATAAAACTGGAAATACATAGTGATGGTGAGAAATTTATGAGAAATTTTTCTACATAATGTAAATTTTTTTGTCTGTAAAATCATTAATGTGCATGTCAAATCAATAATCTTTACATGTCTGGAAAGGCAATGAAATTCTTTGTCTATTATTTTGTTTTAGCTTTTTGCTGCATCAGTATATTAATCCAAGAGAATTATGCAGGAGCACTGTGTATATTGTTATATATTTGCAGGTTGTTGACAATTTACACCTAAGTAATTGCATGTATTTTTGTTACCTTATGAATATTATGAATTTATAATCCACAAAGTAATCAATGACACTATGCAATGTGAATATTGATATCTACCCTAAGGCTCTGCACCTTGCTGATGATGACACTGTAAAATGGCCAAGCAAGCACTGCGCATGATAAATAAATACCCAAAGACACCCTAAAAGTGTCCCAAGACACTCAATCTACCCACAATATATATATATGAAGATAGCAATAATTACTGTTTATTTTAACATGTTTGGTTTAATGAAAAGAAACTAGACCAGATTTGGAGGTTATTATAGTTCCAAACTGATTCCCTTCCAGAATTTAAGGAGGGACAACGTATAGAACACTGGTGGGGATCTGATGGTACTGTTTCCATATACCTATATTAAAAATGGTTATATCTTTCTGGATATGTTTGCATGGCCTACAAGTAGAATCATCCTTCAATGTCATGAGTGGTATTAACTATTATTGTTTGTATACGCCAAATATTCTAGTTGTGATAGACTTCACAAGGAGAATCAGTGTAATTATTTTATTATAAACATTTGTCATGGCTGCTTATGAATCTAGAGCTCATTCAACTTCAAGTGATCACAACAACACCAACAGTTTGTAACTTTATTCAAAATTCCAGTCAGCAACTTCTGAATCTAGTGTATGTCATATAACAACTGCACAATTTTTCGAAATTTAAATTGAAATATTACTGTTGTTAATAAACTGCTGTATAATCCATATCCATTATTTCCATTGAAACTTTCTGAAATGTCAGTTAAAAAGTCTAAAGTAGTATCTCAGATATTTTGCTATTTCAGTCAGATTTGAATGGTAATCCATGAAATTTTAGTGAGATTTCACCATAAAATTTCAGTGCCAGTTTTGGTCACAATTTCAGTGTAATTTTAGTGAAATCTCACCACAAATTCTGTGAAACATATTGTAAACTTTTTATATAAATCTCGCCATTCTATCAAAGTCGTGTACAATCAAAATGAAGCTTCATTTTCCATTTACAGCAGTTATTATTATAATTACTTTTCTATATATTGTTGGTTAAAGGAGCACTGTTGGGACAGTGAGACATCACTAGTTGAAGGAGTAGTCCTAAGAGATGGAAATAAAACTCATTTCCCATTTGTGACCATTATTGTTTTAATAGCTTTTCAACTGACTGTTGATTCATCAGAAAGGTCTCAACTTCACCCATTTCTGAAATTGGAACAATAAACTAGAAATATCAAAACTTGAGGACAATTGAGGGATATAAATCTATGATACACTCACAAAACTTTTTGGGGGGGCATGAAGATTTTACTTTTTTGTTTCTTTTATTTCTGTATGCTTGCTGCAACCTTGTGCATGCAAAGTTTTCGCAAGCTTGCTAATAGCTGGTTCACAGTGCATCATGAGTTCATATACCAGCTGCAAGCTTGCACGTGTGAAGTTATAGCAAGCTTGTTAGAAGCTCATTGAAAGCATCCCATGAGCATGCTAATATTTCCCAGTTAATGACTCTATCCAATAATATGATGAGCACTTTGTATTTCCAGTGTATAAATATTTTGAATAAATAAATTCTAGCCCATATCAAAGACTGAACACAACAACTGGACTGACTCTGTCTGAAGATATAAAAGCAAGAATTACCAATTTCTAGATCAGAAGATTATAAAGCCCTGTACTTGACCTAAGTCACAATTAGCATTTTCAGGAAATTCTATGACTTAATGGAATGTTCCTTCCTATAACTTTCAGGGTTCTCGACAAGATAAAATCTGTTACTAACATAGAATGTAATAAACATCAGGCAGACTAGGTATTTGTATGGGGGAATTCCAATAACAATGACCCATAACCTAATAAATATGTTTATTTCTCTTGAAATTGATCTTAATATTTAATCCACACTCCTATAAAAATATTAGCCATGCATTATTTGTTTACCAAAATAAAAACATCATCAGTGTCTCTAGTCAGTAACAGAGTGAACTTGATTTTGGACAAGGTCAAGTACAAAATGCAATTATAACTTATAATCATGGAGAAAAACTAACAAATACAAACTAAAAATATACATAACACATATCACACATGCATGCTTGGAATAATTCATTTTCCTTAAGGCAAGTTGCATTACACAAATTAATGGATTTTCTGATAATGGATGTTTATGCAATTCATCAATAGGTGTACACATGTAATATTCATGCTGTTCCAATCCTAGTTTCCATTGGGGAGGTATGATTTTCGTATTTTTATTTTAAGTTATATGTACTGTTTTGGTCATTAAACCATGAATGTTAGCCATATGACTTCATATGAGTACAACAAGAACTATATATTGTAATTTATTCTAATAGTGTCCTGATTACATGATTCTAAATCTGAATTGGTGCAAATTTATTTTAGTTTTCACAAATACACAAAAACTGGCAAGTCAAAATGATTCTTATTTAGTTTTGATTTAATGCCTCAAACATGTAATAAAAAACATCAGTAACCAGTTTGAATACATGAACACGTTATCTAGGGTGCAATTATAGAGGTTGTTTCAAAATTGTTTTAAAATGTTTTGAAATTTTTTTTGTTCATTGTCTACAACTAAAGTTGTTGTCCAAAACCAGTTTTCTTTTTTCAGTCACAGTGACCTTGACATTTGACTTTTTACACCAAAATCAATAGACTTCTTCATTACTGCAATTGCAAAGTTCTGTTCAGGTCTACGGTATAAAATAAATGTTCTTATGTGCAAAAACATTTCTCTTTTTCCATTCAATGTGACCTCGGCTGCTCACCCCAAAACTGAGAGGTTCCTTATCCATGCTGCAAGGGCAAACCACCTATAAAGTTTTGCCCCAGGTCAGCGATTTGGAACAAATGGTTTTGTGAAGAAACCATTTTTCTTCCATCAACCACCATGACCTTGATGTTTGACGTTCTGACCCCAAATCAACTGACTTCTTACACTAATTTGAAATCATCACACAAAATCTGATTTTAAATTATATCCTTCTTTTATTTATGCATTAAATAAGTTTAGATTATCTGTATAACAATGAACTAACATATTCTCTGATGTTGACTGTGCTAAACACGCATTATCTGAAGTTTGCTGTAGAACACAAATTCATGTAAGTAATATGACTGTGAAAGTGGCATAATAGTTCTCACCAGTTGAGAAGCTCGTGCACTTCATGATACCTGCAAAGGGTCTGTTTAAAGCAACCATATGGAATGCAAAAGTTGTGCAGTCACATGTACAATTACTATGGACAGGAGCTAAAACCTGGACATTTAGAACAACCAGATTAAGGTAGGAAATTTCTTTAATTCTTTTATTATTTTGAATAATATCGGGAAAGTGTTGCAACTGGGAATTATACTATTGGGAGGTAAAGTTTTCTTTTCTTTTTTTCTTTACGTAAAATCGGAGTAGTGTTTTGAGGATTCTATTTCATTCATTACAACTCATTCTAGCAGACTGTTTTCGCTACTCAAATATATTGATTGTAATTCATATTAAAGTACACAAGGCTAGTATGTTGAATATACTATGCTTTTATGTCGCAATCTACTTTTATAGGCCAGCTGCTACATAAATATTGCATATTTTCATTGTCAGCATTCATAAAATATTAGGTTTGCTTTCATTTAGTGCAGACAGATAAAAGTAATTTAAGACATGACATGAAAAGAGCACTGGAATAAAACAGAGCACGAAGGCATTGTATATGTCACTCAATGTAACGTACACATTAACCTTATAATATATGACTCAGAATGACTTTTGTTTTCTTGCCACTTCCAACCCTGGAAAGAAAAGGCCAGGTTGAGACTGCTAACGGAAGATTATGCTAGCCAGGGAATCCTCCCACAAGGGCAGACAAACCTGATGCGTCCTAAGAACATTGGGGCACTGGAGCCCCAGTCACATGAATCCCTTAGTTAGGACCAGTTTGACAGACTGCTGAAGGAAATTGTGCTAGCCAGGGAATCCTGCCACAAGGGCAGACAAACCCAGGATGTCATAAGACTGTCAGAACATTGGAGCCCCAGTCACAATAATTACTCTATAATTCACTGCACAGTGAAGAAGCCATAGGAAGGCACACCTACACAATGAAGGAGACACTGGATGGCATACATATGCAGTGATGAAGCCATTGGAGGACGTATCAAATCATTGAAAAATTATTCAGTGCAGAGGTACCAGTCAAAATAACGTGCTCTTAATAACTTTAAAAACAGACAATATTTAAGAATGGTTTAACTGCAGTTATTTGGTTTTTTTATCCTATTGTGTAATATAATTCTTTTTATTCATCACAATCATCTAATTAAATCATCTTAATTTTTGAAGACATTGTCTCTATATTCTCCATAAGTAGCATTCCAAACATCCATTCATCAGTTCTGTGATCTGGAACTAATGGTTTGTGAAGAAACCATTTTTCTTCCATCAATCACCATGTCCTTGATGTTTGAACGTTTGACCTCAAATTAACCAACTTCTTAAACCAATTTGCAATCCATGCACAAAATGTGGTCAAGGTTAGAGATGTAAAACAAATGATACTGTGCAGAAACTATAATTCTTCTTCAAAGACATTGAACTTTGACCTTTTGTCTTGCAACAGATAGACTTCTTTTGTACCAGAACTGCAAGCAATATCGAAAGTTTCACAATGTTAAATGGTGGTGAAATTCAGCTTTTGTGCAAATTATCAAATAGGGAATAAACAGGCAGATGGATGTCATAACATAAGCTTGAACTTTTGGCAGGTGTAGAATGAGGACTGAGACAGACCCCAATTTAGCTTGAGAAAACAAATTTAATTTAAAAACTGACTTGCATAAAGGTCATCAGGCAATTCCATTTGTGAATTTGTATACTTTAAAACCATTAAAAACATATTGTATGAAATATATGTATGTACAGAGTGAGAGATTTTGCATATTGAGGTCTATCTTTTAGTCTAGAAATGCATGATTGCACAACATACCTAAATGAAAAATGCAAGAGAGTAAAATATAACTCAAACAATTGATAATAAAATATGTTTATCAGAAAATAAGAAATGACAATCTAACAAGACTCATAAGTGGGCCTAACCTTACACAACTTATTTGGAGCCCCGAGTGGCCGAGTGGTCTAAAGCGCTCACCGTTCCGGATCACTGCCATCTCACCTCTGTCTGCATGGGTTCGAGTCCAAGGCTCGGCTAGCGTGGGCATGTGGGAAAGCCTGCCAGTAGCTTCTCATGGGTCGGTGGTTCTTCCCTGGGTTTTCCAGGTTTCTTCCTCCACCAGTTATACTGGCCGCCATGTATAGCCCATCTTGTGCTGAAAAATGGCGTTAAACCCTAGAACAGCAACAACAATAACAACACAACTTATTAAATTACCATTTCACAATATAGGCTTATGGGCTATTGTAAGAACAAAATGATGGGTGGTACACATAAGGAGATGTCTGAAGTAGGGCTTTAAAATTTGAGTAAATATCTACCAGTTACCTATCGATCCTGATGACTGGTTACCAATATACCCAATCAAAGGGAAATTGTTTTAAATGTGCACAACCTAAACTGCTTTGTTATAGTTTGACACTGGCACAAGTGGCTTGCATAAGTGCATTTATTGGTGGTTAAAGTGTAAATAGGAGAACTGTTCATTTTGTATTTATTCATATTAAAATATGAAGTAACAAAAATGAAGAAGTGGTTGACAAAACCAATAAATTGTCATGGCCTAGCCGTCGTAAATATCAGACTCCCTTTCCTTAGCCTCAGTGGCATATGAGGATGATTATAGGGACTGAGCTTGTGCTCTGCAAGTAACACTTTGATCATACAGTTTGACAAATCTATTAAAGTTTGCAAGTTAAAATGTGTCAATTACGTGACAAGATCAAATAACCACCCTCTCTTACTTGCCACTAAGCAAGTATCAACCCTGTGGCTCAATCAAAGGTTTGTCATGTGGGAAGGTCAAATGCTTACTGATCATAAAGAAAATGCTTTTGATCATAAACAAAATGGCTGCCATGGTATCAGACTCTTAACCAGCTCCTGAAACATTCGGAAATACAGCTGTATAGAAGAAAATATACTAGTTCTAAGTGCTACCAGTAACTAATTTAGGCAGTGCAAAAAGTGTCAGGGTAACTTAGTAAGCTCAGTCTGTGGATGTAAGTACAGATTTGCATGTTCGCATATTCAGACAAAAGAACAGTAAAACAAATATGGCCACTTCTTCACTATCTCAGTGGATCTACTCATATTTAAAATCAGATTCATCAGATTCATTTTCAGGATTTACCCAAGAGGATCTCTTAAACGATACAAAGAATATAGACACACTCAATACTGAAGAGAAATATTCATTGAAATAGATTCAACCTACCAAGATTTTGTAACACCAAAATCCAACATGACTGACTCCTCCTCTTCAGTTCCAAGCTTTCTTAAAATCCAACATAATATGCAGAGTATAACAATCACAGCTGACTCCAACAAAATTCCAACAATCAAGACATTCTTTGAGAATCTACACTTCCAGCAGGGACACTCACATAATGGACTGATCTTAAAATCCATGGACAAAGATTCTGCCACAGTAACTCTATACATAACAACTGGTAAAATTCACGTACAAGGGCCAGGCTACACAGAATGGGTAAATTATTTTATCAACACTTGTCAGCAAATGGTAGACAACACCAGACTGAAATTAATTACCTCTCAGCCAAGGGCTTCAACACCCATCCCTGAAGCCCACAGATCTCCAAATCCAGTCAACAGTAACACAGCTTTACATGAAATAAGCCAGATTGCTATCAATGTGGAGGAAACTCCAGGACCCCAGTTTATGATTGCTGCAACAAATTCCTTTGAGTTCCATGGAACCCATAACCAGTCTTGTACCTCCATACAGTGCTTAGTAGTGATAGGTATTCTCCAGGCCCAAGTAGAACGGTTAGAACAGGAACTCTCTGCACTAAAATCAAAGAGTCTACACAGTGTTCAAATGGATAAACCAGGTGCAGGATGTGTGCCAGAAAACCCAGACAACATAATACACAAACATGTCAAAGGACCAAAATACAACAGCATGTCAGGGCACTCAGACTATACCAAAACCAGCTATTAGAATAAAATCATTATACACACAAAACAGATGCAACCACACCAATTAAACAAGATGAGTCTTTTCTACAGGTATTAGATGGTCAGAGCCAAAAATTAGCCAAAGCACATGCTGTAAACACTGACAATCATGTGTCTCACTCAACATCAAATCCAGGTACAGAAGAAACTGTTCTAAAGACAACCTCTAATTACCCACAGCAAGAAGCTAAATTAAATACAAATACTAAATACAGCGGTCACCAAACTCTCAGTCAGTCCAGTCATGGAAAACAAGAAGTTCAAACAATGCATCTGAACCCCCCACTTGTCAAAATCAACAACATAGTTAAAGACAGATCTCTTCTCATTGGATCATCAATAATCAAAGGAGTAAGAACAAGAGGATTATATAAAACTGACGTAAAAACCAATAGAGGTGCAACTATTAACACTATTACAGAACAAATTGTCACCATATCATACTGTAATTCTTCTCATTGGTGGCAATGATTACAGTAATGGCCATTCTTTGAAGGGCATTGAGGTTGATTATGAAAGCTTGTATGCCATCAGGTCCAAAAACACAGTGTAAAATAATCATCTCAGGTCTACCGCCAAGAAGGGATGCACTTATGACTCAACTAAATGAACCCTAAGTATGTTGTGTGAAAATTTCCAAATACTATTTGTTCCGCAATGCTGGACCTTCTTCAAAGACAATCGAGTGAACCAACAGTTATACCAGTGAGACCAAATCCACTTGTCCAGCAGAGTACTGTCATGCTCCTTAGGAATACAGACCAATAGATCAATAGATAAGACTGATAAAAGGGGTCAGGCAACTGTATTGTATTGTATTGTTGCATGGAAAACAGATTTGTTGCCATCTTTGTAATGACCTTGGACATAAGCAGAAGTTGTTCACATACCAATAGGTAGATGTACAGGCCTGTGCAACAAATATCCAGCAACAAAATGCATTAGAATATGTGTATATGTTTCAATGAAATAATTATAATTCTATAAACAGGTTTCAGGCACTGAGTTGTGTACAAAGTGCAACTTGTTAACTTGTAAATAACTATGTGATACTGTTCAAGTTACTTCTCCCTCTGAGGCTCCCCAAGTGTCTAATATGTCAATGTCTTCTTGTAAGTATGTAAATCAGTCTCATATTGAACATTCTCATGTGTCCACTACATGTAGTCATGGTACAACAGATGGATCTTGTCTGGTAACTTCATGTGTTTATGTAAATAATCAAGGCAATGTAAAGAAATCTGTCAAGTCTAAAAACAATACATAGCATACTACCTTGTCTGAAAATCAATCCTCTGGTCAAAATTGTCATGTCTTTGGGCACCTCAAAAGAGGTCCGCAAGTAATCAACCTAAATATTCAACACATCCTCCCTAAACTGAATGAGATAAAGTTAATATTACAGCAAACTAGATCAGTCAATATTCTTGGTCTATGTGAAACCTTTCTTTCCGATGATACTGACGATATGGCTCTCCAAATACAGGGCTTCAACTCTGAACGAAAATATAGAGACTCCATGGGGGTGGGTGTATTCTTCTCTATGCAGACCGTTCCATTAGTTATAACAGACGTGTTGATCTAGAGCACATGTGTCAGACTCAAGGCCCGCGGGCCACATCAGGCCCGGTGTACAATTATATCCGGCCCGAGAGAGAATGTTAGGCAAAAATATTTTTAATGGCCCTGCGATATAAAGTGCAAACCAAATTCCCTAATTAGCAGCCTTGCCAAACATCCAGCTCTGACAAATTGGCATAAGAGCGAAAATGGGTATGCCAATGATTTTTTATTATTAAAACTTTTTTCTGTTTTAATTTATATTAATGTTTAAAAAAAAGGTTTAATTTTCTGCTTATTGAATGTTTATCCTGTTCGGCCCGCAACCTTACGTGTGATTTGAGTTTTGGCCCGCTGAGTGATTGAGTTTGACACCCCTGATCTAGACACTATTGGGGTAGAGAGTATCTGGATCGAAGTAACCCTTACCCAATCAAAGCCAGTACTCTTATGTTCAGTTTGCAGGCCACCTAGTTCCACAGCTGACTGGATTGATAGATTTGAGGTTCAAATTCAAAAAGCATTACTAAAGGAAGATTTAGAAATTATCATATTAGGCGATTTTAACAGACTACATGAAAACTCCACCATTAACATGGATAAGTAGCTTTGAAACCTACAACTTTACTCAATTAATTAACACCCCAACTAGAGTAACAGATAAAATTGCTACTATCATTGATCATGTCTATACTAATAAACCTGAAAACATACGTGAAATTAAGGTGCCAGTGTATGCACTGAGTGACTGACCACTACCAAGTCTGTATAACTTGACATGTTCTGAAATCATCTAAAACTGGCCAACACATTGAAATACAATATAGGGACTTCAAACAGTTTGATGACGAAATGTTCTTAAATGATGTAGTTTGCAAACCCTTCCAATCAGTCTGCAATATAGCTGATGTCAACACTGCCTTGGACAAATGTGTATCAGATGTGCAACGCAGCCTTAGACAAGCATGCCCCAATTAAAAGAAAAAGAGTTAAACACCAAATTACACCCAAGTGGATTACCCATAAGACATGAAAAGCTATAGAAAGTGGAGGAATAAAACTAAACACCTGATAGATAAGAGAACTTCTATAAACAGGCTATTAATGAACGTAAAAGTACCAAACCATTGTGGAAACATATAAAAGAGCTGAACCCACCCAAGAACAGTTGTCTTCCCCCTAGATTTAAGCAAAATGATGATATAGCAACATCTGTACAAGACATTGTGAAATTGTTCAACAATTTCTTCATAAGCATCTCCAGTAAGAATATTCAGAACCAGACCTGCAACATCCCAATTGAACTTGATGCTCTTCTATTATTTATAAGAGCAAACATTCCTGATGATAATTTTTTTCAATAGCTAATGGTAGTGAAGCTGATGTTTTTGATATGCTAATTAAGGTGAATATTAATAAATCCTCTGGACTGGATGGTATTGGTCCACAAATTCTTAAAACTGCTACACCAGTAATAACAAAGTCACTAATGCATATCATAAATTTAAGTATAATGAGTGGTAATTTCCCAGAAACACTGAAATGTGCAAAGGTTACACCTGTCTATAAGAAAGGGGAAAAGGTAGGATCCAGGAAATTACAGACCAATATCAATTCTACCTGTATTGTCAAAACTATTTGAAAAGCATATAGCCATTCAGGTCTATAAATGTTTTGAAACATACTCTGTATTTCATAAAGCGCAATCAGGATTTAGAAAGTGCCACTTGTGCCAAACAGAACTTACCAGATCTTTGGCTGAAGGAAATGGATAATGGACATATGACTGGGATTGTTTTCCTTGACTTTAAGAAAGCCTTTGATCTTGTTGATCATGAAATTCTGCTGCAAAAGTTGAACAGTTACAGGTTTGACAATCCTTCTTTAAACTGGTTTAGATCATACCTAAACCAAAGGTCTCAAAAAGTAAGCATTGGCAATATTAGCTCTCAAACTCGCACTATTCATTCAGGAGTCCCTCAAGGCTCAGTTTTGGGCCCCTCCTCTTCCTTATCTATATCAATCATCCACAATTAAATAATGAATCCACAAATACAGATTTGTTTGCAGATGATGCAACCTTGTATACATCTAGTTCTGACACTGAAGTTATCCAAACAAGATTAAACTCAGACCTTATTAGAGTCCAAAACTGGGCACAAAAAAAGGATGGTAATTAATGAAGGTTAAACAAAATGTATGATTTTGGGGACATCACAAAAACTACACAAGTCAGGGAAGTTACCCAGAACTATCTCTTGCAATAGATAATCATCTGTTAGAAAATGTCAAACATGAAAATCTTGTAGGTGGTGTCTGTAGATAATAATTTATTAGGGAATGACCATATTGATAAGCTTTGTAAAACACTGTCATACAAAATACCCCTACTCAGCAGAATCAAGAAATATTTAACTAAGGAAACTCGCAATCTATACTACAAGTCACATATTCTTCCAACAATGAATTATTATTCAAATGTATGGGGAAACTGCTAAATCTGAGCTTGACAGGATTTATAAACTTCAGAAACTAGCAGCACGCATAATATTAGAGACATATATTGATCATCCCTCAAAAGCATTATTTACAGAACTCAAATGGTTCACAATATATGACAGGATGCATTTTCACAAGGCAGTTCTTTTATATAAATGTCTACATGGAACTGCACCAGAGCATCTTCAGGACTTATTTAGGCCTTTCCCAACACAATACCAGTTGAGATCAATATCACATGGAAACCTTCTAGCACCAAAACCAAGAACAGCGCATTTAAAAAGAGCTTCCAATACTCTGGTACAGTTATGTGGAACAAGCTTCCACTACATACAAAATCTTCTGAAAATATTAGAGCATTTAAGAAGAGATATCATGAGCATGTATGTGTTTCTAATAGATAATGGAATTTAGTATTTTATAACTAAACATGCTAAAATAAACAGTAATTATTGGTATCTTCATGTAATGTGCATTGTTATATTCTCCTTAAGAGGGCCTCAAGGGAGAATAGTCCTTGACTAATGAGTCACCCTCTATAAATAAAGCATTATTATTATCATTATTATTATTATATAAATGGAGGACCAAATAAACTTGAACCTTTCAAGAAAGACACAAATTTGAGTCATGCAGAAAAAAAAAAGCACTATTTAAAGTACTATACAAAATCTAATATTGATGACATAAATAACAATTAACAAAATTGCACAATCATTAAGAATACTGAATGCTATGCAATCTGCTTACTCCTTAAGTTCTTTAGTATAACTGGCCTTCTCATTTATCTCATTTTCTGTGCCTTTGAATATATTTTGCAGCCTATCCACTTTTATTTGAGCTTTCTGCCTCTCTGCCTGATATGTCTCCATAGGCAACATCAGCTCTCTGGTCTGACCTGCGGAATTTGTGTCCGCTGTATCTTCTGAAGGGACATTCTCAATCTGGAATAAGCAAAATCTAATTATACCTACATGCCCCTAGATTGCACGGACAACACTGCAGCATTATGTTTATTAGTTCCAGTGTAAATTGCACATTACTTGCCTGTTACTAATTAACAGAAAGAAGCGAAACCAACACGTTTTGTAAAATGTTAATTATCTAGTATGTTATACAATGATAATCTAAGAGAAACTTAATGCATTATGAGTTAAATAAAAACTAATCATAAATCCCAAAGCACAGCATTCTGAATGAATTCCTGGTTCTGAATGTGATGATATGATCCTTAAAAACGCTGATTTACCAACAGTCTTTTTATATCACAATGGCATTATCCAAAACTCCATTGAATGAATTCAAAACAGTCCCAGAATAATATTTTAGTCCAAATTCAGTCAGAACTTTGTAACATCAATGACTATTCCAAAACAAATGATTCCTCTCAGATTAAATCCAAACGCAACATCAAATATATCTGCAGACTGATTTTTTTTTAAAAAAACAACATAGGAAAAAGGAATAAATTAATTGCTCTCTTCTTCCATCTTATACACATCCCCATCACTCTACTATGCAATACTTCCTACATGACTTATGTCACAATATAACCCACCTGACTTATGTAATGCAAGACATCCCACCTGACTTGATCATCCAATGGGAAATTACCACAAACTGGTTCATTACATAGAACACAAACTCAAACAAACAACTTATTTATAGCTCACAGCAATCTACAGTCATGGCCCAAAAGTTAGACACAACATAGATACACATAACAAATGTAATAACTAGCCTTGACCTAAATAAAATTGCTGGACTGAATCAAATTAGCCATAAACTATATAAAATTATAACTGAATAAATATTCATTAATACTAATCAATAAATCATTTGAAATCATTATGTTCCCCACATAATGAAAGCTAACTCATGTCATGCCAATTTATAAGGAGACAAAATGTTATCATCCAATCATAAACCAATTTCTGTAATCAGCTGTGTCCCAGGTTTTCCAAAGAATTATAATCAGACATGTATATAACGTTTGTCATGAAAACACTTTGAGATAAAAGAAATATCAATCTGCATTTCTTCCAAGTTGTTCAACAGCTCATGAGCTAAATGAACTTTTTTTATAAAATGTTTTTCTCTTGATTCAAATGAAATCATGTTTAACATTCCTTGTCAGCAAAGAGTTTGATAAGAGTATGAATCATGATATTATTATGAATATTCAGAATGCACATAAACATCTATATTGAACATGACAAACTCTTTTTCCAGGATAGCTTTGGCCAACCAAAATTTTTATTTAAAGCTCAGAATATGTTTCTTAAGTCTGGAAAAATTGCAATAATAAAGATTCTGGCAGATTAGAGAAAAATTACATTGGAAGTTACACCCATTTAATATTGCTTCAGAGAGTTTTTCTATGCAAAACTGCTGGTAAACTCATGCACAAGGAAAGAAGATGAGACCATGCATATTGTCTTTGATTATGAATATTCAAGTACCTAACTAAAGTGACCTTCTTTCACAAAGGAGATATCAGGCACCTCATTATCGTCTACATAACTCCCAAAGCACCCCACCTATCTCAATCAAATGTCAGTTTTTGTGTGGGTTTCTTTTTCAGACATATTTTATCCCATATATGAATCGTCTTTGGGCATCTTTCCCAGAAGATACCTGAAAGTTCTCAATATTTATATCTTTTAAAAACATTTATCTAATTCAACTAATGATTTTATCACCATATTATGACATTATCAAAAGTCACCTTAATATTCTACATACTGAACTTAGTTGACTCCCCACTTTGTATACATGCTGCTATGACAATGAAGCTGCTGACTGCTACTTCTTATGTTTCTCTTCATTTAATATCTTATGATTTTACACTCTAACTCAGTACACCTCTCCCTCAATAACTCGTGCACAACGGGGTCCAGAAACATTGACTGCACTATAAGCGAGGGTATGAGTTATCGAGGGACCTCCATAACAATGTGAAATGATGCCATCCTCGCTGGACATAGAGAAAACCACAAAGGGGATGGGGGTGGAGAGAACTGGTTTGTTTAATGGCTGAATACTCGATTTAAAGCCACATTCGAAATACTTGTCAATAAAGCATTTTTTCTATCAAAGTTATTTGTTTTATGTAAAAATGACCTTTATTTCCAAGATGCCCAACCACTGCTGAGAGATCATTAATAATATTCATGATATTAATAACTATTAATAAAATGAAACAAATTACATTTATAGGAGTCTTTCGCCTTGACCTGCAAACTGAGTTGTCGATTAACGTCTAAACACAACTTGCAATGCCTGTCTGTTTAGCCTTTGGTACAGGTTTTGAATTCCTTTCAGCTCAATAGATCTGTACAATTATCATTCTGCTATGAATCTACATCAGTAAGATTAAATCAAGTGCAGTTAAGGCATACTGTGTATAACTGAATAATGAACCAGGTTCCAGTGCAATAAAGAGATTCAAATTATGGCACTGTTACTAATGAAACTTTCAAACAAATAATTATTTTTGTGACTCCTCTCCAGTAATTTAATACTTCTATGAGCAGAGGGGTTTGATCGTACAAAAAGTTAAAGATGTAATGTTAGATTTAGCAAGATGAATAAAATAAGCAATAAACAGTTGCCAGCTATCAGTTTTCACATCAGCAACAACTGTACAGGAGGAAATTGCAACAACCGGTCTACGAGGCCTGTCCCTTAAGATAATGGTTAGCCAACTGTATTCTGTATGTAAGGGTAGTGGGTGTTGATGTGTTTTTTTAAAATATCACATTTAACCAAAACCAATGAGGTGTAAAATACAGGTCATAGTGACCCAGTTATAAGCTAATAGCATAGGAATCATCAGCTTGCATATGCTTACAATGTTTCATGTTTCCTTGTACAACAGCATCATATATGACATAAAAATCAACAAGATCATGCACTTAACACAATCAATAAGTTAGATCATGCCTTTAAAAAGTGAAATGTAGATCACAATGACCTTCTTCTGTTGCAAGGGTGTGGTACTAACAGAGATGCACACAGTAATCCAGTATGATGAATGCCATGAAGAGCGATTGAGACTGAACCCAATTCATTAAGTCTTCTTCTGTGATAAGGGAGTAGTACTCGTAAAGATGCACTCCATCTCCAAACTTAATGAATCAGAATTTACAGGAATGCATAGTCATCTAGTTCAATTACTGCACCATGAACTGAGCTTTTTAATGTAAAAACAGCATTCATGTATTTTATATTTCTGTTATCTGCAGTTTGTGAATACCTTAGGCGAGTTGAAACCATTACCTTTCAGGCTTGGACTTAAATGATAATTCCATTGGATTCTGAGAGGCAATCAAACAGTTCTGTCAGTTCAGTAAAGAAAGTCTGAAACTAGCATTACCTGTAGGTGGCAAGAGGAAACAATGAGCAAGAGTTATTGCCCTTTGTCTACATATACTATCCACAGAAATGATGAATTTTTGTCTTTGGAAGGGCTAGATTCAGGATCTTGCAGGGCTGATATTCCTAATGTTAATGTGATTGGTGAAAGTATTTGAAACAGAAATTCAAGGCCTTTTCAATGCAAAATTTCAAATTCAAAGATTTTTAAGATGATATTTATATCATGAGTGCTAATAGACAATAAACCACACATTGATGGAGACAGACTAAAGACTATACATTAACTCAAATGGCCTTTTGGTAAGATGAGTCAATAAATGACTTTGTATTAAAACTAGCAAAACAAACATGGCACCCCAATCACTAACATTACATATCAACAACACAAAGAAATAAACCTGAGTAAAACTATCACTAAAATTAAAAATGGTCTTTTTTTAATTACAACTCTTTGGACCACATTACAATGATATATGTAATCTGCTGAGTCTCACTCCTATATTTGTTAGTGTATGTTTATATGCAAACTTAGAAGACTGCATTTGATGATCCATATTGTTCTGAGAATAATTGACCCATTTATACAGGAAATGGACATGACAATTATATCATTTTTTAGATCTAAAATGCACTGTGGATGAATAGTGTAAAGATGTCATGATAACCAACAGGCCAACAAATATCAACACAAATCATATTTGCTGAAACTCAGTAGACCATTTTTTTACAAAATATTTGTAAACACAAGTCCCACATAGTTAATATGTTTGAAAAAGGGAAAAATAATGTCTAGTCACCGACACCTAAACAGGTTTTTTGTTTTTACATATCCAAGTATCTAAATACCAATTGTGGTTTGGGTAAGCTCAATAGTATTTTAGCTCTCTTGTTTGCAAGAAATTGTGATGAATAGAAAGATCTATTCCACTCTGCAAAAGGAAGCAGTACTAAAGCTGTCATATATAAAACAGAAGTTTTAATTTTTTTTAAACATCAAGAGCAACATTAAGAATTTAAATGATACCCCCAAAATGTTGACTCTTCTCCCATGATAAACATCCACAACAATGGGCAATACTAATAAATACACATGTCAATTCTTCAAGTCACATATTTCATCACTTTATCTTCAAGTTAAAGAATTTTGAAAAATGTATTACAATAAAACCTATAGTTAAGATATATATCAAAATAGATAACCACTAGTCACCCGACCTTCTGCACAATCTAGTCGGTGTGGTGGAGGAGCTATACACAGCAGATTATGGTACCTGCTAAAAATAGTGATGGCAAAATCAAACTCCTTTATTACTTGACATGTGTAGTTCATTACATGCTAAGCGTATCTACAAAGGAAACATTGCACATAATAGGACAAACTCTGAATACAAGAAGCATAAGCCTCTAAAATGAGTTAGACATCCTTGAACCTCCTTGTGCATAATGGTCTGCCCAAAAGCATCTTAATGTATGAATAAAGTACACATGTAAACATTTTCATCAGCCTGAGAATGACCCACGGTCAACTAAGAGATGACTGTAACAGTAAGTTAAATAGAAACCATTTAATAATTTATCATGAATACTAATTTCAAGCTGTGATAATTATAAAATATTTCTCTGACTTGTAACTTCATAGCTTTTGTGATACACAGTGCAATTAATAGTGCAACAACCAATTTCAACATGGGTAATAGGGTATCTCCAATGGCCTGCTGCATGCTGATAATCTGCTCTCACAGCATCTTTACAAAGAGTGTCGTGGTTCTTACCTCTAAATGTTTCTCTTCCGCATCATATTGTCTAATTTCATGCCCAAGTAGAAAACTGTACAAAGTTAAATTTACCTCAAAATGACAAAATTGGAAATAAAAGTATACAGTCAAGACAATGCTCAAAAAGTGACAAGTTTTCATGTTCACTGTAAACTGAAAAGCTTTTTAGGTTCCAAGTCAGTACAATAAAAGCAAATACATCATAATGAAGTATCAATATAAGAGAAAAGATGCTATGAGATATAGTCAATTACCATCAGGGCATTGGGTCTTCTTATATTGCTGCCTACAGAACTAAGTACCTAATCAAGGACAAGTACAGGATTTTGTAACATTTTTATATAATTGTACACGTGTCCTAATCCTTGCAATTCTTCTGTAAAAGTAGTGATAAGACAGTGATGTGATGACAAAGGCCCAAGCAGGCCTGAGATGGATCACTTGGCTGTATTTTATCTAATATCCAAATATTATGTAATCAGATATTATGTTATTATCTAAACTTTAATTTATCATTTTCTCTATTAATTTATCTTTATTATAACTAGAAGATGTTTATAATTAGCTGAATTATCAACTTTTTGTAAGTATCAGAAAGTATGCAAATTGCTCGTGACAGAGGAATCGATGTTGATAAAGCAGTGTCACTCTCCCAACCTGCATGGACCTCTTTAGAGCATGCTTGCTGGGGCCATAACAGTAAACCATGCTAATTTAATTGAAACCACATCCATTCCACAGTGGTGATTATCTGAGCCAACTCTGGAAGAAAGCATGGTGTGCACAGCTATTTTCTGTGAGCCACAGTGGTAACTCCAGCAAGACACAATGAGAGATGGTAAATGCTTTCTTCTTGATCCTCTCCACTCTCTCTCTCTGCAATGCCACTGAGATATGTGGGGTTTTGAAAACTCACACCAGCTTTATTTTACTTGAATTGGTATATAAATGCATGGCAATATGCTTTAAAAGAAAGCAACATGAAGCTTAGTATTCTACATGACTCTGCATCTTGATTTACTTGCTAAAACATTATTTTACAAAATTAAACAAACAAACAACATGAAGTGAAAAAAATTAATTCACATCAACTTAAATCACTGCTACATCCTTAACTGACGTTTTGTTATTTTCTCCCCACCCAAACACAAATACATCACTTTTGTACTGATTGAAAGTGTGGTTATTCTTGTATATAATGTGCATATAATGTGTTTGGCAATTTTTAATAGCATTTCATTCAAAACTAACCAACCATTAATACATACAAGTCCTGATCCAAGTATTTATTGCTATTGCAATACTGCTGTTCAGTACACAACATGATCAACAGTTTGGTCTTGCGTTTTGTTTAATTTTCTCCATCTTACTCACAGACACACATCTATTCACTGAAATTTCAATAATTTCTGCTGTAGCATGGTTCAGTGTATAGCAAGCTCAGTAGTTATGGATCCCAACAACCACATTATAATTAACAAGCAGAACTGTATGTGCACTTTTCTAAGGGACATGAAGAGAGTGTTGTTCTTACCTTGAGTTGTACTATGTGCTTTGTTGCTCTACATGCTTCAAACTCCTTGTCTTGCTTCTCCTTTCTGTTGAGATGAAAATTTAAATTATTTAACTTTCCTTCATGGCAATGGAAAAAAAGAAACAGCTATCTCATATCCTTTGTATTACAGGTATCTTTACTAAAGAATCTAATTTAAACACTGCAGAATTCCTTTTGTTTTCATTGGTGTTTTATGGCACAGCAGTATAAATTATTTAAAGTTTCTTGACCATGGTAACTGATCTGATCCAATGGCAGATATAAACCTGCACTCTTGTGACCAGTTACAAGTCTGTTATGCTAACATCTGATGGAACTTAACTTCATTCATCACCTCTTATGAAATAATGGAAATGCTGGAGGCTGTATCAGGGATGCAGAATTATGTTTGTAACTTTAGAACATAAATAAAACTGCCAGACACTATAAACCTTGGGATAGCATTAGCTTCAAATTAGGAATTATTTCTATTTTAAAAATGTGTTATACATGTACCTGAAAATGTATGACAAGTAGTAGTGGAAATAATTTCAAGATATACAAATAAATGGGCAAACCAATTTGTTGGATTCAAGAATATATAAAAAACTGCACATGCAAAGCAAGACAGCTATTTTAAAGTACCATTCAAAAACTAATATGGACGTTAGAAATAACACTTTACAAAACTGCACCTTAAGAATACTGAGTGTTGTGCAATCTGCTTACCTCCAAAGTTCCCTGATATAAATGTGCTTCTCATTTTTCTCATTTTCTGTGTCTTTTGCTCTCTCCAGCATCCTGACAACTTCTATCTGAACTTTCTGCCTCTCTGCCTGGTGCTCCTCTTTTTGCAACATCAACTCTCTGATCTGATCTGGAGTTTTTGTGTCTGCAATCTGGCTTGTAATTTCTGTGTCTACGATCTGACCTGCAGGTTTTGTATCTGCTATCTGACCTTCAGTTTTTGTGCCTTTGATCTGGCTTGCACTTTTACTGTCTGCAATCTGACCTGCAGGTTTTGTGCCTGTAATCTGACCTGCAGTTTTTGTGCCTGCGATCTGGCTTGCACTTCTTGTGTTTGCGATCTGACCTGTAGTTTTGGTGTCTGCAATCTGACCTGCAGGCTTTGTGTCTCTGATCTGACCTCCAGTTTTTGTGCCTGCAATCTGGCTTGCACTTTTTGTGTTTGCGATCTGACCTGCAGGTTTTGTATCTGCTATCTGACCTTCAGTTTTTGTGCCTTTGATCTGGCTTGCACTTTTACTGTCTACAATCTGACCTGCAGGTTTTGTGTCTGTGATCTGAACTGCAGTTTTTGTGCCTGCTATCTGGCTTGCACTTCTTGTGTTTGCGATCTGACCTGTAGTTTTGGTGTCTGCAATCTGACCTGCAGGCTTTGTGTCTCTGATCTGACCTCCAGTTTTTGTGCCTGCGATCTGGCTTGCACTTTCTGTGTCTACGATCTGACCTGCAGATTTTGTGTCTGGAATCTGACCTTCAGTTTTTGTGCCTTTGATCTGGCTTGCACTTTTGCTGTCTGCAATCTGACCTGCAGGTTTTGTGTCTGTAATCTGACCTGCAGTTTCTGTGCCTGCAATCTGGCTTGCACTTTCTGTGTTTGTGATCTGACTTGTAGTTTTGGTGTCTGCAATCTGACCTGCAGGCTTTGTGTCTCTGATCTGACCTCTAGTTTTTGTGCCTGAGATCTGGCTTGCACTTTTTGTGTTTGCGATCTGACCTGCTGGTTTTTTGTCTGCTATCTGACCTTCAGTTTTTGTGCCTTTGATCTGGCTTGCACTTTTACTGTCTGTGATCTGACCTGCAGGTTTTGTGTCTGTGATCTGACCTGCAGTTTTTGTGCCTGCGATCTGGCTTGCACTTCTTGTGTTTGCGATCTGACTTGTAGTTTTGGTGTCTGCAATCTGACCTGCAGGCTTTGTGCCTCTGATCTGACCTCCAGTTTTTGTGCCTGCGATCTGGCTTGCACTTTTTGTGTTTGCGATCTGACCTGCAGGTTTTGTATCTGCTATCTGACCTTCAGTTTTTGTGCCTTTGATCTGGCTTGCACTTTTACTATCTACAATCTGACCTGCAGGTTTTGTGTCTGTAATCTGACATGCAGTTTTAGTGCCTGCAATCTGGCTTGCACTTTCTGTGTTTGCGATCTGACCTGTAGTTTTGGTGTCTGCAATCTGACCTGCAGGCTTTGTGTCTCTGATCTGACCTCTAGTTTTTGTGCCTGCAATCTGGCTTGCACTTTTTGTGTTTGCGATCTGACCTGCTGGTTTTTTGTCTGCTATCTGACCTTCAGTTTTTGTGCCTTTGATCTGGCTTGCACTTTTACTGTCTGTGATCTGACCTGCAGGTTTTGTGTCTGTGATCTGACCTGCAGTTTTTGTGCCTGCGATCTGGCTTGCACTTTCTGTGTTTGCGATCTGACCTGTAGTTTTGGTGTCTGCAATCTGACCTGCAGGCTTTGTGTCTCTGATCTGACCTTCAGTTTTTGTGCCTGCGATCTGGCTTGCACTTTTTACGTCTGTGATCTGAACTGTAGTTTTGGTGACTGCAATCTGACCTGCACTTTTTGTGTCAGTTTTACCTTCAGACAGGACTTTCTTAATCTGGAATGAGCAAAATCTAATTATTTCTACATGCACCTTGATTGTATAGTCAACATTGAAGCATTACTTCCCTAAAAGTTCTAATGGAATTCACTTGCTTATTACTACATGGTACAATGAAAGTTAATTAAAGGAGCACTACTGCACATTTTCAAAATTTTACTTTGCTTTATAGAAATTAAGCTTGTGTTCCATAAAAAAGACTAAAATTGTGTTTAAAGATGGTCATCTAAAAATACAGGTTGTTGACACATAATATGGTCATGTGACAAATCAAAATGATGATCTAACATACAAACAGTGTAAGTGGATGTTTATGCTATCATATTAATGTGATAATAAAATACTATCTAATGATATCCCACATGAATTGAAAGAGTTTTGATACAAAGTAATGTATCCTCCTTTGAGTAAACCAGTTTTATACACAGTTTTAGAGCTGTGGATAAAGCCAGTAATTTCTTGTGCAATGGGATCTTAGGGGTCATCTCAAAGTGTTACAAACTGAATATTTATGTTAACGCATCTCTCTCTCATGGAATAAAATAATATTTATCTATATCATAAACACACACTACACCCATTAGTTCACCCATAGTGAAAGTTTAGTGTTAATAAGTGAAGCTGTATAGGAGTTTCAGCATGACATAGATGTACAAAGTAAATCCCACATACCACTCTCTTATTAACATGAAAGTACAAGGAAATATTTTGAACAGGTTGCAACTCTTGACTACTTTTCAAGATATAAAGTGAATTTTATTGGGGTTAATGAAAAATACTTTTACAGAAAAAAAGTATGGCATACCAGGCTAACATTAAAATAAAAGTAAAAATTTCACCCCTCTGAATTAAATAACATAGGGTAATAGAAAACATTTCTGGTTTGAAAGAAAATCAAAGGTGCCCCACTCCCCCTCTGCCAAAATAAACGATTGGTCCCTTAGGAGATAGATTACAATTCTCCACAGACACAGGCTTTTGCAGAAAATGAAAAACATTTTTGTAAAGTTCTCTCACATTATCAGAAAGGACATATGAAAATTAATAATGTATGATAATGTACATGTCGTGTCTCACTATCCTCATATTCTTGGCCTATTTCACAAATGTGTTTATGTGAAAGAGTTCTTTGGAACCAAAATATGTCATTTTGAACTGTTGGATACTCATTTTCAAAAAGAAATCTTCTGAAAAGTATCATATCTGCATGTATGTTCTCTTTAATACATTATTAACCCAATGCCACTTTAGCTGTATGCACAGAACATTGATGAATATTATACTACAATGATGGCTAAGATGCACATACTCAAGCACCCAAAAATTTCACATGTGTAACACATGGGTGGATGGTAATAGCATGCAAAATAACCCTCTTAAAATCTACAATTTTAATTTTTGAAGTTTAAACAAAACCGCCTAAGAAGAGTTCCATGAATTACATTGTACACTCATCTCATGCCCTTTTCCGTACCAACTACTTGACCATAGTGTTATGTATATTTGATTTGATTATATCTGATTTAATATATATTTATTCTGATTTAATTGTTTGTCAGTTTGTTTTTAAAATTATTTTTCATTATATGATATTGTAATGTAAATTTATTCACTAGAGATGATACTTTTTTCATAAAATAGTTTGACCATGACTGTTCATTTTATAAACACCAGGTGTTGATCTAAATCCTGACCTTGATTCAAAATTTGTAGCAACCACATAAACAAGTATTATTTTAATTTTAAAATAATTGGCTGTTCTCGAGGTTATGATGGGACTATGTGTTTAAGATGTAAACAATTTTGTAATTTTGTATTTCTTAGAGTTAAATGATTGGTTTTTGTCAGGGACAAACTGGGTGGACGTGATCTTTAACAAGTACCTAATTTCTATAAGCTTCTAGAACATGATTATGTGACCCCTTGTTTACGTTTTCGGAGATGATATAACATCTGGTTTGGAGAGTTATTCTCAGCTGCAGTTGGGCATTCTCTTGCACTGGAAGTTGTATGTTTTCCTGTTTGGAGTTATTTCAAATTACTTGGATTCAAAAGGATTAATTTTGTTATCTTTCTGGTAAATACGTGTGCTGATGTGAAATTGTTAAACGAGGACAGTTTTTTATAAATATTTATTCAAATATCCGAAACCGGAGTGATAATTATTGTTTCTACAAGGAACTGTAGACTTCACCTCTACAGACTGTAGCATACGTTATCATCTTCCATAATGGATTCTTCATCGGGATTTGAACTTGAAATCATTAGAACATTTTGTTATTAGGACTTCAAAAATTTTATTCGTGAATTATTCTTGGATTATTTTTGGATTTGATTCTTAAAACCTTAAGTTCATATTTTTTAACTTTTACAGAATTTTCCAGGGAAATAAATTATTATTGTATTTTCATAGCTTGTTGTTTTCATTCTTTCTTGTGTTACTGTTTATTCGAGCCTAAACACATGAGATAAGAATAGATCTATAAACCTGTCAGTTGCATAATAAGGAGTGGAGCTACTTAAAAATTTCATCAAAATATATTAAGTGGTAAAAAAGAGGTTAAAGTTTAATTTAGTTGCTTACAAATCATCCTCCAGAAAATGTACAAAATAAAAACAATTACATTTCCCCCTTGCCTTGCTGTGAACTTATCCTAGTGCAGGAGTGCCTTTGTAATGGCATGCGAAGCAATCTCGAGTCAAGATATATGCAGAATTTCATCAAATCTCTCCAACCATCAAAACGTTATCGGTTGAACAAGCAAATATTAACAGAAGGAGGAACTGATATAGTGTTAGCAATCAAAAGTCATGTAATAAATTAATAAGACACTTCTGTTCTTGCTTACGCTTTGAGAAATGACTTTTAAAAAATTCTGTATATATATATATATATATATATATATATATATATATATATATATATACTTCGTAATATTTTCAACAACTTCAGAGCTACTGCCTGGATACAAAAACTGAAAACCTTAACATTCAAATATAACCAACAAAGTGGTATATGAAACACTGGATATGCACATGTTCAATTTCAACTCACTAAATATGGATCTTTAGTTCAAGACTTGGCAAGAAATATATTAATACTGGCATGTGATTGTAACTTTATGGGTATTTAAGACAATGGTTATGACTCCATGGTCTTAAACTATGTAACAGAAAGAAGCAAAACCATGTTTATTAAAATTAACAACTAAATTTATTTCTGAGAGACTAAGTAAAAAACAAAGAGGAACTTGCAGTATGGTGAATTAAATCCAAAATAATCCAGGTCCAAAAATATGGAGTTTTCTGAATAAATTCCAATACTGAAAGTGCTGATGTAATTGAAGATAGCTTGCAGTCCAAAACTGATTTCCATACCAGAAAATCATAATCTGCTTCAGATTAGCATACACTGGTTACATTTAAAGTAATGTATTTACGTATATATGATCATCACATCACCACTAAAATTGATACCAGGGCACAAACATTCTTTTGCAATACTTCCAGCTTCCACTTTCAAAGGAAAATTTACAAAACAGCATTTTACTTTGATTATTAATGCATTGTTTTGAAACAAACATGTGAGGGGGAATGTCTTGAAATGAATGCCATGCAAAATGAAACTTGCTTTCTGGGCCTGTTTAGGCAAAAGAACAGATTCTAAAGCAACTATTTCACATGAAACAGTCCCTGGTGGGCACAGTAAATATTTAGATTCTCCAACATCTGGGATGTTGAAACAGTGACAGGTGAACAGACAGCTCCTTCATTTAGAAAGCAATGGGTATGTACTCCTTCCTTAGTTATAACAAAGTTCTGACTAGCTGTTTTGATAGTTAACAGTACATGTTTATATTGATTGACATGTTATACTTTGAAATATTGAAATGCAACAAACAACCATTTACTAAGATATGCTTGGAGCCAGAAGCTCCATTACTAAATGCTGAAATACTCTTTGGCTATTTTATTTCTGATGAGCCAAATTATGTTTTTGTATGGCATTCTGTTTCGTGTCTTTCATTGCAAATGAAATATAGCTTATAACAGTGTTCAGTACTCTAGTTTATCGACTTGTGTCTGCTTCATAAATTTTCTGCAATGATTCCTATCCTTTGGAACAGAACTTTAATATGATGCGAAACTAACAGTGGTATTTGATCAATATGATCATAGGGCACCTATATTCCAGTAACGCTTGTAATGTAAGTAAGAAATAAATTTATTATAATACAGCTTAAAAATATTTAGGCATGGATAGATGAATCAACAGACAATTTTATGGACTTGTTAGTAAGACAACCTCTACCTTTTGCCAAGGACACATCAAAAGTAAAATCACTACTACTATTTAAAGTATCTTTTCTACAAAACAAGAACACAGCTGTACAACTAATTTTGGTTTTCACCATATACAAACTCATAAAATACATATTTTACCATCTGCTATAAAAGCATATTTGAGCACAAATTACATGTGATAAGGGATAAGAAGCTAGAAACCATAAGACTATGTGTTGCAATTCCCCAGTGTTAGTCAAGAAGATCCCAATTTTTTTAATGGAAAATACTGAATCTCTGCATCAATAGATCCAACCAACAGATTTCAAGAACTGTGAATATATAACCTTTCTGAACAACTTATGTCGACTTGAAAGGCACAAAGCAAACATGAATAGTGTTATGTATATTTAATATGCATTGCTTGTTAGTTTTTTGAGCTTTTTATTTCATTATATGCAGTTAATAATGTGACATTGTATGTTTAACGTGACTGTGTCCCAAATCAAGTTAATTTTCTACCTGACCGGAATTATCGATTTTGGGTTTTAGTGAACATGTTTATCTCAATTTGTGTCTTGGATTATGAAAATTCCCCATGAATTGCTATCTATATTATAAATTTAGAAATAGACTTCTAACTATAACTAAGATATTGTCTTCTAAACACTATGAACCTTATAGATGCTAATTTTCCATTAGGTAACATTGTTTTTAGAAAATGCAAAGAAGAGGACTATAAAATCTTGTCTCTGGAAAAATATTTATTCATGCTGTAAGACATTACCAGAATCAGTAGTATTATTGTTGTGACCAGATATTCATTTGGGCTGAAATTGTATTTATTCAAATTATTTAATTCAAGTGATTCTTCTCTGGAAATGCAAACATATCATTCTTGGATAGAGACTTGAATTTATACTGAAAATTCAAATAAGGATATATTCTTGGACTGTAGTAGTGTGATCCAACAAAAGAATGTTGGTACATCACCACGACATGGGCCACCAAAGGCACATCAATGCTTTTACCTTTGGATTTAATTTGGATTTCCACTTAAGTTTATTCAGTATTTAATCCATTAAATTTACAAGTCCTTGTGTCTGTAATTCAAGGATTATTTGGTATTTAATACGCAGTACCCTAAGTTCCTTTGTTACATTTATATTTTTTTATTCTAGGAAAATAAATTATTCATTGAATTTTACAAACCTGTCGCTTCTCACTCTTTTCTCTTACTTATTTTAAAACTATGGAGTCATAATAATAGTGTCTGACTTCAAAGTCAAACTGTTACTCCTCAGCTGGTGCATGATGTTAACAACTGATGAACAAAGTAACCTGTTTCAAGAAAATCACTTCATTAGTGACAATAATGACCAATGATATACAAACTGCAGAAAGAACTATTACACACATGACATTATGCAACATGTACTTTATCACATGTGTATGCTTTAAATAGCATGTCATTCATTTGCAGCCTCTGTTAGTCATTATTATTAATCTTATAATTTAATTTCATTCTAAACAATTTTGTGTATTTGAAATACCTGATATTTAGTCAAGATGGTAAACTTAAATATGATGTCTTCTTGATACAAACTGATTTCAAATCTTATACAGAGAATGAATGAAAAAGCAATAACTATCTTACGTGAAAATCATATGCATTTATGATAAAATAGGGCTTTCATTTTTTTTTACTTGTTCACTACATTCAATAATTTGTTTCAAATTGAATCTCAGAAATATATAAATGAAAAAGTACCACTTGATATAGAACAGTATGTACATTTATACATGTCTGTTTGCTTCCAAGTAAATGTAGTTGACACTGGGATGTACTTGATTATATTTCCCTTCATCCCTATAAACATATAATGCTAAATATGATATGTAGCGCACCTTCCCATTAGACAAGTATATTACGTCTCAATTATTGATCTCAAGTGGCTTCGGGTGTGTAGATTAGCAATGAAAGTGTTATAGATGAATAGAAAGACCTAATATTGTAGACAACTGGTGCATTCAAGCAACAAATAAGAGTGCTGGGTGTGGTTCAGAAGCTGTAACTCTTGCAAGCAGAATAAGTAAATCCCAATTTATATCGCCAGGAGTGTAAGATTGCACAGCAAAGATAATTCTAAAATTATATCTGTATCTAATCTAGTTGAATTTCTTTGACTTTGGGTAGCCTAATCAGTTTGAATCATGGGTATGAAGGGCATGACTCACAGAATGCTGGTGGTTGAAACTTGAAGTCTGGTTTGTTCTTTCGCTGTCTTCTGTATCATCAATGCTTGATCTTTGTGCAAAATATGGCTGACCTGCAACAAATTCATAATTTACTTATGGTGTAAATTGTATATTATACAGTGTTTGCACTATGATTTGAAACAGAAAGTAAACATTATTGGAATAGGTGACAAACAAAAACCATTTTCAAAAATGTAATAAAGAATCTATGGCAAAAGAAGCCTGCAGACCAGTCATTATGGACTGTGGATTGCTCTGGCAGCCAGCTTTTGTTACAAACACTAATGCTGATACAATTAATTTTTCCACAAAATATATGTGCTTTGATGCATGTAAGGACTGATTTGAAACAAAGTGGACTTGTCTAAATAAAGAACACTCCTCCTAAAGGCTGATCTTTAAATAATAATGATCAAGAGATTTAAATAAGACATAATGACAAATAAGATTTAAATAATAACAAAGTCAAATTTCAATGAACTTAAAGACTGATCAACTGATTGATAAATGTAGTTAAATATCTGATATTTCTTCAAATTGGCACATCAACACATATAAGCTTTTAATTTTACCATCTAATCAGCCTGGATCCTCATTAATATATATCACTCTTCCCCATACTCAAACCTGTCTGATATCTTGATAGTTTTCACTGCAAGTCTTGTCAAAGTCTGCTGAGAAATATGGTCTACAAAGCTCAACCGATCAGATACAAGGTCTCCTCAATATTATTCATGGATGCCACTATAAAACAAACACATCCAAGACCTTGATGATATCAACATATATACAAAATCGGACAAGAAATATGACGACTAGATTGTTTATTATCTCAGACAATCTGATGCATGATCACCACATCAATATATGTCAATTTTGCTCAGAATCTACATCTCAAGAGATAGTGATGATAAAAATTTCTGAACTAGATCTGAACAACATCTGATCAGAAATGTTGTTTCTAGAGTGTCTACAATCTCAGCCATTCCAGTTCACCTCATCAGTATGCATGATGTCACACATAAATGAACGCAACCAAAATGTTTACGATATAAGCTTACAAGTCAAATGTGATCAAAATCTCATCTGAAATATAACCTAGTGAATGTTCACAAGCTCAGCCAATCTGATGCAAAATCAACAAATTAATGTACATGGATCTTGTTCAGTAGTGAACTTGTCTACAATCTTGATCATTGTTACATAACTGTGTGTATTAAAAATACCTTTGAATTATGTATCAACAAAAATGTAGATCGGTGTTTCGGCGATGTAGTGCTACCCACAGAGTATGGCTTTAGTCTTGGTGATTTCAAAATAGTCATTTCAATTCACACACTGCAGTTCACAAAAACAAAGCAGAATGGGTGTGTATGTGTGTGGGCGAGGAGCATTGTAACATACTTGGTTCAAATATGAGTGATCCTGTGGCTTTGGGTTATTTCAGAACAATGGAATGCACTACAGAACCCTCACTCACTAGAGTTGATGACGTCCTTAAAGCAGTGACCATATATATATTTCTCACCCATGCGACAGAGAAAGCTACTTGTTTTGCTAACCCTACTTTTCTTGTCTCAGTCAAGTCATCTCAGTCCAGTCGCCTCAGTCAAGGTGTCCACGTGCTCAGGACTACTTTTAAAAAAAGAAACCCTTCTTGTCTTCTGATGTGCCTTACGTAGTTGTACTAAAATCAAACAACAACAACAACAGCAACAAATATATAACAAAAACATAGTAACTTAAGTTCAATAGATCTTTGAGAACACACCATACAAAACATTTCGAGAGATACAAAGACAAATGCATATGATGTCAAACTTTTTGGTATGATGCTTGTTCGTTCCACACAGCATGGTCAATTTTATCCTATATGCAGGCCTAGCTCAGTACATTTTCAAATCAGCATCATTAAATGTAGTTAAAGCTACCTAACTAGTTTTAATATTTCATGTGAAACAAATTATATACTGTTAGCTACATTTAATGACGCTGACCTGAATATGACTGTGCTACAGATAGGATAAAATTCTCAATGCTGTGTGAAATGAACAATATAACAGAAAACACTGATCCATGCATATAGACTATAGACCTATACACGTCATAGCCTCACAACTCTCTTAACAACTACGGAAAACTTAGTAACAGCCAGAAAACTGTTATATAAAACATGCTTTTTCTTTTTTTGTTAAGCATCTCCACTGTGGCCCGGTTGAATCAAAAACATGCCTACAATATTTAATGACAAATAATACACTTACCAGCCAGAATGAATTATTTATCCATCAGCACATTAATCCATAAGCAAATTTCACTGTAGCACTTGCCATATTTCCAGGACAGAAAAATAAATATTAAAATAATCCATGAACTTGAAAGTTTAGCACATGGTTATCCACTAGAGTCCGTTTCTGGAGGGTCTATTATACAAGGGGGTAAATTTACAATCAATATCAAGGACAGCACAAGTATGTCACACACAGTTTCACCTCTTCCAAAGAAAAGAATAGTTATATAAGATAGTGACACAGATCTCTAATTACCCATGAATAATCTAAAGAAAGATGTTACTCTTCGTTACAGCTTGTACTAAGTATAACTACAGTAGAGCTGAGTAGCCAATATCGTTTTATTATTTACAATATAACTTTCAAAATTGGAACTGATGAAAATAAAACAGTTTCTTGTAATAAATAATTATTATTTATTGTCAATTTCATATAACATCCACATATTAAATGTGATAATACCTCATTATTATGCAACGTTTTATGTTGTTATTTTTCTTTGCTCACTCGTTTAAACTGTGTACTTCGGATGCAACGGTCACACCATAGCCCTCATTAACATATTTATATTCATGCACCGCATGTACACATTGGATGTGAACACTAGCGCAGAATTCTTTTTACTTTAAATAATCTACGTTGGGGTTTGGGCCGAGACAAGGAAATCCCAGTTGCGGGTTTATAATATATGTCTCCCCACTTGGGCAAGCCTTGTGGGGAGACAAATAACATAAACCCTTGACTGGGATTTCCTTGTCTCAGCCCAAACCCCAGCATAGATTATATATGTCTGCATTGAAACAATATACAACTCTTTTTGAAAGGTGATTATTAGACTTTTCCTTACTCAGAGCATAAATATTTCTAAGTAAGGCAAATTTTAATAATCAAAAATATTGTAGAGCAAAGAAGCGATCCTTTTCAGTTGTATCCATTTTAAAGGGTTAAAACTAAACCAACATTACCAGATTACAGAAATGTCATTAATTTATCAAACTGTTAAGCTGATATCTTGGAATGAAAGACAGGAAGAAAATAAATGGACGAGAAGAGTTCTTCATCATATGTGGCAATTCTTTGTTTAGTCTTTAAATTTGTGGTTTGGGGAAATAAAGAAATCCACACAAATTGGTACGTCATGCAAGCTAGTAATACTACAATATTTTGTTTGTTGGACATGATTAATCAAACAGCCAGTTCATGTTCTTTTCATTTCTGACCTCAGTTTATTAATTTGTTAGAGAAAGGATGTTTTTAGCATCCTAAAAATGGTTGCAATGCAACAGTAGTATGTAATGTATTAATGCTACTAAAATATACAAATACCATTTAATGCCGTCTTTCTCTGTGAATTGTATTTGTTGTGTTAGTGTGAACAGGCCTGTGATATACCATATACATTGCCAATGCAAGCCCCAGTCAACATATTGATCACGAACACGATGCATCATTTCACATTGTTAATTTGTCTCACCACAATTCTTTCACAACAAAAAAATACACTTAACTGGTCCTAGGCATTATGAATTATTCTAAATAAAATGTATGGAAGTCAAATGATACCAAAGCTACAGCAGCATGAATGTAACTTGAACTGAATTTAATCACTTATATCAATGTAATGTTGGTGGTAGTTACTTCTGTATGCATCAAAACACAAATTGGGGATAAAACAAAATAAACTTATGAAGGACAAAAAGCCCTTTACACCTAAATGAACTTATGTAAATGTATTATGATCCAATGCAACAAAAAGCCACAATGTAAAATGTATTTTTATATTTCTGTCTCAATGTACAGTTTATTTATTTTAATACATCCTTATTTACTGTTACGTGGCCAATCTGGTATTTGATACAAATGTTCAGTTTGTGTTTTCGTACTGCACACCTATAATTTCAATATCATATATTTAGCCAGGAACTAGTTTACAACTTGAAATATTCCATAATAGACTACTTATAAACTATTTGGAATTATTTATTGATATAATCTGTATACTATTGTGTGCCATTTCAAAAATGTCTACACAGCTTTTAATTTTAAAAAAACAGTCATGTGTGTACAAACTGGAACTGGTGAAAATGGCCAAATTCTCTGCTTGACAGAATGCAGACTAATTGGAGTTAGTTCCGGTTGACAACAATATTTTGTACAGAATGATTCACGATGAGTTCTCAGAAGAAGCTAGCATGCAAAAAAACACCAAACTTGACAGACAGCCCAACTTTTGCTGCTGAAATCTTACTTTAAAAATAAAAATAACAGAAACACAAAGTAAGAAAGACTCAGGAAGTAATGTCAAATTTCAAGGTTACAAATGCCATCTTGTTTGGAGAAAATGGAAATTATCAACATTACTTCTTTTAATAAGATAATAATATATGCAAAGAACATAAACTTCTAAACCATACGCTTACTTATCTCCTTCCAAAATGCATCATTGTAGACACAGAGAGGAGACATTCCACAATGTAAATCATCTAAAATACCATAAAGTCAAAAAACAAAATTGAATTCATACTTTCAAAATATGGTATATAGAATTTATCATTTTCTAAGCATGTGGTGGAACTTTCAATCTGTCCATTTATATTACTGAGGGTTCAAATTTGTTGAATAGATCTGAAAAAAACTTGTGTAGACACTTACAGCACAAAGGTGGAGCAACGTTAGAGAGCAATACAAATTTCCTTACGTCTAGACCACATGTAAGAAACAGACTGAATCTTCCTTTTGGTAAAACAAGTGCTTAAATTGTCACTTTGAAGTTAAATGCATCAGTAATTTATTGTAAAGAAAACCTAAAAAGCACAAGAGTTTGAAAGTACACTGAATTAATGAGCTTTCATTATAACTGAATGTATTAAACTGCTATTTTATTTAAGTTTGTCTTGAAATTAAGTTTGGCTTCATTATGTTGGATGCAATAAAAAGGACATGTTTACTATAAATTATGTTTCTCTGAAAATATTTAATGAAAGTTATTAATGCTAGGAATTAATTCTGCTGTTAATCCTGTTACCTCCAAAATCTCACAGACTTAAAATATCTCTGTCTTATACTTTGTGCAGACAATCGGAATCAAATCTTACAGACTGCCATTACGGATCACTGCCATCTCACCTCTGTCTGCGTGGGTTCGAGTTTCGGGTTCGGCCAATGTGGTTCGTGAAAAAGCTTGCCAGTAGCTTTTTGTGGGTCGGTGGTTCTTTCCAGGGTTTTCCCGGGGTTCTTCCTCCACCATTAATACTGGCTGCCATGTATAGCCTATCGTGTGCAGAAAAAGGGCATTAAACCCAACACCACCAACAACAGATTACCTCCCTTTATGGACTAGGTGTTACTCCTTATACTGCATATAGCCCGATTAAAGTTTTAGCACTCTCAGATATAGGATGTCTGCATTGTAGGGAAGGGTGTGATAAATTTAGAATAATGTGATTGGGTAAGTTTTCTATAATAATATAAGTTAATAAGATAAGTTACTATAAAAATTTCCTTCCTAAGTCAGATACATTGCCCATTCACAATAACATTAGGAGAACAGGTAAGTGGAGGAAAATATGTTTCCAACCTCTACCTCTGTCGGTCATAAGAAACTCTCCTAATCATAGTTAATACAACTGAATATACAAATATATACATGTGTGACTCAATACTCTATGGGTTCCTGCACTTGACAAATAATTACTAACAAACGTTTTCTCAGGTGAATCTAGAAAACTTTGATCATTCTCAACAATGTGGTTGTGCCAGAGGTGGAATGGCATGGTGCAAATAGAAAGTGGACAATGTGGACTGGGCTTGACAGAGAACTTTTTCTTTATGTATTTAACTGAGATATTGCAATGAAAAGCAAGTGGAGATATGTCATGTTTTCCTGGCTTTAGTGACAGGAAAGCCTCTGATGTCCGGCCAGATAGTCGTTGCCTTTTTCAGACAGATTCAAGAGCATACGCCAGGTCCTGTAACATTGCCTCTCTTGAAAGATCACTCAATGAGAGGAGTCTTAAAGTTATTTTCTGCTTTCTGGCCAGTAGACTGAAGCCAGTTCTTAGCAATAAAACTTGTCTGTGTCATTAAAACAAATGAACCATTCGAACAATTGTAGGTAGTCAATAATAACAAAGCTAGCAGGAAGCACATCTTGTATGACAGCTGCTTCACAAGGACAGTGGAGAAAAGGCATGAACTTTGAAGACTTGCACCATGACAAAGAGCATAAAGATTCCACCTGAGGAACAGGGTCATCTAGACAGGTCAGGAAAAATTCAAGTGAGTCAACAAGTCAAACAGAAACTTACTGTGGCCAATGTAAAGCTGTCAATGATGTATAAATGTGTTGAAAAATCATGAAGAAATATCTGTTGTTACTGGTGCTAGCATTTTGCTTTCAAATAAAAAATTAAAGATATTAGCAAGCTGGAGAATGGAGGCTGCCAGTGGCTTGATGTCATTTGCACAATGCCTGTCACAAAAACACACCATTTCCACTCTTAAGCTTTCAGCGTGGGGATTTCTAGTTGTTGATTTCCTCGTGCAACTAAAGATTTAAAGTGTTTTTCTGTGCAAGACATGCCAGATAAAAGCCACTTGAGAAGTTGATTTTCCGGGGATGGTTGAAAGATTGCCAACCACAGCTGCTTAAGAAGTTTGGGGTCACAAGAATTTGTCTTGACACATCTGTTGCTAAGTCTAGCAAATCACTGACCTATGGCTTGTCCAATCCGAGAGGAGCAATATGTACTGTCATGCAATCTGTAATCCTGATTTTCTGCATTAACATCAGAATCAAAACTGATAAAGTGTTCTCTTTTGGTGCCCATCTGCACCCACAACCTCACAAACTTGCATCTGAGCAGACTGTAAAAACTGTTTCTGGGGCTTATACACAGAATTCCATATGCTAGCCAATCTAAATTCTGCCAATGAAATACAAGTTTTCTCTGAGATCCGTATCTGCTTATCCATTGGGAAAGAAATCTGTTTCTACACATTTGACACAAAAACAAACAAGATTTATAAAGACGAGGAACTCCAATACAATTCTGGGAGAGGACTAGAGCTTGTTTGTCCATATTTACTATCCACCCTAAACTTCAAATGTGCCAAATATGTGCATCATGTGAAGCAAAATGGACATTACCGAAGGCTATGTGACCTGTATCAAAAAGAGGAAAAGGTGGTGACAAGCTGACTTCCAAAACAAATCCTTATTATTACTTTGATGGATGATCTTATCTGATACATGATCAGCAATTTATACATTCTTCAAACATTTGTGTACAACTCAGCAGGACAGATGAACATTTATAGTCACAACAACTGAAGCCTTGACTTTACATGCTGTGCTTGTAAGTGTCGCAGAATAAAAACCGAGTGGGTCTTTGGACTAAACGAACAAGACAAACACAATGTGAGAAAGATAGAAATTTATGAATGAATTAATAAAGATAAATATATAAGGTAAAAATACAATGAATCTCTCACGCTCTGAACATACGATTTACTGAAATCACTCTACACAACATTCATACATCAAAAATAAACCAAAAATATTAAATCAAAACGAAGTACAGATCCAAGAAACCTCATGGACTGCACATACACTTCAAACAGTATTTTACACAATAAGAGATTCACATAATCTCGAATATGAATTATATTAAGATTCAAAATAATCTTATGAACATAACGAAGATTCAAAATAATCTTATGTATATAAAAAAATGCAAAGGAACAACAATTGATCCACACGTATGCTTCTAGACCCCTTGTACAGTCGCACGATTCCTTGGGTTGGTCCTTACTCTTATCGACCGCTCGCACTCTTTATGAATCCACCACGAGTACAGTCATACGTTACACGTACAGACAGCATACAGCACTTTTTCTAATTTGCTACGTCTACGTCCGTGGCACAGACATACGTACATACATGCATACGTATCGACAGCACATAGCATTAAATGTTCTGGAAACTCCAGATAGCTCAAAGCAACTTCAGACGGCTTCGGACAGCTTCAGAAAACTCTAGTCATATTCACAGTCACATTGACAATCACAATTCATAGACACAATCACAGCGACAGTCACATTCAGCTACAATAACAGTCAGAATCAGCTACAAACACAGTCAGCTACAAACACAGTCAGAATCAGCTTCAAACACGGTCAGCTTCAAACATAGTCAGCTACAATAAAACCAAATTGGTCATAATAATAGTTTCTGTATAATCTCTAGATATATGATAATACTTTAAGCTCTAACTGACTTGTAATTCAATCCTTTAAATCTGCACTGTAATAAATGCATTATTACACAATAAGACATTACAAACCGAATAAGCTTTGCATATCAAATGAAAATGTAAATTTAACACTTACCCCTATGGCTGGAGAACAATGGAGAGTGTATACTCCTTGACGTGATTCAAAAATGACCAATGTGGTTTTAGAAATTAGTCTTACTTAAATCCATAGAAGAGTGAGTACAAGTCAGGGTAGAATACCCGTGCATATCATGTTAGTCATGTTACCTCGTCACAAGTAATCTCTGTGGCTAGATGCATGTTAATACAGTTACTTACCTGGAAAAACACATTCACCCTAGATAATGTTGTACGCATGTACAATGAGAAATAGTCGAATTGTTTTAAGACAAAACCAAGTTATTTCTTAGCCTAATTCTGTGACAATACCTCCCCCCTAAGAGAAAATAAATGTACACATTTTTTTTAAACCCTCACAGAATGAAAGAATTATAACTACTAACAATATGTTAAACTATTTACACCGGTAATACTGCAATCTGGATTTTCTATACTGGGTAAAAATTTATCCAAATTTCCAATCATGCCCTACTCAAGTAGTCTGCCCCTTTATTTTCAACTCCTCTTATTGCCTCTACACGGAAGCGATAGGGTTGTAGTGTCAGCGTCCAAGGCATCAATCGAGCGTTAGCGACCTTGGCCTTGTTTAAATACAATAGGTGTTGGTGATCAGTCTCGAGAACGAAATCCCTCCCAAAGAGATATGCATGATACTTCCCAATTCCCTACACTACGGCCAAACACTGTTTCTCAATAACTGAATAGATTTTTTCCCTGGGTAGCAATTGTCTACTCGAGTAAGCTACGGGTAACTTATTATCTTGCTCTTGCAGTAAAACTGCTCCCAACCCAGTTTCAGAAGCATCTGTTCTTAAAATAAAGGGTTTGCTAACATCTGGCATTTTTAATATAGGTGCACTGATTAGTTTCTCTTTCAGCGCGCAAAAAGCTCTATCCTGTGGCAGTCCCCACTCTACTTTGTTGGGTTGCCCCTTCTTTGTCAGATCAGACAGTGGGCTAGCAATAGCTTCAAAGTTTGGTATAAACTTTTTATAAAACCCTACTAGACCTAGAAACGAACGAACTTGCGTTTTGTTGTCCGGTTTAGGTGCGTTCCTAATCTCTTCCACTTGTTTGGGGTGAGGTTTCAACTGACCCAAACCACTGACCCTATGACCCAAACAATATAAATCTGTATAGCCAATACTGCATTTAGTGGGTCACACTGTGAGGTTCACTCTGCGGAGTCTATCGAAGAGTTCCCCCAAGATGGACACGTGCTCACTCCAAGTATTCGTGTACAAAAATATGTCATCTACAAAGCTATCAACGCTTGCTAAACCTCTTAGCAACTTCCGTATCAAACGACAACAGGTGGCACTGGCACCTACTAACCCGAATGGCATTACCTTGAATTGATATAATCCTTTCTGGGTCGCAAATGCTGTCAATGTAAGGGACTCTTGAAAATGGGAACCTGCCAATATCCCTTGGACAGATCTAATTTGGAAATCCATCGGCTGCCTGACAACTTCGCAAATAGACAATCCATATCTGGCATTGGTTCCGCATCGAACAACGTGATTTTATTTAACTGTCGAAAGTCAATACAGAATCGGTTTGTCCCATCTTTTTTTTCTGACTAGCACTACAGGAGAAGAATATGGCAAGTTGGAGGGTTCAATCACCCCCAGATCTAACAATTTACTCACCTCTTGTCCACAGCTTCTCGTGCATTGTATGGTACCGGATAACCTTTGATTCTAATGGGGTCAGATGTATTCAGTTTAATTTTGAGGTCTACTAAGGTTGTACAACCTGGTCTGTCGGTGAATACATCCGAGTATTTAACCAAAAGTGCATTAATTTGTTGACAATGGTCTTTGGTCAACTCTGCACTCACATCGACTTGATCTACCCCTTCTCTTGCAACACCCAAGGGATACTCAAGGAAAACCTTGTGTTCTAATTCTCCCAAGTTGTCGTCGATGACTGCCGTACAAATGACATTCAAGACCCCTTTTTCTACATTGTCGCTCTGTCTCTTGATGTACACTTTAAGCATGTTAGCATGGAATGTCTTTAAATTACCGTCTATGTCAATTTTATAGTCCATGTCATTCTTCACCTCTTTAACTTCGTAGGGACCTTTCCACTGGACTAGTAACTTATTTGTGCTAGTAGGAAGAAGCAATAAAACTTGATCTCCTACAAGAAATTTCCTATTTCGCGCTCTGCGGTTATAATACTTGGTATATCTGCGTCCCGATTTCATTAATTCGTCTCGTACCATCTGGCATGTACTTTCCAGTTTCTCTCGCAGATCTAACACGTACTGGTATGTAGTTTTTATTTCCTCGCTCGCGACGTCACCTGTCCATAGTTCGCATAGTATCCGCATCGGGCCTCGAACTGTTCTTCCGTACAGCAATTTGAAGGGTGAAAACCCTAAACTTTCTTGTGGTACTTCACGGTACGCGAACAGAACTGCATTCAAATAGCGGTCCCAGTCTTGCGGACATTCCGCGCACATCTTTTGTAGCATACTTTTTAGGGTACCATTAAATTTCTCTACCAGTCCATTGCACATCGGATGGTATGGGGTAGTGTTTAGCTGTTTGATTGATAACAGCCTACTTATTTCACCCATGAGGTCGGAGGTGAATTGAGCACCACAATCCGTAAGGATTTCTTCTGGCACCCCTACCCTACTGAAGATGTCAACCAATGCTTCAGCCACCCATTCCGTTTCAATAGTTGGTAATGCTACAGCTTCAGGAGATCTGGTTGCGTAATCCACAAGAGTAAGAATATACAGGTTCTTCCTTTCGGTAACTGGTTGTATTGGGCCTACAATATCCACTGCCACTCTTTCAAACGGTGTATCTATTAATGGCATCTGTCCCAAGGGCACCCTTGTAACCCTTCCCTTACATACGGTTTTCTGGCATACATCACAAGACCTACAGAACCGTGTGACATCGCCATTAACACCAGGCCAGTAGAATTCAGCGACTACTCTACTGGTGGTCTTCGCCTTACCTAGGTGTCCTGCCATGCTAGACTCATGGGCCACCCTAAGTACTTGAGATCTGTATCTCTGGGGTACGACCACTTGCCAATACCTCTTACCCTCCGGAGTGATAAACTCCCTATGAATTAGCCCATTCCTACGAACGAATCTTGAGCTGTCCCCACCCTTGCAGTGTCTAATTGCACTGGACGCGATTTTCTCAATAACAGTTTTGATGGATTCGTTACGTTCTTGTTCTCGTTTGAATCCATCACGCAAAATTCCGGAGATCGACTCAGGGACTATTAATTTCTGAAACGCGTTTTTCTCTCGCCTGGTTTGCGCTCGCGTTTCGACTTCCTGGGCCAAAGGTATCCTGAAGTCTGACATGGTTGGAAGACAGGAACGTTCAACATTACCAATCGTCAGATCGTAAATAGGGTTTTCCATACAAAGGGCATTAAAGTTCCGGTTAGGAAAGGTGTTTCTACCGTGATCCTTGCTAAAGGAATGCGACCGATGGTTTGATCAAGTAACATACATGGGGACTCCCACCCGAGCATTTGGTTATCCTGCACGAGACTACATTTGATCACTACAGCCGTGCAACCAGTGTCACGTAATGCTACGACTTCTCGACCGTTCAGGGAAACTTCTCGCGGTTGGTACTCACACTTCGGGAAAAAGACACGTGCCAAGTGTATGAATACCTGGTTCTACCTGCACCATATTACCAGATATACTTTTACTCTGTATAGCCACGGCTACCTTATGCATAAGTCCCTTTCTTTTAGGACATTTAGCTTGAATATGACCCCATTCCTTACACAAGAAACATTGTATACCCTGATGACCTATATCCCTAACTGACCTACTTGCCTCAGCTGATTTCACAAGCTCCCTAGGCATCGGTCTCGTAGATTTGTTTCCAGACTTAAAATCTTTTGAAACCACGTTCTGGGTTCCCCCATGAGCCTCGGCATAGAAATCGGCTTGTTTAGCCATATCCTGTACATTCGAATAGATTTTCTCTTTCAGAAACTGACTTAGTTCCCGCCCAACTGTGTTCAACAATTGATCTCTGAGCAAGAAATCAGTCAACCCTTCAAATGTTTTCACCGTTTTGCCGCATTCAATCCACTGCTGAAAATAGTTCGCTATTCTAACGATGAACAGATCAAAGGTTTCTCCCTTCTCGGGCTTGCTATACCTGAACTTTTTACGAAAACCCTGTTCAGTCAGCTCTTACCTTTTTAGAAGTGCTTCCTTCAGGACGTCGTATTTGAACACATCGTCTCTAGGAAGTCACGAGTACACATCCAGCGCTTTACCTTTTAATAAAGCACTGAGATGCAGTGCCCAGTCATTTCGATTCCACTTCTGGTTCTCAGCATACCGCTCAAACCGATGAAGATAACTATCCATGTTATCTTTTTCATCGTCAAAGGGGGTTAGTTTGGACCCTTTAATTTACTAGAGGCAGAATCGTGTTCTCCTTTTCTAGCTGTTGCTAACTCTACCTTACCTTCATTATCTCGTTGCCTTAATCTTTCTTCTACCTCCAAAGCTTCTAACCTTGCTTGTTTTTCTAACTCTATCTTCTCCCTCTCAGCTCCCCTTTCCCACTCTATCCTTTCCCTTTTGGCCTGTTTTTCTAACTCTATCTTTTCCTTCTCAAATTCTGCCCGCCTTTCCTCTGTTTCCCTTTTTTCCCTTTCAAGTTGTTTGGTCATTTCCATCTCCTTTACCCTTTCATCCCTCTCCTGGGCTTGTTCTTCTCTTTCTAATTCCCTCGCCCTTACCATTTCATCCCTCTCCCTTACCCTTTCATCCCTCTCCCGGGCTTGTTCTTCCTTAATAAATTCCCTTAAACTTTCTCTCTCATACCCAAAATCTTTGCCTAAGGTGACCAAGTCCTTAAGTGATGACCAAGTCTTTTAGGAATGACATGATTAATAGTAACAAAACAAATTTAATTTTACAAAAGAAACTATTCCTATTGAAGGCAACCAAAACAAAAATGAATATGTATTTATACTAGATCCACAGACGTAGAACTACTAAACAAAATAAACATCTATTTGATGATTATCTTGTCAAGAAGGTCACACTTGAATATAAACAATAAGTGTTTACTTTCACAAACAATATGATGACGATTCACTCAATCCAAAGATCCCACTTCTGACACCACTGTCGCAGAATTGCAACCGAGTGGGTCTTTGGACTAAATGAATAAGACAAACACAATGTGAGAAAGATGGAAATTTATGAATGAATTAATAAAGATAAATATATAATGTAAAAATACAATGAATCTCTCATGCTCTGAACATACGATTTACTCAAATCACTCTACACAACATTCATACATCGAAAATAAACCAAAAATATTAAATCAAAATGAAGTACAGATCCAAGAAACCACATGGACTGCACATACACTTCAAACAGTATTTTATACAATAAGAGATTCACATAATCTCGAATATGAATTCTATTAAGATTCAAAATAATCTTAAGAACACAACTAAGATTCAAAATAATCTTATGAACATAACAAAGATTCAAAATAATCTTATGGATAAAAAAGATGCAATGGAACAACAACTGATCCAAATGTATGCTTCTAGACCCCTTGTACAGTCGCACGATTCCTTGGGTTGGTCCTTACTCTTATCGACCGCTCGCACTCTTTATGAATCCACCACGAGTACAGTCATACGTTACACGTACAGACAGCATACAGCACTTTTTCTAATTTGCTACGTCTACGTCCGTGGCACATACATACATACATACATACATACATACATACGTATCGACAGCACATAGCATTAAATGTTCTGGAAACTCCAGATAGCTCTAAGCAACTTTAGACAGCTACGGACAGCTTCAGACCGCTCTAGTCATATTCACAGTCACATTGACAATCACACTTCATAGACACAATCACAGCGACAGTCACATTTAGCTACAACAACAGTCAGAATCAGCTACAAACACAGTCAGCTACAAACACAGTCGGAATCAGCTTCAAACACAGTCAGCTACAAACACAGTCAGCTACAATAAAACCAAATTGGTCATAATAATAGTTTCTGTATAATCTCTAGATATATGATAACACTTTAAACTCTAACTGACTTATAACTCAATCCTTTAATAAATGCATTATTATGCGATAAGACACTACAAACCGAATAAGCTTCGCATATCAAATGAAAATGTAAATTTAACACTTATCCCTATGGCTGGAGAACAATGGAGAGTGTATATTCCTTGACGTGATCCAAAAATGACCAGTGTGGTTTTAGAAATTGGTCTTACTTAAATCCATAGAAGAGTGAGTACAAGTCAGGGTAGAATACCCATACATATCATGTTAGTCATGTTACCTCGTCACAAGTAATCTCTGTGGCTAGGTACATGTTAATACAGTCACTTACCTGGAAAAAACACATTCACCCTAGATAACGTTGTAACGCAAGTACAACGAGAAATAGTCGAATTGTTTTAAGACAAAACCAAGTTATTTCTTTGCCTAATTCTGTGACAGTAAGTTGCAGTGAGGAACATTCCATGCATGTACTGTAGAATTCCAAATATTTTCTATAGGGCAGCCTTAGAACTCAATTCAGTAATTTCCATGCTAGGATCAGAATTATCTAAAGGCTCTAAGTCAGGATTCTCTGTGAGCTGAGTTTTATCATTCTCCTGTGCATATGTCCCACCATATGTCATATCATAATGCGAAGACAAAATCTTAATGTCGGATTTGTAAGGGTGCAGAAGGCAGTTTTGAGACATGATGGATAGATTGTGTACTAAATTGCTATTCTGGCATGGACAAATGCATTGGTCGAGATGACATAGACCACTGGGTTGGAACAGACGGTCAGCTTGGCTGGAAAGACTGCTGAACTTGTGAGTGTTGCACAAGAATTACAGTTATAACTGAGTTAGTATGATGGCCCAAACTTATTCTGAATTGCTGGCCAGTTGAATAACTGCATGCGACATCATCACTGATGGTACAGATAAACGATGTTTCAAAACTGAAACTATACTATGTGTAATGTGTTCAGACAGCAAGAGAAGTGTAACAACAGCTGGGCTACAAATATGTTACTGTGATAAACCTGTTGTCCAGCAGTTGGATTGGTGGGTCAACTGCCAGGGTGCCAATATATCACTACAAAAAAAAAAACCCACATGGGCAGGGTCCACTGGCAAAATTGTAAAAGACTAACATAAATCTGGCTTTGTCATCTATATCATTCATTGACGGGAAGTTGGGCATGTACTCAGTGGCTTGCCTAGACCTATAAGATGAGATTTCACCATACTCGTTTGTCAGCATTCCTGTCTACAAAGTTTTGTGAATAATATTGATCATTCTAGACTCAATATCACTGCCCTCCGCTCACAGACAGCACAACTTGTAGGTGTAGAATGGCATATGAAAAGAGAATGTTTTCCACAACCTTAAATCTTCTCCACTCCTTGTATTTAATAACCATGTTCTTGCAGACATTCAGTAAATAAAAGAACAAAACACACCAGGTGTAATTATAAGGTAAGCTAATGTCTATAGAATATCCAAATTATGTGAATGCACATTTCCATTGACGTCCTAAATCAACAATAGTCGCTAAGTCAAAGCATAAAATGACTGATCAAATCTACTAGGACAGAATTGAAACAGTAATGAAAAATATACCTATAATAAGATACATGTATGATACGTATAATATATTTTGCTTTGAACAGACTAACCCAATATACCTACAAATGATTAGTGCACTACAATATAAAACAGCTGTGAATGGAGTTACAGACTGATTACACATAAAATAACAAGAGTAGTAAATTTGGCAAAATATTTGAAAATTCACCGAATTACACAAAGATGTTGTATGCACTACATAGATTCATTGTTTGACTAATTATACTAACAAACATAAATGTCTGATGACTAACATGAAAATAAAATGCAGTGGGTTCATGGCAGCCTGATTACGGCTATAGTATAATTTCAAACTGCCACCTAGCATGGCACGGGGATGGTAATCGGTAATAATTGCTTCTCCTTGTCTATACAAAGTAAAGACAGGGAGACATTTACATTTTTGGGGAGGGAAACTGGATTCTGGAGAAAGCCAAATCAATTCCTAACATTAATATGATTGTGTAGTGTATTTGATTGAGATATCCACTCGTCTGTGACTGCAGTTTGAATCCATCCATGTTACATATATTTTAAAATTCAAAGATAAGGAGTAAGTCACTAAATTGTATTTATTTCTGACTAACCTTGGTTCTATACGTCTCATGGTTTTTTTCAACTGGTACATTATCTTCAATCACATCCAAAGGCCTGAATTCATTTTTTAAAAGATATATTAAAAGGTTTCCAAAGCCTGTTTGAATAAATGGGATAAATACAAAGTCACAAAAGCATTCCAAGTTGTTTAATACAGAGTAAAAATATATGTATTGGCATGATGATCTCGTCATATTCCTATTCTGTATTGAAAACTTTCTTCTGCTGACTTGGAATAAGACACCTTTATAGTTCGTCTATGTATGTTCAAAACATCACGGCTGTTTCACAGTTAATTTTTATCTACCGGTATTATCAATTTATTGCCACTCTAGCCACCTGTCCACTACAGCAAAAAACTGACCAATCGTATGTTGGCCATATTTCTGATAAAATCCAATTAACAGCGCAAGCCTTACACATGTCGACAACTGTGCATATTTTAGTTGAAAGAGAGTGACTCTGAACCCCAAATACCTCAATAAAATTAAGATCAATTTTATGAAATTGTCAGTTTCAACTCACTTTAAGTAGCAGTATGGTACTTGAAAATGTCAGTAAAAATTTAACATAATTATATAACAAAAGAATAAGCTAAGGAAGTAGATAGAGTTTGAGGTTGTCTGGGGCAAGGAAAGTTATGATATACCGGTGTTAAGTAAGTGAGGAACTAGGGGCAAAGACCCCAACAACATGCTAATATATGGTAGAGAAAACTTCACTTACATTAAAATCTGGAATCCAAATATATTAGGCAACTGCCAGTGACAATATACATACGTTTCATCCATTTGTCTTAAACAACCTTTAACAGATAGACCAAAAGGGAAAGTGTCAATAAAAACTTGAAACGTGAAACAATTGACTCTGATTTGAAAATAAGACCCCCAAAAAAGTATTATATAAAAAAAAAACAGTGGACCATACCAAAACGCTTGAATCATTATTGCTATATATAATTTTACATGTAATTTGGTACAACATGTATTTTCTACTTCGATATAACCTATTTACTTCATTGGTTCGTTCTCTGAGATTACCTGTTCTCTCATGTGGATTGGAAGCTGCAACATTTGTTCTGTTGTGTGAAGATTGATCTGCGATTATTAGTGGATCAGAAGGTGGTACTGGTGGCTGGTTATATATGGGAAATATCGGATTCACCTGATACGTATCTGCTTCTGACTTCACTCTATTGGACATTTTAAATGATCTGACACGTATTGCTGGTTCTTTACGATGTAAACTACATCATCTTCCAGTACCTGTTGATAGCAAATTATACTGAGAAAAATTAGCCAGAATAAATAATGGTTCAGTAAAAGTCTTATATGGAAAAAAATCTTTCACTTCTCGTATAACAATATATACTCTCTATCTTATAAAGTAACTACAACTCCTCAGCAACTGAAAAATTAAAAGTATGGAGAACAGTATAATGTTTATTCAGTGTATTTTGCAGGTGACTGTTTTTATGGATTTCTTTGGTTGCTACAAACAAACTTTAATGACCAAACAAACTAATTTTTGTGTGTTAAAACAACAGATAGGTTTCTCCACCAATCCATGAAATTGAGTGCAAGCACAATAATCATATTTCATACAATTTTAAACCAATCAATCGCAGTGACTTTGAATTATACTGTTTACAAGCAATAAACTCATAATTTGACAGAAAGGAGAAGCCAACCTAAGATGGATCAGACGATTAGCAAAAGTTGGTCAGGAGTTTTGACTTCAAAAAGGGGATTTACATCAACCCAAGTGTTAGCATGTAAATAGAGGAAAATGAATTCTACTTATTCACTTTACTTTTATTTTTTTCTATATTAAAATATGTGCATCACCTCACCTCATAAGTTCTTTTATTGTAACTTGTCTTTTATGCTGTCCCATTACGTCCCACAAACATTTTTAGCCTTTCGTAGTAGATCATTGTCTAGATTATATTTGCGGCAGTCCTTACTTACTTTAAACAGGTTTCTCCTGGAGGCAACCTGAATTTTTCTCAGAACAGAAAATGCTTTTCAGTACAATGTCAATACAATTCAAATGAGTCCATCAAGAAGTTTAAAATTGTTTCTGCCTGTGCCTAGATTTAGGATTGCTGACCGCCTGCCACAATTTCTCAAATTGTGTGCTTTCTTGGCAGTAAATGAGAAGCACATTTTAAATTTACATTTGAGGAATGGAAAAATGTAAATTTATGTCCTTGATTCAATCCAATGAAGTTCCTGCTTCCATTAATTATTGAATTTTGTGTGATATTTATGTAATTTAAACCATGGTGTTAAAACATTGGAAGATAAATCACACTTAGATATTAACAAACTTTAAATATCAATACCAAAACTGGCATGTTTTACGTCACCTAATCTCATTAGTAATGATTGATCCATCCATAATCCATTACTAGCTTTAATCCTGCTGGAATCACTTCCGATAGCAAATAGAGGAACAATAACCCATCTATACCAACAATAAATTTAAAGTCTAACACCGAACTCAGAAGTCAAACTGACACTGCCTACAGAATCTAAGTAAAGCTAATTGCTTTAAGCTGCTTGCCTGAGCTCTTCAGTTGTTGTTTTGAGGGTTTAATGCCATTTTCAGTACATGATAAGCTATGCATGGTGGCCAGTATATTTTGTGGAAGATGAACCCCAAAATATCCTTTAAATAACCATGAGAAGCTGCTCAGGCAAGCTTTATCACATACCAATGCTTGCCAAGCCTGAGATTCAAACCCATGCAGAGGTGAGATGTTGGTGATATGTAAAGCAAGTGACATACTCCACTTGGCCAACCAGGGCCTCAAGCTCTTAATAAAACTATCATAATTTGTTAACATCTTTAATGCATTTCTTTTAATTCTTGGCCACACAAATATAATCCATTGCACAATGTCAGGTTACAGCCGGTCAAATTATAATTGAAGTGTCATGCTCAAAGAGTATGCTAGTTCATAGTTACATGATGACTGAAGTCTTAACTAGAAATATGCTAGAAGCAAGGTGGAATAAAATGAAATATTTCTGTTCCAGGCATTTTATGACAATTTTGAATACATGCATGATTTAAGTGAACGTTAAAAGGAACAGATGACAACCTTTAACTTTAAAATAACTCTTGCCTGAGAGGATGACATGTGGGTAAATCCATTAATTTATTAATTTTCTTTTAAAAACATAATGCAGATCATGAATCATATATAACTCAAGTGTCTTTATTTCAATAACTGCAGACCTCAATCTGTATGCTTAACATCAACAGGTGTAGCCCTTTTACTCACAACTGCAAAACAGAGTCAATGTTTGGTGTGTACATTTTAATCAAATTGTGAGTTATGTTTACCTTTAACTTCCACACCTCAAAATCGACTGGATTATTCCTTACTCCAGCTGCAAACCATTTAGAAAGTTTGGTCAAGGTAACATCTTGCTACCTTCCCATAACAGTTTTAATAACTGGTACACAGAGCAAAATATGTTTCCTACCATTTTATTGTGATACTGAATATTTGGAATTGTAGCTCCAAATTCATTACTTGTCTTTCTCATGTGAACTGCTAGCCATGCACAAAGTTTGGTAAGCAAACTCAATCTCAAATTAAATTTGCTATTTGAAAATATTTTGTTCTTTCTATCAGTCACAATTACATTGACCTTTCAGTGGAATACATTTTTGTTGAAGGTGTTTTCTTCCATCCTGCAAGACCAAAATCTAAATGCTACTCGATTACAACAAGTGCAACCAATGCACATATCCTGATTTGATTATGTGGTCTACAACTAATTTCATTCTAAGGAAATCTTCTTTGAGTCATGGCAAGCTAATCCTTTGAATGTTTTTAAAATAAAATTAATAGGCTTCTTTCTTACTAAAAGTGTAATATTATAATAAGGTTGATCAAGGTAATAAGTACCTAGAACTAAAGTCATTGTGGAAACCATCTCTCATGTATTTATTCACATATATTGTGATCTTCAAACCTTTTGTCCTGCCAATAAATAGGTTTCTTCCTACTCAACATGAAAGTCATCCACATGTTGTGGTCATGGTACATAGCTAAAACAAGAGTGATTATGTGGAAACAAAAAATACACAAACAGACAGATATATACCATCAAAGTATTATATGCCCTAACATTGAGACATGTATATAAAATGGATCATATTTTGCTATAAAACGATTTTCTAATAATATAAAGAGATATGAAAAAACCAACATTAAAGCCAAAAATTAAATATTGAACATCTACGGTCATAATAAATATAATCAAATGTTGAGCATCAGGAGTTAGGACATTCAGACCATCAAACACTGAACATCTGTAATAATGATGAATACAATTAAATACTAAACATGATATCCCAAGAATCAATAATATAGTGAACATCTTTGATCATAACAAAGAGAATCAAATATTGTACATTTACGCCATAATAAACAAAACAAATGATGGACATCTGAATTCATAAAAAACAAAAATAACAAATACGTAATAAAATGCCTAACTGAAGTAAGTATACAAGAAATTTAACTTACATGAACACATCAAACAATCTGTCTCTTTCTCCAACAGGATTTGCTATTCTTTGAGCATGCTTTTTCAGTTGACATCATAAGGGTTATTATAAATTGTCAAGAAACAAGGAATCTGGAAAAAAAGAACAGCAATTAATTCATTTGAATGAAGCGTCGTAATTGCAACAATCTTACGTTTATATATATATATATATATATATATATATATATATATATATATATACACAGTATATGATGTTTGATCAGCAAATCAGCAATTACATTTTCATACCAATGGTCATTTTAAAAAGATCATTAAATAGCTCTACAGTACCTTTCTTTTATGAAGACTGCATTGCATATTATAAATACTCGGCTAAGTTTGAACATCAGCCAAATAAAATACATTAGCTTGAGTAGAATATTCCTATTTTCTGAACCATAAACATTTGTACTATACAGGGAAACCTGAAATGTCAAGAAAATAATATGTTTTGATTATTAACCTGCTTGATACAGACATGTTTTTAATTTCAAATGCCCTTGAGTTTGACTGAAGGTAAGAGGGAAGGTCGACATAGATGAATATTAAAGGGTAGAGCTAGTTTTCTGATTTTATGGTGATTGTCCAAGCATGATCTTCTTTCCTTGTATAGCTGCTTATATGTTGAGTCAAACTGCAAACAACACATCGCATGATCTGCCATTGCATAATGTGTCTGCAGATTAGGATCAATGTTGTTTGCTCTACTAAACACTCCTAACAAAGACCTAGACCTGCAGGCCCATAATGTACCTGCACTGTGCAGATCTGGGGGTGTGCAATTTGCATTTAGACTTGACTTCTCGGTGAGAACATATGGAACATATGATACTTTGACAGTGCAGACTGAGATATTTCACAAAATCAAAATATTTAAGAAGATCTGAGTTACCGCAATTTCTGTGAGATCAGAGTTCGTATAAGGCCATCTGTGTAAAAAATATGCAAAAGGAACTAAAATGACCTTAAAGGTGAATTTTGTAGCACATTAAGCTGCAGATTAACGGAATACGCACACACAAATAACTCAAACCTATTAACAATGAGAGAATCTTTGTGTTAATCCTAGAACTGTTATGCTCTTTGGTTGTTCAATATTTGTAATACCTGCATGTAGCCTGGGCCAATGACCTATATTAGTAATAAAAAATATTATCATTATTATTATTATTTATTATTAATTATATTTTCAGGATCATTGGCAATATTGAATAATAACTTATTTTTTAAATGTGATTTTGAATTATTTAGAGAAATATCATTATAGTGAATTATTTATTCAAATATCTGCTAGAAATTTTTAAGGACAGTCTTTAATTTCCACATTAGCCTACGGTAGGTTTCTGTAAATAGCGTGCATAAATGTCTTTTTTCTAACCATAAGACATTGCAAGAACGATTAACTGATCTTATGATCGCTGTGTTTATATTCAACATTTTATTAATGAAAATTGAAGAATATACCAAATAATATACAACCATGTCAGCCAATTCTATGCAGTGATGCGTCATTTCTGTAAACATTGGATCACGTGCTATTTTGGGTCAAAAATCCATTTGTATCAAGAAAAAACAATCGTACTTTAATTAGGAAAAGTGATATTCATAAAGTGTACAAAAATATAAAACATTTCGACTCAAAAGGCATATGAAAATATGATTTCTAAATGTCAACATGAAGACCCACTCCATGACCTTCTTAAACCTGTAACCAAGAAAATCCTATCTACTATGTATCTTTTAGAATCATACCAGTATTTCTCGTGGCTGTGCAGCTACCGTCGGCTTAAGGGTTCTTTTGGTGACATGTTGATTATATTTCCTGAGCAAATCATGTTTGGTGACTTATAAATCCACCTAGAATAGCACAACCATCTGTCCTGTGACCATTTTGAATTTCGCACTTGATATGGCTGTTACCAATTACCGGTACCGCCATGTCGGCCAATTCTGCGCGTCGGGTAATTCTGCGCAACAATGCGTCATTTTTGTAAACATTGGATCACGTGCTATTTTGGGTCAAAAATCCATTTTGTATTCAGAAAGAACAATCGTATATTAATTAAGAAAAGTGATAGTCATAAAGTGTACAAAAATATCCCACATTTAGACTCGAAATGCACATAAAAATGTGATTTCTAAATGGCAACGTGAAGACCCACTCCATGACTTTCTTGAAACTGTAACCCAGAAAATTCGATTTACTATGCATCTTTTAGAATAATACAAATAAATACATTAAATAAAAAATGGAAATGTGTACTTTAAAACAAAACTGTATTTTAATCCAAGTTTCCAATTTTGCAAGAAGTTGTCCCACACGTACAAAATCGTCTGCTACCCAACGTGTCTACTTGTCGCTAGAACATAAATTATAACAAATTCCTCGGCGTATAGTCTGTTTCTAAATTCTGTAGTAATTTTTCCCTATCAACAAGACGTTGTAATCACATTACATCCTATTTATTGTTGTTTCTCTTCCAAGTAATAGCTTATTTTTCATAAAATGTTGAACTTTACTAACTTTTTTACAAGATCGGTTTAGTTTGCTTAATACATCTTGCCATTCATTGGCATTTTTATGTTGAATTTTGTAAAACAAGCTATAAACCTGACCTAATTACTCGACTGAACTGCTGACAGAAACAGTCCAAAGTAATATATTTCATTTCTGTAGCCCAAATGGATAAACATGACATCTTCTCAAAGCTATGCGCAGAATAGGCCGACATATCGCGAGTCAGGAAAAGAGGGGGGTGGTATCCTCTGTGTCCAAAATTAATATTATTTTGAAGAGAATATCCTGGTGACCATTGCATCTTTCAAATGGTAAGCACTGCTGTATTTTATTTTTGTCAATGGCTCGAATTCCGTATGCGTTATGCTTCAATATTGGAAATGAAAACCTTAGGTGCGCAGAAATGCCCGACAGCAGTGCATGAGTAGTTAAGTGGGGCACATTAGGGACAATGGGACTTAGCATTAAAAAGCCCCCTGGGTCAGATTAGGGACAATGGAAATTTAACATGGAGAGAAATCGTGGGTCACTTTAGGGACAATGGGAATTTAACATAGAGTTTGGGTCTGTCTAGGGACAAGGGAAATTAACATGGGGAATAGAGTTTGGGCTTTTGGGATTTTTTTTTTTTTTTTAAATTTTTTAAATTTAAATTTAAATTTAAATTTTAAAAAAAAGGGTAGGCAATGGAAAGGCTATCTCTTTTCGAGAAATATGGCTGGCCCTGAAAAGGGCCTTTGGGTTTTCTTCTTCTTCTACTGCTTCTAGTTTCTTCTTTTTCTCCACCAAGTTCTTATTTTATCTCCAACACTCTTTCTCTTCTTTTCTTTCTTTTTTTTCTCCTGCTCTTCTTTCTTCTTCTCTTCCTCCTCTTCTTTCTTCCTCTTTTCATTTTCTTCTTCTTTTTCAATTTTTTCATTCCATGCTCTCATCCTTATCCTTTCCTCTTCATCCTCCTTCTCCTCCTTTATTTCTTTCAACAGATCACTGATGATTACCTTCATTTTTCGTAAATTGTTTATCTCCATCTTCACTCGATGGGGACTATAAGAATAGTGATCCTCGTTTAGGTTAACCAACATTTGCTTTATCATTCCTAAATTGTCGAGGACGTTTTGCAATTTTTCCATTTTGTCCATTTGGTTAGAAGCCATCTTCTTTTTTTATTCTTTGCAGAATGGTTTGAACGACGAATACTGTGGGTTCTTATACGAAAAGCGCGGACGTGAAGGAAAACATCCCCCTACTTTTTCATTTCGTATAATAAAACCCAAACTATACTTTCTCATTTCATATAATAAAAACCCAAACTATACTCTCCACATACGCTAAGAAACAATAAACAAAATCCATAATCTACTATCCACACAATCTTACGTGAGCGCTTACAAAACCCAAACTATACTCTTCACATACGCTAAGAACAATAAACAAATCCATAATCTACTATTCACACAATCGTACGTGAGCGGGTACAAACACAAACACAAACACACAAACACAAACACACAAACACATACGCTAAGAAACAATAAACGAATCCATAATCTACTATCCACACAATCGTATGTGAGCGGTTACAAAACCCAAACTATACTCTCCACATACGCTAAGAACAATAAACTAATCCATAATCTACTATCCACACAATCGTACGTGAGCGCTTACAGAACCCTAACTATACTCTTCACCTACGCTAAGAAACAATAAAGAAACCCATAATCTACTATTCCCACAAACATACCTTAGCTCTTACAAGCACCAACACACAAACACATACCCTCACACTATCTTAAAAAAGAGTTAGTGTTTATAATCACACTACTCTACCTACACACATTGGCAAATCGATCGTTATTTCTTTTCTAGAGTATTGGGTAGCCCTGAAAAGGGCTGTTTTTTTGTTTGGAACTTCATGGACACCTGGTTAATGGTGGCACCTTCCAGGCCTGGCGCCGCATACACATCTTGTCCCCCAGTTACTTTTTACCTTTTTGGGGGAGAGAGCAGAGGCAGGATATGTCGCTTCAGAATCCCAATTTTCGCTCTCTGGGATTCTGAAATTTCTTCTTCTTCTCTCCTTTTCCTCCTCCTCCTCTTCTTTGTATCTTCTCTCTTCCTCTTTGTATCTTCTTTCCTCTTCTTCTTTATATCTTCTCTCCTCCTCTTCTTTGTTTCTTCTTTCCTCCTCCTCTCTTATCCTTCCCTCCTCCACAATGGCTTCCGCGGCCAGTTCATTTAATATGCGCCTGACATATTCCAGATGCACATGAAGTTCCAACAGTTTCTCCAGTCTCGTGTTCATTTTTGGTGTTGATCAATCAACAAGGGTAGCTGGACTGCCGAACGAGTTTCAATTTATAGTGAAAGCGCGGACGTGAAGGAAAACATCCCCAAAAAACATAAAATTGATCTTACCTACATCATGACCAAAAAACAACAACGCGTGGACCTAAAAGAAACACTCACTCACTTTTTATGCTACCCATCACTATTTTAAAATTTTTTATAAATCACTTCAATAGACTATCCACATACGCAAAGCAATCCAATCTAACCCCAAATTTACACCTCAAACACCAAAAAAAAAAAAAGACATCATTTTAATCTACTATCCATACCAACTTACTTAACCACTTACAAACACAAACACACAAACACATACCCTCACATTTTTTTTAAAAAAGAGTTAGTGTTTATTTTCACACTACTCTACCTACACACATTGACAAATCTATTGTTATTTCTTTTCTAGAGTATTGGGTAGCCCTGAAAAGGGCTGGTTTTTTTTTGTTTGCTATGGCATTCTTTTTAGTTTCTAAGAATGCGATGTCCTCTGAGGATAGATTTTCTGGCGATAGGTCTGCTTCTTCGGAAAGAGAAGAACTCTTTGGTGTCGATACGACAATCGACAAAGCCTCTGTCAGCTTCAGGTTGCTGCTGCTGCTCTTGTTGTTGTTGTTGCTGCTGTCTCTGAAGTCTGTACTTCTCTGTCCATTCTTCTTTTTCCCTGTTCATTTCTTCTCTGAAGAACTCTTCTATCAGGTCTTCAGTGATTTTTAACATTCTCACATTCTCTATTTCTTCTGGCTTCGGTATCAGACTGTGTCTGACCCTATGCAAATTCACGTAGGCTTCGTTGAGTTTAGCTAGTTTGGAGCACATCTTCTTAGGAGGATGAGTCGACAATGGATGGTTAGACTGGAAACAACCCGGTTCTTAAAGTCAAAGCGCGGACGTGAAGGAAAACATCCCCCACACGGTTTTTGAGTCGCAACGTTTAGTGAGTGTCATGAGAGGGATAGTAAGAAATGAAAGAGCATCAATCCAACATTCTTATAGCTAAACAAAAGACAAAGGCATTTTTTTTTCAAAACACAACATTTTTTATTCAAAAATCACTTAACACTAAACAACAACTCTAACATTTTTAACAATAATCCAACAATATATCATCAAACAATTTTTTCAAAACACAACATTTTTTATTCAAAAATCACTTAACACTAAACAACAACAACTCTAACATTTTTTAACAACAATGCAACACTAAAAGTTTCTCCACTAGGTAAAGAGGGATAACAGTCTTCCATGGTTTCTAGTAATCTAGGATGACTTCTCTCAAACTGTTGATTTCTATGGTATTATCGAATTCTGCATACAGGATGACGTTCACCGTTTCATCAGGGTCTCGGTCTTTAAACTGAATTTCCACACGAATCTGGCCGGATTTTATAGGGTGGAAATGTCCCTCGTCGCTGCCTTGGTCTGGAGTGAAATCGAAAGCCCACAAAGCGTAGCCTCCTGCATAATCCTCGTACGTAATACCGTGACTGGTATTGGTTCCTAACTGTCCGGTGGCTTCGTACAAGGACCAGTACGATCTCAAGTAATTCTTCTTTTTAAAGTCAGGTTCGAAAGGTCGGGTACACAAGGTCTTGCCATCGCGACTGACTTCGATTTTGGACACGCCAAAGTGTTGAAAGTAGAAAGGATTTTTTTCGGCAGCTCCGTTGAAGGCTGTATTCTCGACGATACCAACGATCAAACGTCTGGGTAACTGTCCTTGGAACAGATGATCTTCGATCATGGATCGCTGTCCCTTGGGAATGGTGAAGGTTTTCACTTCCACGCGTCGTATGGGATACTTGGCGGTCGTTCTGCTCAACGTCTGACTGATGTCGTTTCCCACTTTAGGTAACACTTCCACACGGCGTACGTAGAGTCTGGCTTCTAGGATTTTGGTTTTGTAACCGTCACTATCAGCCATTAAATGGAAAGCGGCACTGCTACGATTCAGTCTCAGGCGGACATCCACCCCGTTCAGAAAATACTTTTCTTGCAACCACATGTCCAAATGCAAACGATCCATCAGTTCTAAACTTGTGTCGGCTCCCGTGATTCTCTTTCTTCGTTCTACAAATCCATCATTGTTGTCTTTCTTTTCATCAGTTTCCAATATTTCAAACTTGGTAGGTTCGTCAGCTTCCCATACCACACAGGCATTGAGATGAGTGTTCTTGGCATCTATTCCGTACGTCAAGAGATTTTCCAGGTAGGCACGATAAGGGTAAGTATCCATGCTGCTACTGACCAGTTTGTTATTCAAATACAAGTCCACTCCACTGAACAAGGAATGCATGAAATTGTTGACGGGAGCTACTGCTTCATCGTCTATAGCACCTCCAGTCTTATCTAGAATTTTGACTTTCAGGTACAAGTAACTGCTATTCAGATCGATGTAATCTTCGGGCTGTCCTTTGATTTCAAACTCGATGGGAGCGGAATCGGTCAGTGAGGAGACGGGGTGAAATTCCACCCACTGGGATTCTTGCATGGTCATCATGGTAGGGGGCATGGCAAACAGATCCAGTTCCGTCTTGGAACAAGCGCAAGATTCTCGGTGCATCATTTTTTTGTCTCTTTTCTCAATAATCGAAAACGTCTAAGTCTCGAACGGTTCTTCTTTTCTTGGCCTTTCTCGCTTGAAGTCTGGTGAAAGGGTGTTTTCTTCGTCGTCTCTTTCTGCCTTGTCCTTGCTGAATGCCTGACTCGGTAGCGTGCAGGGCATTTATAGGTGTTTCTCGTTGGCCTAAAATGTCTTTGCCCGTTTGCAGCAAGACATTTTTGCCTGCCCTCATGAAGGCTTCTTTAGGGTTTTGTTTGTCGATGATGACATTTTGGAGAAATTCTTTGCCTTGCGTCAGTGCCGCATCTTTCAAGGCGTGCAATCCGCGTGTCACCATCGGTTTCAACACCGGGGCCACCGAACGAAAGGCCGATTTTAACATATCTCCTAAGCCGTGTCCTCGCTGTCGAGCAACCCCTCGGTACACTGGATACATGACTTAAGATTCGTGAGAGAACCGTTTTCGAAAATGGAGTTTCACCGTGACTTTTCCTTTGGTGAATGGAATATTTTGTCCCAGATCTCCTTTTATAGCAATGTTGACCGTGTCCAAATACAACTTACTGACAGGCAAATAGTGAGGATGGACAAATTCGCGGTGGACGTGGTAAGTGTTTCCACCTTCCTCGTCAGTGTTCGTGGCAGAATCCACTTTGAAAGGAATGACACGCAGTAACGGTACGGAGGTGTGTCCCACCACGTTGTACTCCACCACATCGGAATACACGAACATCAAATTCAGTCCTTGGTTCAGTTCTACCGGGGCACGAAATAACTTGCTAAAAGACTCGTTGTCGTAAACGATGGGTAATTCGTTTTTCTTGATCATGGTCTTTCTCATGTCCATGTCTCCGCCCAACATGTCAAACAATTCAGGACAAAATAAAATGGACAGGATTTTACTACGTTCAAATTTCATCAAGAAGCGACGAGCTGCTTTGTGGTACTCCATGGTGACATTTTTGTTGACATGCTCCAAAGCTTTCAGAAACACGACATTAAACCTGGAGGTTATGGTGCTGACCAAATGTTGACCACTAAAATAATAGCCTGGGGGAATGAACAAGTGATAGGTGGTGTACTTTTGTGTACGGGTTTTCTTGTCATATTTGACATTGCTATCCATCCACTGTTGCATTTGCTCGTCATGAACTTCCACATCAAAAAAATTTTGATTGGGAAGGACATTGAGGACTTGGGTCGGGTGAATCATTTCTACTAAAGCCACTTCCCAATGGGCTTCGTGATCTAACTGGATGGCTTGAGGTAATTTGGCCGTGTAACAGCACAACGTGTTCTTGGGAAACACCTCCATGGAACTGTCACTGGGTAAGGTTAAGTAAAATTGGTTTTGGTGACTCATAATTCCAGAGTTCTGTGGCTGTCCGAGGGGTTACTGGACGTCAGAGGCGTGTCTCCGTCTAAAATCGGGTTCTGGTTGTGATTGAAGTGGTGACTGGCACTGGCACTGGACACAAGGTTCCCGGGGTTCCCGTTCGAGGTGAATTTCAGGGAGGGATTAGGAAGCAGGTAACCGATGCAACTGCTCAATAAAATGGTCCACAATTGTTTGTCTCCTTGTTGCAAACTCAAATTGGCGATGGCTGCCCCGATGACACAATACACCACAAAGATTTGGCAGAAAAAGACGATTTGCGTTTTAGGCACACGTTCTCCACACCACACCCACAAGAGTTGTTTTTGTAAATCTTGCACAGAAGAACTAGGTGAAGGAGGAGTGGTCGACGTAGCTGCGTCTGCTGTGTGAAAGGGCATGATGGTCACTTCTTTTTATAGTCGATGACTTGCGAAGCGTCGATCCAAGAATCAAAACTGGGTGGATATCCTTTCCAACGTACTTTGACTTCTTTGATACGTCGTTTGCCCACTTTACGGGTTCTGCGTTCGAGAATGCTTTCGATGTCGTACACGTCGTCTTCTTTTTTGGTGACACGTTGTAACTCGGGCAAATAAAACGTTCCTTTGAGCACTTCTCCGTTCATGTCTTCCAATTTATAGACGGCAGGATGACGACCATGCACTCGTCCAGTGACGCGAAACAATTCGGTCGTCCAGTTAGGTAAGTAACCTTTGTCGAAAGTGCGTTTGGTTTTGCCAATGCGCACCCAATCTCCTATGGCCAACACTCCACTTTTCTTGGGGACAGCCCTCGTCGGGGACGTACCAAACAGGCGCTCAAACACCAGCACTTCGTTGTCGGGAGTCACGTCTTGCGGGGCACGTCCGATGCTTCGATGGTAAGATTGGTTGTACGCTTGCACCAGGTGCGGTAAGATGTCGATGTACTTCAGAGTGTGGTGATGCGTAAAATATTTCCACATGCGTTCTTTCAAAGTGCGTTGAAAACGTTCCACGATGCTGGCTTTGGTTTCGGGATTCTCGGTGGTAAAAAAATGAATGTCACGTTTCTTTAATTCTTTTCGGAAAGCTTGGTTCAGAAATTCGGTGCCTTTGTCCGTTTGCCATCGAAGAGGGTGACGACCGCTTTGTTTCAACACCCGTTGCAGGGCTCACACTAACTCGCTGCTCGATTTGGAAGTCAAGGGTACGACCCAAGCAAATTTGGAAAAGACGTCGATGACACAAAACAAATATTTGTAGCCACGATTGTAGCTGACCAAATGAGAGACATCGGCTAAATCGGCTTGCCATTGATGATCGATGCCTTCCACTCGGGTGCGACTTCTGGCAAACTTGCGTCGAATGGGTTTGTGTAAAGTGTAGGTAGCTTGTTCTTGTAACCATCGTTGCACTTGAGGTAAACGGAGACTTTTCAGTCGCGTTTTGGCAGCACGATACAATTTTTGAACTCCTGCGTAACCTGCAGGATGGGAGGGATCGTAGTAAATGCTGGCTAAGACTTTTTCCATTTTTTTTTGTGTTGGTTGGTGTGTTAATAAGACACCCACTCTTGGAGGATGCTACTCTTTTTCTCTTGGGGTACTTTCTTGGATTGCAATGCTTTGCGTGTGCGGCCAGCAATAGGTGTCGAAGAGGAGAAGGATGTCTGAGCGGGGGATATCGGTTCTTGTTTCACTTCTGTCTTCACTTCTGTCTTCACTTTCTTTTTCTCTTGTGAGGAAGAAGGGGTGGCCATCATCTTTTTAATCCATCCAATTCTGGAGGTAGGTGGTGTTGTTAACTTGCGTACTTTTTCTGGTGGAGTTTGAAACCCTTCCTCTTCTTCTCCTTTTTCTGTCTTGGTCACGGGTACTGGTGGTACTGGTACTGGTACTGGTGCTGGACTTTTCATCAAGGTCTTAAAATCTTTCAGAGTGGGTAGAGCTGTTTCGTCTAAAGCTTTCTGGTGAAAGAGTTGCAGTCGTTGCAAGAGTTGACCGTACTTTTGTGATTTTTCTGTTTCGGACAAATCTTGGCGATCCATCAAGGACTGCAATTCGTGTTGTAACTGGGACATCTCGCTCAAATGGGGATTGGGAGGTAAATGCGGGGTGTGTTGTTCTTGCCACCGATGGTATTCCATCCATCGTTTGTAAGGCACTAAAGCTAGTTTTCGTCCTTCCATGTGGTTGTCAGGGGTCGATTCTGAGATCTTGGAACTTCCGAGGCCTTTTTATCTTGCTCCCACCAGTCCTCCCAACATGGTTCCCAAGACTCCTTTCAGTATGGGGCCTAACAAGAGAGGTAAAATACCTCCACGTTGCACTAACATCTTCTTTTTTTGACGAATGGGAATTTTCTTTTGAACCATTTGGCGAAGAACGTGACGATGTTTGCCTAAGAATTGTTTCTGGTGTTTGGACAAAGGGATCGTGCCTTTCAAAACGTTCAAACAACATTCGCACACGGTATCGATGACCTCTTTGGAGGCTGTTTGAATGAGTTTTTTTCGTAGGGGTGGAGAAGCTTTGGACAGGACAGATAACATGTCCCCATGTTTGGCTAAACGTGGTGGCAGTCCTTTCCTTTTCTTTCCTTGGGGTTTTCTGGAGGGTGACATCTTTGAGTCTTCAGGAGCACCAAAAAACACTGATACCCGACTTGGTCACAGACCTTTTTTATACTGGAACGCGTCGCCACTGATTGTCTTGACGTCGTATTAGTTTGAGGACAGGCATGACACGTCGTGCAGGGGTACGTAACGGACTAAATCGAGCCAGTTCTTGCTTGGACAAATCCAGTAAACTTTGTAATATGCCCGATCTTTCTTGAACTTTGATTTTGGGAGAAGGTACTTTGTGAGCAGCAGCCACTGCCACTAAATTGGAAGGTCCTGCCACTGGGGAAGTTCTTTTGGGGGTCATCAACGGAGAAGTTCTTGGTGTGATCAACGTCTCCAAGTACTCTTCAGTTCTGGGTGTCATTAACGGAGAAGTGGACAAACGTGAAGCTGCCGGAGACGCAGTCACTGCCGTGGCAGGTCGTGGTTTGCGAGTGTAAGGTTGCGTCCTGGCCGAAGTGCCTCTCTTGCGGCTAGTTTTCTGTGGACTTTTCTTTTTCTGGGGGCATCTTTTCTTTTTCCGGGGTGGTGGTGGTGTCTGGTCAGAGGAGGGTCCTGCCACTGGAGAAGTTCTCCTTGGGGACCTGGTCTTTTTCTTCTTGGGGATTCGTTGGACTTTTGTCTTGGGTATAACTTTGGGGGCATTAGGATCCCATCTTAAGAGTGAGCGAATGATGACCCCTCCTAGAGTACCGCTCCCTCCAGGTTTCAAAATGATTTGTTTTTTGGTTTGAGTGTCGATGCGGGGATCGGCCAGTTGGACCAAAGCGACTTTGTTTCGATCGAAAAAGCGTTTGGTTTGATGAGGAATCTGAATGATTCCTTGGAGTAATTGACGTGCCGTCACCGTGAACCATCGTAAGACTTCTTTGAGACTAGCTTCTAAGACACGAGCTCGTGTTTGTGGATCTTTTTCTCGACTGATGCCATACAAGGCACGAATCAATTTGACGGGAAGATGCGACTGAAGGGACGTCATGTTCGCACTGAGAGTGAGACAGACGAAAAAGGGTCTGAGGTTTTATAGATTTTTTTATGGGGAGTGAAATGAAGTCGAGGACGGAGACGTGTACAGGACAGGCCCTCCGTCTTGGCACCAGTGGTGAAACAAGTGGGTACGAAATCGCAAATCCTCGGGAGTCGTAGGTTTCAAATCGACGAGTAAATAGGCGTGTGGAGTTTGAGTGGCATCGTCGTACGCCTGAGTGAGCCAAGGCGTTCCTAACTGTTTGGCTAAGACTTGCACTTGCGATTTATCTCGAGGGCTTTTAAACAAGACCACGTAATGCGCATTGAGACTGATGGTGCGATGGGCTTTACTTTGTTGAAACAAATTTTGGGTGATGTAAACGACACTGGCATTACGGTGATGCCCTTTGCGCGTGAACCACAGTTTAATTTCTTCTTCGTCTTCTCCTAACATGTCGTCGAAAATGACCAAATGGGTTAGACGGGAGTCAGAGACGATGCCGTCGTCTTCTTTAGGAATGCCTTCCACAAACACGATGGAATCGCCTTGACTTTCTCGCAAGAGGCTGTACGCCGATTGCCACTCTTTGTAACACCACACGATTCGTTGAGGGGGTCGATCGATCAAATGATGTTTATGTTCGATCAAACGTTTGACGAATTCGGTTTTGCCTGAACCGCTAGGTCCAGCAATGAGCATGTTAAAGGGATGGCGAAGATACAAAGCCTCCCAACTGGCACAATCTAAGTGTTCGTCGATGACTTTGACAGTAGAGGAAGAGGGAGCAGAGACAGTAGAGGTAGCCATGGTGTGAGAAATGTCACTTGTGACACGAAAAACAAACAAGACAAGAGTTTATATACTTTTTCAGAACACGTTTATTGAATGTTTCAAACATGAATACGAAAGACAAAAATGCATAAAAGCCAAAGGCTTAAGTACAAGAATAAAAGGCACATGATAACCATGAACGTGGAATAAACACAAGTGTCTGTACAACATGTTTTGGGTAAAGTTCTAACCAGTTCTATAGTAGGGGTAAGGTCACACAAGTGTCCTCCCGAAAGGGTCTTTCAGGCCTGTCCACGACAGTCCTGTCCTGGGTGACGGGTTCTTCTGGCACCGTCACTAACACAGGTTGAAAAGTAACTTTTTTCCTTGAATAACTCTCGTGCATACTGGACCACCTCTTGTGTCCAAGCCTCAAAACCCTGGTCTCGGTGATGTCCAACATTTGACTCCTAACCAATCTGGTTTCTTCTTCGTCAACGACATGGTAAGTTACTTCAATGAACAATGAACTATCGATCTTGCCTAGGGTTCCTTTTCATATACAGACCAATACCGACGTGACCGTACGGTAAGGTGAAGTGATTGGGAAGTCGCACTCGCTTCTGGTATACAATTTGATAGACTTTTTCCAAGGGTCGACTGACGATGTGGTGAGTGGGTAAACGTACAATCTTGTTCGGTTGATAGGTGGTCACTTTAAAGTTTCCATCCTCTCCCGATTGCAAGGCTTCTTTCAATACCCCAAAGTTGACCACTCGACTGGTACGATGATTCAGAGTCAGTCCTTTCACTTTGCACGTCGTGTGCACTTCTCCTTGTTTGTCCCGGTATTCGTAGCCGTAATTTTTGGGACCACCACTGACGAAACTTAGAATCTTGTCGTCGGGATGCTCGTCTGTCCAGGCTCCTAAACGGTCTCCTTCGATGTCAGGGTGCTGTTGAATCGGGTGATGGATGTAAATGCAACTGTCCGTGTCAAAGTACAGGACGCGTTCTTCTAACAGTTCTAAAGCTTCGTACAATTTTAAGCGAGCATGAGCTGTCACGTAAGCCGCAATGATGACATTTCCAAAAGGGTCGTCTTGTACAAAGTCCAGATCTTCTTCGTAATTGACCAAGATCAAATCCTCTCGAACGACGTCCACGTGTTTCATGTATTTGGTTTTGTCGTGAATCATCTGGAAGTAGCGGGAAGGTTCTGTCAAATATTCCGTCTTGGGTAAACACGGTCGTTGTGCCATTTTACCCCACAAGCAATTTAACATCACTTTGGCAAACGATCGCCTGCCTTCGTTTTTTTCGATGTGGTCTAAAGAGATGCCTTCTTGTGCGTAGTATTTCTCTTTGAATTGTATTTGGTCTTCGGGAGTGTGACACCAGGAAGGATAGCCGCTGGCTTCTTGTTTCAGTTTCAAAAAGGCATCCACGTAGTCGGCGAAAATGCCTTTCTGAGTAGGGTCACCCTTGTGGTACTGTTGTGTCTTGGGAAAGTGGCAAATTTCGTACACTTCTAACAGTTGGTATCCCATGTCCAGAGCTTTGAACAATTCCACGCTGCCCCAGGTTCCCGTCAAGGCACGTTCTTCTTGGCTGTGATGGCAAGGTTGGTCCTGGTTGCACGTTTCGGCACAAGTACGGCACAAGGGAAACATCAGTTTGCCTTGACAATGGTGAGGTAAGACGGGATGGTATAGGTTCGTGGGAGGCAAAACTTTACACTTGATCAAGCCTTCGTATTGTCGAATGTTTTTCAGGTCGATGTGTTCCGTGAACAATTGCGGGTGCCCTACAGGAAAGCGACAATATTTGCACACGTAGGGATACAGCGAACACACGTCCAAGTATTTCATTTCTTCTCCTTTCTCTTCGTCGGCTTGGTACAGCAAACAGGTGGCATTGGTCCTTCCTCCGTACAAACTATCCCTCGGGTTCAGCGGGTCCATGAACTGGTAACTTTCCACGAGGTGTTTAAACTCGGGATCGGTTTTCAAACGGTGATCGTACTCGTGTTCCCACATTTCCACCACTTGGTATCCTTGCTGTTCTAACTTTAGGCGTCGCTGACAAGTGTCCTGGTACAAGTCTTCCATGGTTCGTTGCAAAAACTGATTTTTAGTGTCACGGTCAGGGTAACAGACGGGACATCCGTGAAATAAGCAACCGTTAAACTCGTACACGATCTTGGGGTTTTCTAAGTCCCAGCCATCTACCGAATACGTTCCGATGGTCTTTTCGCCTCCTCCGTTGCGGGCATGCTGAATCCATTTGTCTTCCTTGTCGCACAAGTAATGTAACCAACGTAGGGCTTTGACCGAGTATTGACGCTTGACATAGTGGGTCGTTTGAGGACTGATAACAGCCACGGTGTTTTCAGGCATGAATCGTTGGCGGTACACTAAGGAACACGCTTTGGCAATGGTGCAAGCTTCTTTCAAAGGATCGACCCCTCCGTGTTCCATGAACAGTTCTCGAAATTTTCCACAGCAACGTCGTAAAATGTCCACGTCGGAACGACAATACTTTAACATTTCTTCCTGAAAGTCGAAGGGGTCAGAGGCATGAGCCTGGTACCAAGCGTAGAAAGCTTCTCGTTGTTCGGTACGCATGTTGTCGGGGTCGTAATAGTGAGCCTCAGGCAAATGGGGTAGAACGGCGTGTTGATTGGCTTCCGTATTGAAAAAGTGTGGAAAGTACCCTTTAGCCATTTCTGTCATTCCAAACGTTTTAGGCATTTGACTCAAAGGCATGGCCAAGTAACTCATTGAATCTTTAAACTGCACTTGTCCCACTTGCATGAAAATGATTTTGGCTCCGTTCAAAATCACTTTAGGACGTTCGGTGCCATGTTCCGTATAGTACCTCAAAAGAAAGTGTCCATCGTATCCGGAGAAATTGTGAGCCATCACCGTGGCATGACGATGACAATCTCCGTAACGTTCGATGTCCTCTTGGCTCCACGTCTTGTCGATGGGGTTTAAGACCCATTGGGCAAAATCGGCTAACGTGTTCGGTCCCCGAAAGATTTTTTCACGCCCTCCAGGAATCTTGCTGCAGTGAGGGCAATGACTGAAGATATGGTTCTTGAATGCACTTCTCGCACGCTCGATGAGCCACGCAGAAATTAGGAATGTGAATGCCAGTCTCTTGCATGCATTCGAAATCGAAAAAGATGAAATTGCCTTTCTTCTTGTGACCGTCCTCTTTCTCTGGTGGGGGTTGGTATTTTTGCACGTAACATTCGTGTTCCAAGTCCACGATGTGGTGACAAATGTGACATTTTTTCTTTCCTCGACATACGTGTGCCTTGGCATTGTTGGTAAGTATGCCTTGTCCACACGTAGGGCACAATCTCAGGAGTTGACAAGCACATTTCTTCTGTGAACCTTGTGTTTTCAAATGTTGCTGGTAACAGGCAGGGCTGACAAACGTGCGCAGACAAGTCGAACAAGGCACTGGTTCTTCGCTCAGACAGGGTGGAGAGGCCAAACATCCTGGGCATTTCAATCCACAATTCTTGTGTTGCTCTCGATTGTTATAACCATAATCACATTTCTCACAATAATAACTGTATCCCAGGAATCCGGTGATACTGGTAATGGTATCGAAATGGTCATCGTGATAATAAAGGTGAATGTATTTTCCGTCCTTAAAATCCTGACCTCGAAACGACAGTGACCCGCGCATTTCTTGAGGGTGCACTTTCAAGGTGTAGCGTGGAGCTAGGGCATCTTGCAATTTTTGCATCTCAGGAATGCCACAGGGTGTGTCTTTGGACAGGCCAGCTTGTCGCAACAGGAGTTCTGCTTCGTTTCGTTGTTTGGTTCGGTTCGATTTTCGAATGTTCTCCCAGGTTCTTTTCCATTCTACCGTGTCGTTCTTGTTGGCATAGGTTCGTCCCACCACGATGGCACGGGCTAAGCACATCTGGTCTTGAGGGTTGTTAATTCGGACGAGACTCTTTTTGGTGTTGCGAAGGTCGTTCACCAGTAGGACCTTTTTGCGTCCTGTCCCTTGAGGAAGAGAGACGTGAGCCATTTTCAGTGTGGCTTTACCATCGGTGATGTCAAACTGGTCATTAGATTGTTGTACGTGTTGAATCTTGTCCATGACTTTGGAAGGGGTTAGTTCTGCGGGTCTGCTAAACTCGATCCAAACAGGGGATTTCAAACCGTCGTGATCTATGGATAGTGTCAAGCGATCGTCTTCTTTGGGTTGACATTGTCGCTTGAGTGCGGTGAGCAAAGAATCCCACATCTCGGTGATAAACACTTCTGCTTTCTCCAAGGGTACGTCGGCCTTGAAATCTTTAAACTTCACCGTGTAGGTGTAAGCCGTGGTTCTAAATTTTCTAGAGGAGCGCTTTTCCGTCTCTCGAATGGAATAGTACTTTTCAGGGTTGACTAAGGGTGGTGAACTTGGTTTAGAGGGTTCGGATTCTGGTTCACTCATGTCCTCTTCAAAATCACTGGCATGAATTTGTGCCAAGATTTCGGCCCTGGTACGAGGCGATAGATCACGTTTCTGCCTCTTACTTTCTTCTTCTTCTTTCTTCTCGAATGAATGGGATCGTTTCATCTTGAGTGCAAAACGTCAAATGACTCAAGTTCAAACACCATAGACTAATTTATAGTCATGGCAAACCAGCGTATATAAAAAGTTTGTGTCTTGTCCTTTCACTATTCATTTCACTCTCAAACCGAGGAGAACGATGGAAGAGACTACCCAGATGGAACGTTTCGTCAGAGCTTTGCGAGGGGTCATTAGAAAATTCTCTTTAGACCAGCCGACGGACTACTCTCCTTCCTTTCGAGATAAGAGTCAGGATACTTGCTATATCTGTCAGAAGAAAGGGCATTGGTCTTCAGAGTGTCCAGACCGTCAAAAAAGAAAAAAACAGGGGCTAAAAAAGACAAAAGTCAAGATACCTGTTATTATTGTAAAGAAAAAGGACATTGGTCTCCAGATTGCCCAAAAAAGAAACAAGAGGAGTCAGAAGAAAAGAAGGATTCTTCAGAAGAAGAGAGGGATTCTTCGGAAGAAGAGAGGGATTCTTCGAAAGAAGAGAGGGATTCTTCAGAGGAAGAAGAGGAAGAAAGAAGACAATTCTATTTAAAAGAAGCAAAGAAACAGGAGAAGAAAAGAAGAAGGGAAGAAAATGAGGAAAAAACGGTGAAGAAATTCAAAAAACAGAGAGACTAAACAAGGAGAAAGAAGAAGTCAATGAACTTTTAATTAAAGTGTTCTGTGGTGAATTGTGAATTGGATTGTAAAAAATGGATAAAAGAATACATGAATGATATAAGGTAAGTGTCTTTGAGTTTTGATTTTAAAATAAGAAGCTACACTCACGCACTCATACACAGACACGTACTATAAGGGTAAAATGGGTGGGGTTTATTTTTGAGTTATTGGCAAATTGAAATTGTATTTCTTTTCGAGAAATGTGGGTGGCCCTGAAAAGGGCCTTTTTATTTTGGTGTAGGGGTGAGTTTAACCAATCAACTTTAACTGCCTTAAGCCTTTGCCACGGCCAAGGCCTACTTCTGATGATTGGGTTGAAATCACTAAGGGTGGTACGACAGGCTTAGTCACAGGGTTGGCGTGTTTAGCTCGGGAAGGTCGTATTCTCTTCGGTCGTGATAAAGAAGTCTGATACATTTGTTTCAGACTTCTTAACTCCGCTAAAATGTCCAACAGTACCGTAGCCGTTTGATTTTCACCCTCTTGTTTCTTTGCTGCTACTTCTTCTTGCTGTTGTTGCTGTTGTTTTTTTCTTACCTCTTCTTGTTGCTGTTGCTGTTGCTGTAGGAGAAAAGCTTGTTCCGCTTCCTTTTGTCGTTGCATAAATTTCTCCAATTCTTCTTTCTGTCTCTGTCTAAAATTCTCCACTTGCGGTAATGAAGAAGGTAACGAAGGTTCCGGAACAAATTCTTGCGAGGTAAGAAAATCCACAAAATCCCAATGTACCTCTTCTGAAAGTAAGTCCGGGTTCCCTTGGGCAGTCTCCCCTGCTGGTGCACCCCAATGGATCGTTTTCTGAGTTTCCGTCATGTTGAATCACTGTCGCATAGATTGACTGCACACAAGCGCTAGCGAATCTTTATAGACCAACTGACGTCACAGACTACTCTCTTCGGATTGGATGCGGGCTGACTGAATTTTGTAACGCGTGTTTGGATTGGTGAATGAACTCAATCCGTTTCAATCCTGCCTCTACCTATAAATAAGCGCAGTTCAGTGCATTGATTCACTTGTTCTCGTTGCTTTAAGATGTGGACCGATGTGCAATCTTCTACGCTTGTGTCTTCCATGATGTTCCGGACGGACATACCCATGTATGTCCGATCCAAGTGGACCGTTGTCCACAGGACAAACACCAGCCTGTGGATACGTAGGATCTACGTAGAAAGACAAGGATGCCTGAAAAGAGTGCTGATTTACGGACCAACAGTGAGACGTAGCCTAAGGACAAGAAGAAGACCAATGCGGTGCCATTTATGTTAATGAATACATTAACATAAACCCAAAGGCCCTTTTCAGGGCCAGCCATATTTCTCGAAAAGAGATAGCCTTTCCATTGCCTACCCCTTTTTTTAAAATTTAAATTTAAATTTAAATTTAAAAAAATTTAAAAAAAAAAAAAAAAAATCCAAAAGCCCAAACTCTATTCCCCATGTTAATTTCCCTTGTCCCTAGACAGACCCAAACTCTATGTTAAATTCCCATTGTCCCTAATGTGACCCACGATTTCTCTCCATGTTAAATTTCCATTGTCCCTAATCTGACCCAGGGGTCTTTTTAATGTTAAGTCCCATTGTCCCTAATGTGCCCCACTTAACTACTTGCATGTGTCTAATGTATACGCGGGTTTGTTTCGGAATGATTTTTGCACGCAGCAAAATTGCATATTTTAATGAACAGGTGACATCAGACCCAGAATGTCGTCCATCAGTATCAACACAGATTTGTTGATTTATCGACTAAGCTGTGAGCAGAATAGGCCAACATATCGTAAGTCATGAAAACACGGGGGTGGTATCCCGTGCACAGGGGCTCGTCACAAAGAAAATCAAGGGATGGGGGTTCGAATCTTTAATAATATAACACAGGTTAGAATCCCAATCCCTTGATTTTCTTTGTAACGAGCCCCTGTGATCCCGTGTGTCCAAAGTTAATATTATTTGAACAGAATATTCTGGTGATAAGTACCTCTTTTCAAATCACAGACACTTGATTCCGGGGTAAACTAATGCGTACACTCACCAGTGAACACATTACATTATTTCATTTTCGTCAATCGGTCGAATTCGGTAAGCGTTTTGCTTCAGTATTGAAAATTGAAACCTTAGATACACAGAAATGCCCGACAGCATTGTACTGATGCAGTCTTCAAACTGTCGTAAAAATTGGTGAATATTGTCGTGTGCACATTTGCGCGACACAAATAATAAATCACACCACTCCACCACAGGCACTTTATTCCGTGGAAACTAATGTGTACACGGGTGAGTGTACACATTAGTTTATCCCGGAATCAAGTACCTATGCACTCCGGTCCCGCACGTTCACAAATCTAACATAATAATTAGATAGACACATGTTTGTGGTTTTATATCCTGCTTTTGGAGAAGACTTTGCAGCAGGTCCTAATTGAGAAAAGAAACAGTAAGCAAAATAAAGGTAAAGTAAAACGGTTTGCAATATTAAACACATATAACGCTACAGTAATGTTACTAAGAAATTGTTTTAACCTCGCAATATGGCCGAAAGTAGGTCGCTAAGCAAATGACGTCATCCCGACCGAACCTGTTGCTGTACACTGCATCAAAGTCTACTGAAAAATGATATCGAGTTATTTTTTCAGACACTAACTGCAAAATGGTGCATAATAGTTAAATGAAATATCACTATACCCAGAAGTTTTAGCCATTTTTCACAATCAGAGTACCATCCCACACCCACCAGTACCGAATTGTTCACAGGTGCTTGTATCGTTGCTTACAATTTACCTGTCATACATGTACTATCCAATAACTAGTTATTATATACTACATGTGTGACAGGTAAATTGTAAGCAACGATACGAGCCTCTGTGGCAATGTTGAGAAATGTATTGTCTCTAAATAAAACATTTCTATAATGCTAAACTTGCCTTCGTGAAATCATCTTGTGTCTTCAGAATCAAAATATTTGATTAGACCATTCAGCAACTAAAGTGAAAGTTGTCACTTCTCAGGTACCAACTGCGCAAGTCCTGGTGGGTGGCATTTAAGGTCTTGGAACATTGCATTCAGGAATAAATATCAAAACTAGCTGTGTTAAACAACCTTCCCAAAAAGTTTTAATCAGATCAATATTTTCTTTTCTTTAGGTTTAGGTGCAAGTTCTTTTTTCACGTCGGTGATTTCAGTACGAACTTTACCTCAAGTATTTCTTCACCCGGCAGATATAGACCTAGTCTGGTTCCCTGCTTTGTATGCTCCCTGCGTTAGGAGCATACTAAGCAGGGAACCAGGCTACTGTAGACCATTCTAAAAATATATTCAAGTATACATGTGACCCTGGGTCAACGAATCCAAAACGAGGCTAACCTAGGCACCAGCTTCATTTTACCTCGCAACCACGGCTGCTACAATTGAAACTGGCAAGGGAAAAAAATAGTGACGAATATTTTTATGTTCCGTTGTGCAATGGCAATGGTAGAATTCACATAGATTTAAGCTTCCACTAAATTCCATCAGCGAAGAAGATGGAACGTCGTAGAAAATGGACTAAAGGAATACGTCGTGATGAGGGGCCGAATGTTAAGATAATAAACTGGATGAATGTTGTTGTGTTTTATTTTTCTTCTTCTTCTGAATGATGTAATAAAGTGAAATCAAAGCACAAAATACGTTATATCGTTGAAGCAAATGAGTGTATGTATGTGTGTTATATAATGGTAGGTTTCTAAAAATGTTACCCCTAGTCCCATTCCACAAAACAGGGTCATCGAAATCTCTGCGTACCTCCACACAGCGCATTCATCTCAGCGATTATGAATTGATATACGAGAAGTAATTACAGAAAAAGTGATTTTTATTATCTAGTTGAAAAAATAAATAGAAAAAGTAGAATGAAAATGACTACGATAGAGAAGAGATATAGCACCAGTAAAATGAAAACGACGAGAGGACAAGTTGAATAAAATTAAGAGAGAGAGAGAGAGAGAGAGAGAGAAATAACGCGACTGGATACAAATTAATGAAACTGTTGATAAAACCTATTGATATGTGTGAACGTAAGGAAAAGTGCACACTTATATCACAGGCTATTTAAATTCTATCATTGTAGTAAGTTAATGTCAGAGAAATCCCCCAAAAGGGAAGCATATATATATATATATATATATATATATATATATATATATATATATATATATATATATATATATATATATATGATTTTTCCACCCTTTTTCTCTTGCATACTTTGGCTTTTTTTTACTACAGTGATATAATTTTAATGGCCTGTGCTGAAAAAATGGTTTGATTTTTTTGACAACTAACTATTGCAATTAACTCATAGTTGATTTTTTTTTTGGTTGGAGACACCCGTGATGAAATTCTCAACGAATGCAAAATAAATATTTGGCAAACAGCTTGGATCGTTACTCGATGTACAGTAGGATGCCATATTTTTATCGATCTGCCTAGCTTAGCCTCGTTTTCGTGATATATTAATATTCATGAGATCTTATTAAGAATGGTCCATATCAGTTGGAAATCTTCGTAAATTCTTTTTCGTTTGTTTAGTTCTTCTCGATATCTTTTCAGCTTGTTCAGCAGTTTTATTTAACGTCGGAAGAAGACCTTCAGTAGTTTGTACAACCTTTTCAGTAACTTTTGTAACAGGCTTAAATTCTCGTTCTGTACCTTCCGCAAATTCAACTTGAGCTTCTTGACGTTGGTGTAGTTTTTGTCGCACAGAATCACGAACAGGAAGAAATTTCTTTATTGCTTCTCTCTCTCTCTCTCTCTCTCTCTCTCTCTCTCTCTCTCTCTCTCATCTAGCTGTGTAAGATTCCTTAGCTGGTGGCATTATTGATATGATAATAATTTAATTATAGCAGCAGGGAGGGTGCGACCACAAGTTGGTTCAATTTTGTAATATATTTGCGCTTATCTCTGATTTGTTCGAGAAAAAAAATAAAATAAAATAAAATAGCTCAATTAGAGAAGCCTCAGTGTGGTTAGAATACCTCGATTTTAAAGTTATTCACGCCATTTAATCTTTTTTTTTACGAAGGTTTATTTCGGCATTTGGACCCTTCAAAAAAGTGGTCTGTTCACCCTCCCTGCTGCTCCCAGATCAACGTGCCATGGGGGAACAAATCGATATTATCAAAAAGTTCAAAACACAGCTCATACTTAGAGTACCACGATCAGAGCACACCTCCCCGCTACTCTGTACCCTACATTGGCTATCCATTCGATCCAGAATCAAACACAAGAATTGTTCTCTGTGCTACGTTTCACTGTCGGACTCTAGTCGAACATACCTATCCGACCTCACCCGTGTGTACACACCAGCAAGATACTTACGCTCCTCTTCTGACAATCGTATACTCATTATTCCAAGTATGAAAACAAAGTCATATGGACAGCGTTCTTTTGCATACCAGGGCCCAACAACGTGGAATGAATTGTCCACTGAACTTAGACACAAAGACAAAGTGATCACATTCAAGAGTGCTCTCAAAGCTCACTTATTTTGACTGCAAAAACAAACTTAAAGACCTAATAATGTTTCTTACCTTAAATATTCTCAGCATGTTTCTTTTTTAATGTTTTCTAATTTCATGGTGTTTGTTTTTGTAATCATATCATTATATGTTTTTATCTTATAGGTGTTGTCTAATGTTGTAAAGCGCTTATAGCTTCTAAAGAATAGGCGATATACAAAGTCCTCATTATTATTAGTATTATTTGCCTAGCTTAGGTATGGTAGCACACGTGTATTATAATAAACATAAATTAAAACTTTCTTATGAGAAGGAATGTACACGGTTGTACTGGCAGAATATTTTCAAAATAAACAAGTTGATCCAATGATCAAATCGAACACACAAATGTAATAAAAGTGGAAATCCATGAATAACAACATTACAAATTAAAACCAATTATTATTTAACTTTATATGAATTTTAAATGTAATGTGGCAAAGAAATATACATTTATAAGATATCATTACTATTATTATTATTATTATTATTGAAATATTACTGATTTCATTAAAGTTTAACTGTTTATATATTTTTATTTGCGTACGAGAAGTTTGATCATAAGCAATATTTTGCAATTGTCTTCCATATTGGTTACCATGGAATGCAATTGCAACCTTGACCTTGAAAGGATACGTATGTCACCATAAGTATATGACCTATAGTCATCAAACGTCAGAAGTAGTGAAGTGGGACGATAGGGGTACAATGGGACTTATCATTAAAAACACCCCTGGGATGATATAGGGACTATGTAAATTTAACATGGGGAAAAGTAGACTTGCCTTATAGGGACAATGGGAATTAACATTAGGGAATAGTTCGTGGGACTGTCTAGGGACAATGGGAATTTAACATGGGGGAATAGATCGTGGGACTGTCTAGGGACAATGGGAAATTTAACGTGGGGAATAGATCGTGGGACTGTCTAGGGACAATGGGAAATTTAACATTACGGAAACCCCTGGGGGATATAGCCTCAAGGGAATTTAACATGGGAAAAAGTCTTGGGCAACTCTAGCCTCAAGGGGAATTTGACATATGGAAATTGAACATTGTGGGTCTGTATAGCGTGAAGGGGAATTGAACATGGTGGGACTGTCTAGGGACAATGATGGTAGAGGGGCAAACACAACAGAGACAGAGACATACATACACTAGTACAAGCGTGAGATTTATATATAAAGCATTACCAAGACCGGAAATCTTGCTGGGGTGTTAAAAAATTTGCATAATTGTAATGATGCTATAAATAGCTATAATCAAGGAAATGCTCAACGACAAAATGGATGTGACTAAAAGTAACGCTAAAATGACGAAATTGTCCCAGAATTTAAAGGAAAATAAACATATCCCCGAAAATTAACGCATACTAACCCCAAATATACTATCCATACAAACGTACGCGAACGCATAAAACCCTAAATATACTATCCACACAAACGTACGCGAACGCATACAAACCCCAAATATACTATCCACACAACGTCGCTAACGCGTACAAACCCCAAATATACTATCCACATAAACGTACGCGAACGCATACAAACCCCAAATATACTATCCACACAAACGTCCGCGAACGCATACAAACCCCAAATATACTATCCACACAAACGTACGCAAACGCGTACAAACCCCAAATATACTATCCACACAAACGTACGCGAACGCATACAAACCCCAAATATACTATCCATACAAACTTATGCGAACGCATACAAACCCCAAATATACTATCCACACAACGTCGCTAACGCATACAAACCCAAAATATACTATCCACACGGAAGGGAGGGAAAAGAAACCCAAAATATACTATCCACACGGAAGGGAGGGAAAACAAAACCAAATATACTATCCATACAAGCGTACGCGAACGCATATAAACCCCAACTATACTATCCACACAATGTCGCTAACGCGTACAAACCCCAAATATACTATCCACACAACGTCGGTAACGCATAAAATCCCCAAATATACTATCCACACAAACGTAGACGAACGCATACAAAACCCCAAATATACTATCCACACTTGGGAGGAAGAAGAAAACAAAAACCAAATATGCGATCTACACAACACACGCGAACACACACACACACACACACACACACACACACACACACACACACACACACGCACACACCACAGAGGGAAGAAGAAAACCATTATACACTATCCACACGGAGCGAAGAAATAACCCTTTATATATACTATTAACAGAGAGTGAAGAAAATAACCCATTATATTCCATCAACACAGAGTGAAGAAGAAAAAGTTTTTTGAAAGCACCTAAGCCCTCACCTGCAATGACCAACTCTGCCAAACACCTACACCCCACACCCCACCCCCAACACTACAAAACCCATTTTTATGGCATCAGTGTGTGATTTAGGAAACATCAAGACACAAAATGATGGATGAATAGACTGACTATTGTTTACCGACTTGCATGCCTAAAGAGCTTGCGTGAAGGAAAACATCCTTCTATTTTAATTCTAACTAAAACATGATCCAGAGGGATAGAGAGAGGTGAAAGACAATTTCATAAAGTGTGAGTAAAAACAAAACACGCCATCTTTATTATACAATGTCAAGACCAAGAGACACTTACGTTTTCTTTCTGGTCTATTCTCTTTTAGAAGGTAGTATGAAATTTCACATCAGGGCCAACGCATCGGCTCACATTGTCAATTTTTCCATTTCCATGTCTTCACTGGCACAAGTTCTTCCTCGTCTTCAATTTCTTCTTCTTCTGAATCCCTCTTCTCTTTTTTCGTCTTGTTTCTGTTTCTTCTCTTTTCTCTTAGGGCACTCTGAATGCCAGTGTCCTTTCTCCTGACAACGATATTAGGTATCTTGACTTTTGTCTCTCTTTCTTAGACGAAGCAGGTATTCTGGAGACAAATACCCATTTACCTTTGCAGATATAGCAAACTTCATCAGCACTTATACACTTTCGTGTGACTCTCATCAAATCAACGACCATAAGAGTAAGTTTTGTTGCCACTTTCGCCTGTGAATTATGCTTTCGTATGACTTTTAGCATATATTTGACCAGCAGGTCGATCTGTGCTGACTCTTCCATCTTCTTGATCATTTGAGAGTGGAATGAATACTCTGACGCTAAGACACTCTCCCTATATATAAAGGGACCTGCTGCGTATGAAACCTAGTCAAATGTAATTTTGCAATAAGATGAAACGATTTCATTGAAAAAGTAAAAGGCAATGACGTGCCATGTCGCCTCACACAAGATCTGAAGTGTTAGCTCAAATCCGTGTCAGCGATTTCGAAGACGACATAACTGATCTTTAATCAATGCTCTCCATTTATGCCACAAAACCACGAGTCCTGATTCACGCCAAAAGAAATTTCGTTCGGTCCATAAAAAATAGTGTCACATCTGAGAAACGCAAAAACGAACTTCCAGAGAACTGAGAAGGACGGCTTACACCTACAACGTGAAATGTATGAGTTCAAGTAGTGCGTGAAACTTAGTCAAATTAAATTTTTATAGTCAAGACGAAACGATCTCTTTTCGAAGAAGAAAGCAGACACCAAGCGACAATGGCGATCCGTGTCACACAACACTTTTCAAAATGTGTATTATTAGAGGTTTGTTCTAGCGATCTGCACGGTTAAATTAAATGTTGATGTATTTTGCAATAAGACGGACACAATTTCCATGGGATCGCCCATGGTACCATTGTTCGTGCATTAGTTTAACTTTTTTAAATATTTTTTTTATATAAATCGCCTATAGGATAGACCCAGTAAAGCATGGCCATTCTCGTCACTGTGTGAATAGCTACTCAAGTCAATTCGAAGTGAACGCGGTAAGAAAATAAGTATAGCCAATGAAATGGCTTAATACGGGTGATGCATTGTTTGGTTCTAGGACTGTGTGGCATAATAATCCCTACGCTCATGCGTTGTTACCATTACAGTGCAGACAGACTGGAATGTGAACTTACAGGCCCTCTTTGTGTATTGGACTATTTCTTCTTGCAACATCAAAATACTGAGCGTCACAGTATTGGTTCTCGTTTTCAAGCTGACCATTTTTTTTATATCTTACTTAAACATTTTAACATAAACACTCACACTCACATCGGTAAAGTCAGAACAGACGTGTTACAGTATTGAGGGGCATGTTATCTTTTTTTTTTCTTCAAAGTAATAAATTTGGGGTTTGTATGAAGTAAAGAACCGAAAGTAAAGTGAACCTCAAGGATGATGACCCAATCTGTCTGTCTATTGATGCGTGTATTTACTTAAGAAGAAATATGACCTCTAAAACACAAAGAGATACGGCAAGCATGATTAGAATGAACACAACGATGTTTTCCTTCACGCCCGTGTAATTTAGAGTTTCAATCCTCTTTCAAGACAAACTTGGTCTCCTTTTGTAGGGCTTGAAATAAAAAAAAACTGAAAAATCTTAAGTACTTTGCTATAGATAATATCATCAACAGATTAAACAACATAAATACCGTTACAAATCCAGAAAGCCTTAAATCTTCTATCAAAAAGAAATGCATCAAAAAATTAAAGATTAACGATAACTAACCAATGAAACCGAATTTAACAAAGGCAATGACATGTGAAGAAATGTCTCTCACTTTGGAAAGGTAGGCGAATGTAATCTGTCATGCACCAACAACTAAAAAAAATATAAACAGAGAGAAATCTGAATTCAAAATTCATTTCTTTTAAATAAATTGCTTCGTTTCTTTTTTGGGAACAAATCTAAGCACTAATATAGAGTGGAAAAGGGAAAATGCACATAAAAGCTTTGATATTTCTGAAAAAATGAGGGGATATTCCTAACGTTCATAATCATCTATATATGCTTGGACTTGTCTGTGACTTATCCACAAAACAAGATGTACATATTTCTGGTCAAGCTGCAAGTGTATGCGTGTTTTGGAAAATGGTAAAAATTGGATATACAATTTTCTCGTGACACTTATAAAGTGAAGAGTCTGTGCAAGTGTCAAAAGCCAAAGTCATATAAGTTTTGTATTTTGTACGGCTTGTAAAGATTTCCACTTTAGAAAATGTGAAGTATCACAAGTTATTATCACAAACAGAAGTGGAACATAGGGGCTTGCAAGGAAGAAAATAACCCAGACAGTTGGTGTCATCAAGAGTGCTAGAGACGGTACCCAAACTTGCTTGCTTGCTTACTTGAATTAAAGTGATTTTCGCTCCAATGGAGCATATATCACTGGTTTAATCACGCACCGCGTGATGTTTAATTACTCCTGGGGAAGGAAAGAGAGCCTCATCTCCCAGGCTTTTATGTACTCACAGACTACTTTTAAATTTAGCCACTCAGGTGTAGGACTAATTAGTCCTTACCAACCTGACGGAAAGGCTTTAAACATGAGTGGGAATAGTCTCACCACACACTCATTTTTCTTAGTTGGTTTGAAATGCCTCAGGTGTCAAGCCAAGCAGTATGTAAAGCCCGCTACGATTGGTCGGTAGCGATGACGTCACATTAGGACACATGGGCGTGTGGCAGGTGGAAATCGTTCCACATTCTGCCACGTGTACGATGTCCGAGCGTGGTAAAAGAGGAAAAAAAGGTGCTCAGCAAGCCAGCGATGGATGTTAAGTACTCCCCAAAACGCCAGCCCGTACTTATTTCAAACAAAGTCGTGTCACCAAAAAAGAAGACGTGTACGACATCGAAGGCATTCTCGAACGCAGAACCCGTAAAGTGGGTAAACGACATGTCAAAGAAGTCAAAGTACGTTGGAAAGGATATCCACCCAGTTTTGATTCTTGGATCGATGCTTGGCAAGTCATCGACTATAAAAAGAAGTGACCATCATGCCCTTTCACGCAGATTCAGCTACTGCGATCACTCCTTCACCCAGTTCTTCTCTGCAAGATTTGCAAAAACAACTCTTGTGGGTGTGGTGTGGAGAACGTGTGCCTAAAACGCAAATCGTCTTTTTCTGCCAAATCTTCGTGGTGTATTGTGTCATCGGGGCAGCCATTGCCAATCTGAGTTTGCAACAAGGAGACAAACAATTGTGGACCATTTTATTAAGCAGTTGCATCGGTTACCTGCTTCCCAATCCCTTCCTGAAATTCTCCTCGAACGGGAAGAACGGGAATCTTGCGCCCATTGTCAGTCACCACTCCAACAACAACAACAACAACAACAACCCCATTTTGGGCGGAGACTCTCCTCTGACTTCCAGTAACCCCTCGGACAGTCACAGAACTCTGAAATTATGAACAATAACAACCAATTTTACTTAACCTGACCCAGTGACAGTTCTATGGAGGTGTTTCCAAACAACTTTTTGTGCTGTTACACGGTCAAGTTACGTTGTATAGATCGTATATTTGTTTTTTTTTTTCTTCTTCTTCCTCCTAAGTGTGGATAGTATATTTGGGGTTTGTATGCGTTCGCCTACGTTTGTGTGGATAGTATATTTGGGGTTTGTACGCGTTAGCGACGTTGTGTGGATAGTATAGTTGGGGTTTGTATGCGTTCGCTGACGCCTGTATAGTATATTTGGTTTTGTTTTCCCTCCCTTCCGTATGGATAGTATATTTTGGGTTTGTTTTCCCTCCCTTCCGTGTGGATAGTATATTTTGGGTTTGTATGCGTTAGCGACGTTGTGTGGATAGTATATTTGGGGTTTGTACGCGTTAGCGACGTTGTGTGGATAGTATATTTGGGGTTTGTATGCGTTCGCGTAAGTTTGTATGGATAGTATATTTGGGGTTTGTATGCGTTCGCGTACGTTTGTGTGGATAGTATATTTGGGGTTTGTATGCGTTCGCGTACGTTTTTGTAGATAGTATATTTGGGGTTTGTACGCGTTAGCGACGTTGTGTGGATAGTATAGTTGGGGTTTGTATGCGTTCGCGTACGCTTGTGTGGATAGTATATTTGGGGTTTGTACGCGTTAGCGACGTTGTGTGGATAGTATATTTGGGGTTTGTATGCGTTCGCGTACGTTTGTGTGGATAGTATATTTAGGGTTTTATGCGTTCGCGTACGTTTGTATGGATAGTATATTTGGGGTTAGTATGCGTTAATTTTCGGGGATATGTTTATTTTCCTTTAAATTCTGGGACAATTTCGTCATTTTAGCGTTACTTTTAGTCACATCCATTTTGTCGTTGAGCATTTCCTTGATTATAGCTATTTATAGCATCATTACAATTATGCAAATTTTTTAACACTCCAGCAAGATTTCCGGTCTTGGTAATGCTTTATATATAAATCTCACGCTTGTACTAGTGTATGTATGTCTCTGTCTCTGTTGTGTTTGTCCCTCTACCATCATTGTCCCTAGACAGTCCCACCATGTTCAATTCCACTTCACGCTATACAGATCCACCATGTTCAATTTCCCTATGTTAAATTCCCCTTGAGGCTAGAGTTGCCCAAGACTTTTTCCCATGTTAAATTTCCTTGAGGCTATATCCCCCAGGGGTTTCCGTAATGTTAAATTTCCCATTGTCCCTAGACAGTCCCACGATCTATTCCCCATGTTAAATTCCCATTGTCCCTAGACAGTCCCACGATCTATTCCCCATGTTAAATTCCCATTGTCCCTAGACAGTCCCACGATCTATTCCCCATGTTAAATTTCGCATTGTCCCTAGACAGTCCCACGATCTATTCCCCCATGTTAAATTCCCATAGTCCATAGACAGTCCCACGAACTATTCCCTAATGTTAATTCCCTTCGTCCCTATAAGGCAAGTCTACTTTTGCCCATGTTAAATTTACATAGTCCCTATATCGTCCCAGGGGTGTTTTTAATGATAAGTCCCATTGTCCCCCTATCGTCCCACTTCACTACTGTCAGATAATACACTGAATATTTTTCTTAATCAAAACCCATGTGGATATAGAAATTTTGACTTGTGTTTTGTATATGATGATCAACAGAATTGCATGCACTTTACAAAAACGTGAGGTTCAGTCTTTTTAAAATTAAACTTATAAAAAATGTTGACATTTGAGGGCAAATTCGGCTATAAGATATTTGCGTATTTACTGGCTACAGCTTTACATCTGTAAACAACCGATAGACATCGCGTGTCCAAAATTAATCGGAAAATCTTGTTTGCCGCGATAATATAGAGCCCGCGATAATACAGCATCGAAAATACAGCTGTTGTGACTGGATAACTCTTACCCCTATTTAGTTCCAGTAGAGTCATCGCTCTTAGATGCAATGGAGTACCTAGCTTTGTCCCTGTCAAATTGGCAATTTAACATTGTTCTCTATGACAGTGTGACTTGTATACTGACATAGGATAGAGAGTGTATTTATTTGCAGGTCCGGCCTTAGGATGTGCTGGGCCCAAGGCAGCACCAAGGCAGCAAGCGATGAGCGAGCCCCAAGCAAAAAATTTACATTGCGGAGTTGATTTCATGAAAGCGCAGGGCCCAAGGGGGTTGCCTTGTTCGCCTTGCCCTTGGGCTGGGCCTGTTTATTCGACGAAATATCAGCGCTGAGATCTATCAAGAAGGTATAAAGGTACCAATTGAACAACCCCATGTGGGCGGAGTTTAAGGTGTTGGAACATTGTATTCAGAACTAAACAACAACACTAGTTGTGATTGGTGCATTATGTAACAGTTGTGCTTTCTGTCAGGCGTAAAAAAAAAACGCTGTGCCTCTTGGCAACCTGTGAGATTATGTTAATTCATATCATGATCATATTTTGTATATTTTATGATTTTTTAAATGTGGTATACATGGCTGGAACTGTCTGTTGTGACTAATTAACTCTTACCCCTGTCTAGTTCAAACAGAGTTATCTCTCTTAAATGCACTGGAGTCCATGATTTTGTCCATATCAAATTGACAATCTAGCATTGTTCTCTATGACAGTGTGTGACTTGCATGCTGAGGTAGGATAGAAAGTATATTTATTTCACGAAACATTAGCATTGAGGTATATGGAAAAACAACTGGTACCGTGATACCAGATAAAAAGACTGGTGCCCAATAGGCCATGCTCGATTAGTCAGTACAAAAATATAATGGAGTAGTTTCAATATTTTCCCACTTGGAAATGTGTTATTAGATTCAGATTGAACATATTCTGACTTGTTATTTCCTAAAAGAGTGTGCAAAAAGTTAATATGGAATATAGGGTCAAGCACATATATTGGGTACAAAAATGTATTGGGTCAAGGGTAACTCAATATGGTGGGACAGTATAGGGTCAATAGGAATTGAACATGGGTCACGTCAATTTACAGTACACAATTGAAAAACAATATGGCAGCTGGTGCGAGTGGCGGACCTCAATCGAGCAGTAAATTAATTAATAACAGTGTTCGAGTTGACCTCTACACGCACCACAGTAAGTAGGTAGGTAGGTAGGTGTAATGGATTGATAGGGACAAAAGGGGTTATTGTGACAAACAAAACATAGACATACACATTCACATAAACAAACATACATAGACATACACACAAACAATCAAACAAATACATATACAACATAAAGACAAAAATTGGTAACATGTATAGTGACCATGAAAAGTGACGTTGTGTTTCTTCTTTTACTTTTTCTCCTGCATCCTTGTTTTCCACAATTTCCTCCTCAGTGTTTGCACTAAATTCGTTTTTTTTTTCTTCTGGGATCTAGCCTGAATGCCCCAATTTTGTTCTGATTCTCCTTTTATTTTCTCTCCATATCCAACATGACCTTGGTCTTCTCAGTTTCGTCCTTGAGGACATAATATATCAGGTTCTTTGCTCTCTTTAGGGCAGTCACTTAACTAAGACTATACCATCGAGCCTCCACTTGCTCCAGCAGTTGCTGTTCGTCCACTACAGTATCTATTACTTTCTGCAACATTTCATTCGTGCTGAGGTCACTTGTCGCCATTCTTCTCTTATAGCCGATGAATGGCATGACTAACAGAAGTTCCTCTTTATATACCTGAAGCACCAACGTGAAGGAAAACAACCCTGACACAAACTACACATAACATACGAGCAATGGGTATGAAGTGTTTATAGACACTCCTCTAAACCCTTACACACAAGTACATATACACACTAGAATAGGGCGATGGGTTCTTTTGTCAGGGACAAAAAAGATACACACACACACGCTATGATACTAACAACAATAGTTTTGACAATGGAGTATTATCTATTTTCTATAGATCTGGGTAGGCACTGAAAAGGGCTATTTTCGTTTGGTTTTTTATGGGGCTGGGGCTGGCAATTTCTTAACGTCTGGGCTGACAATGTCGTCTCAGAGTAGACTTTCCTATGAGATAAGACCTATTCGTGCGGAAGCATAAATATATCCTTGGTGTCCACTCTACAATCCACAAATCATCTTTTTAATTTTGTTGATGATCCCACTGCTGTTTCTGTTTCCTATATCTTTCAGTCCACGGTTCCTCTTCTTGCTTTACTTCTTCTTAAAAGATATCTTCTATTAGGTCTTGCGCCACATTTGTCATCCTGACATTATCTATTTACACGGCTTGTGCACCAGGTTCTGTCTGACACGATGCAGAAGCATGTGAGCTTCATTAAGCTTGGCTATCTTGGAAGGCAAATTACTAGTTGACGAGTCAATGATTGGTGGCCAGACTGACGACCGCACCGCTTTATATCTTTCAAGCCCGACGTGATGGAAAATATCCCTTCGGGTTTGTAGGAACGCCATAGCAAACATACCCCAGAGGGATAAAGAGACGTGAAAGAGCACATATTTATACAGTGTCAATTTTAAAAAATAACAAACATTTTCAAACAATACATTTTTATTAACAACAATCAAACAACATGAATACAAAATCATTAAGTTAAAAAATTTCAAACAGTACAAGGTTGACTTCGTTGTGGAGTCACACTTCAGTTACGCTCATTGCCTTCTCTTCTACTAGCTAAAATCAAAGGATAACCATTATGCTCACAAAACCATCTTTGTAAAATAGTTACTATCAAAATGAGTCACTAAATGTTGTAAGGAATATCCAAGACTGCGTTGATGAGAAAAAATACACAATATTGTCCACACAAAACAGAATCTGTGCCCTGTAATTTTCACCTCATTTAATCAAGTCATCATTGCATTTCTTCTCATAAAGTATATTATTTCGTCTTCACAAGACGGTAATCCATACGAATCAAAATACTCCACACTGTCATTGTTGAGAAAGTACACGGCCACCCAGTGGATTCCTTCTAGAAGCAATTTATCTTCAGCGCACACGACAGGATTAAGAGAAGCTGTGTACCAACTGTTTTTCAAAATGCAATGAAGTTCCCAGGTATCCATTTTCTTTTGCTTTTTCTTTCAAAGGTAATAATGAGTCATCAATTCAATCCTGACTTTTTCTTTGAAAATCTCTGTCGATTAAATGTCTCTACGCTTTTTTCTCCCTACTCTGAGGAAAGAGAGATTCTATGCGTTGGATCGCCATAGAAGTCAATATAGACGAGGAATAGTCAAGCAGTCTTTATACCACTCATGCATCACTGCTTCCTCCGAGATGAGCCCCAAGCGTCATCCAGATACTCTTTCGATTTTTCTTCTTGGCTCATCATCAGGCATTTATCGTGTTGAATTTGACTGGGATGATTGTTTTGACATCCTTAACAATGTTTTGTGAGTCCACGCTGAAATTTGTCAGCCATGTGTTTTCCCTGGCCATCTCGACATCATCATGTCCTCCACGTCTTTGTCTTTTTCTGTTAGTTCTGGTTCAAAAAGACGCTCGTCTTCCATCACCAAAGAGGCTTCACAGTCCAAAGAAGGAAGGATAAGATTCTTCGATAGTTTCTATTAATCTAGAACCACTTATCTCAAGCTGCTGATTTCCAACGTATTGTCGAGTTCTGCATACAATATGACGTTCACCGTGTTGGGTAGAGCTTCTGCAAACTGAGACTCCTCTCCTAAGTTGGCCATATTTTATAGGGTGGAAATATCCCTCGTCTGCCTTGGTCTGGAGTGAAATCAAAAGGCCACAAAGCGTAACCTCCTGCATGATTGTCATATGAAATGCCATGACCGATGTTGGTACCTGACTGTCCGGAGCATCGTCTAGGGACAAGTACGACCTCAAGTAATTATTCTGCTCAAAGTTAGGTTCGAGGGGTCTGGTACAAAATGTTATGGCCGTCTCGACTGACTATGCTTGTGGAAACTTTGTAATACCTAAAACTCGAAAGGATTTGCCATGATGGCTCCGTTGAGATCTTCATTGTTGGAGATTCCGATGATTAAACGTTTGGTAAATGTCATTGGAAAAGATAATCTTCGATCATGAATCGGCAGTAGTGAAGGCTTTCATTTCCATTCGTATCGGATACTTGGCAATCGATCTGCTCGAAGTGTGACTGATGTGGTTTCCCACTATGGGTAACAACTCCACATATTCCCTTAAGTCTGGCTTCTTGGATGATGGTTTTAGTCTCGTTTGCATGGACCATCAATTGGAAAACTGTACGCAGGCGAATATCCACACCTTTCAACAAATCCTTGTCTTGCAACCACATGCAAATGATCCATCAGTTCTAAACTGCTCCCTTGTAGGATGTTTTCGACGGTAGTTAAATCCCACATTATATGGATTGTCAGCTTCTGTCACGGCTGTGTGGTTGAAACTCTCCAACATGTTAGGTTTCCGTGCTATGTTTTTTGGTCTCTCATTGTAGCTCGGGCAAGCATGAAGTTCCTTTAATCACTTCACTATTCAAGACTTCCAATTTTTACACAGAAGGATGGTTGCCACGCACCGGTCCAGTAAGACGAAACAATTCGGTGGTCCAGTTTATTAAATAACCTTTGTCGACAGCACGTTAGGTTTTGACAATGAACAACCTAATTACCAGTCGTCTACAGCCCACATGTCTTGGGGAGGTACAAACCAGGCGCTCAAACATGGCATTTTCGTTGTCGGGAGTCACTTCTTTGGGGGTGCATGCGACGCTCCCATGGTACGAATGATAGTAAGATTCGACCAGGCACCGTTAGACGTCGATGTACTTGAGGGTGAGTTGATGTGTAAAATATTTGAACATGCGTTTTTTTAACGTGCATTGAAAATGTTCTCCGTTGCTGGCTTTGTTGCTGAAATTCTCTGTGGTGACAAAAATGGATATCTCTTTGGTTCAATTCATTTTGGGAAGCTTGGTTCAGAACCTGTGTGTCTTTGTCTGTTTGCCATCGGACAGCTTTGTTTCAACATCGTTGCACCTGTGGTAAACGTTTACTTTTCAGTTGGATTTTGTCAGAACAATAACATTTTTTAAATCCTCCGTACCTTGCAGGATGGGCAGGATTATAATAAATGCTGGCTAAAAGATTTTCCATCAGGAATCTCATCAATAAGTCACCATTGTTCACTGATGATACTCCTGCTTTCGTCGGATTGTATGAGAATCTGCTTTGCGTGTCAAATGTACTATTCAAGTAGACGTGGAGTGTGATAATGGCAAAGGGATCGCCTTTTCCTTGCTTTCTTTTTTCGCTTATGGTCTGCCTTCTTTCTTTTTCACTTCTGTCGAAGAAACAGTCGACATCATCTTTTTAAACCAAGCTTATGAGTTTTTCTCGTTGGAGGGTGGGAGAAGGGGACAATAAGGACGCTGCAATCTTACTAGGAATGGGAGCTGACGGCGTTTGAAAGACATCTCAGGCATCTTCTTCCTCTGTCATCTATGCGCCTGCGTCTGACTTGGTCACTAGAGTTAATGGTGGTCGTGGAGACTGGCTTTTCGTCATGCCTTGAAGTCTGTCAGAGTCGGTTTATCTGTTTCATCTAATGCATTTTGGTAGAAGAATTGAAGTCGTTGCAAGATTTAGCCGTACCGTTGCGATTGTGATTCGTATTGCAACTGTGCCATCTTGGTCAAAGGAAAATTGGGAGGTAAATGAAGGGTCCGTTTTTCATACCAACGACGGAATTCCATCCATCGTTTGTAAAGCGCTAAAGTTTACTTTCGTCCTTCCATAAGATTCCAAGGTACACGTACAAGGTCTTTCCTCAAAAGGGGTCATTTTTATCTTAAAGAAAACATAGACACATTCAAAACTGAACAACACTGAACACGGTGATGACCATGAAATGAGTGCTAGAATGGAAGAATGTAAAAGGAATCAATGATAAAAAAATTGTTGGATGAAATTAGAAAATGTTACACTTAAAATTAAATGTCCCAATCCAAACCGTGAACTGAATCAAACATACCCCCAAAGCATTAGTAATAAAAAAATAACAATTTGTTCTGTCGTCAATTCTGATATGAAGCTAAAAGTATATACGAACAATAAAGTGGACGCAGTTTACATTAGAATGCTTATGAAAAACCTCACTACATCAGGCGAAAACAATTATCAGTTCAAGTTAAATGCCTGGGATAGTTTCATAATACACAATGATCTGTGGTTACATACATGAGTTAGAACAAGGAGTATTGAACAAAACATCTTCGAAAAACAAAACAGGAGAAAGATGACATCATTGCCACGTGATGCAAAACTTACTGGAGCAGACACCATTCGGTTTGTGCGGTACATGTAAAATAAATATGCACTAATTTATTTTACTGGGAGATATCAACTGACATGTGCACAATACTATAATCAAACAAAACAGGCTTGAATACACGGATTTTGGGGTCTGGCGCACTTATTTAATGATTCAGCTATGGCTACAAGTACCTCAAAAGCTTCCGAATATCGTATAGGTACCAGTGAAGACGAACATATAAAAAATTAATCATTCCAAAAATTAGACTAAATTATCATTAGGCACTTCGTAGCATGCCATAAAACTGTCAAAGACTACAAGCAAGCATTATAATACCTATGGTATATGAATATATTATTCTTGAAATGAGCAAATGGAATGTATATAAATTAAATGCGCATGCAACAATATTAGTGTCGCCTTCAAAACGATTCAGTTTGTTCATTTCAAGAATAAGATGTATGTCCCTGCAAGACTGATCCTATATTGTTAGGAACGAAGCTTCCATTACCGTATTATTTCAAATTCAAAATTATTGTTAATTTCATTAAATAAATCAGTAGTATAGTAGGATACCCTACAGACAATGGGAAAATATATCACAGACCCCTTTGGGAACGTTTACGGACATTTTTCAGACCCCTGGGAACGTTTACGGACAAAGGGAATTTAACATAAGGAATATTGGGACTGTATACGGACAAGGGATAGTGGGGTTGTAATATAGGGGCCATAGGAATGGAACAGATGCAGTGACGTCACGGTACTCAAGATTGGTAACAATCTAGCAAGGGGCTGACCTCAATTTGACCAAACAGAAGGAAAAACACAGAACGCTTGGTGAAGCGGGACTGGTGGGACATGGACATATATAACACATACAAAATACAGCCATGTATTGATGAACATCAATCTATCACACAAACAACTATACAACCGACTAAACAAAAATTAGGCAAGAAAGCCAATCTTTTTGAGGCATATGAGTGGCCCTGAAAAGGGCCTTTGGTTTTATGTTAACATCATTCCGTTAACATACAAGGCACCGCATAATTCTTCTTCTCTCCCTCAAATTTCTTCTGACTTCTGGACCGTAGATGAGGACTGTCTTCAAACAGCCTTCTCTTTCCACATAAATTCTTCTTTTCCAAATGCTCGTATCGGTAATCCGGATGATTGTCCATGATTACTTGACATACATGGCTAAGTCCGTATGGAACAGCATCGACGATACGAGAGCAGATGATTCTACATAGGTGCGCTAGCGTCTGTGCACAGTGAATCAATGCGACAGAGTTTTAAAACATGACGGAAACTAAGAAGACACAGAATTGGGGTACACCGGCCGTGGAGACGAGAGGGGATGGTATATCAGTGGTTACCAAAGTCAACACAGTCCTACTTCCAGAAGAGGTCGATTTTAATTGGGATTTAGTTGATTTACTTTCTTCTTCGCAAGAATTTGTTCCGGTACCAGTACCTTCGCCACCATCTGCTTCTTTACCACACGTCGAAGATTTTAAACAGAGACAAAAAGAAGAATTGGATAAATTTTTACAACAGCAGAAAGAAGCAGAACAAGCTTTTCTCCTTCAACAGCAACAGCGAGAAGAACAGGTAAGAAGAAGGAAACGACAAGAAGAAGAAGCAGCAGAGAATAAACAAGGTCTAGGAGAGAAGGAGGACATTGAAAGTCAAACAGTGACGGTACTCTTAGACATTTTAGCAGAGTTAAGGAGTCTAAAACAAATGTATCAGACTTCCGTAATCCGACCCAAGATAAAAAGAACTTCAAGAGCCAAACAACCCATCCCTTTTACTACGCCTGCAATACCACCCTTAGTGATTTCTACCAAATCATCGACAGCAGCCAGTCCAGAAGTAGACCCTGGCAGTGGCAAAGGCTTAAAGCAGTTAAAGCTGATTACGTCCCGTTCCTGAATTTGTTTTTAACAAACACCCAATGGCCACCCACGTCTCTGAAAAGAGAATTGGAGAAATTTTTACAACAGCAGAAAGAAGTATTCATTTTGCCAAAATCAATTAAAACTCAAAATCCCTTTATTGCCATGATGTACGTGTGTGAGTTAGTGAGTGAATGCGTGAGTGTAGGTCCTTATTCTAAAAAACAAAAACCAAGAGACACTTACGTTTTCTGTCTGGTCTTTTCGGGTACAAATTAGGAATACAATTCACAACACAACACAACACTTTAAAAACTTCATAGACATCTTCCGTGTGTTTGTTCACTCTCTCTGCTGTTTAAATTTCTTCACTTTCACAAGTATTTCCTCCTCTTCTTCCTCACTTTCTCCTAGTCTTCTTTTCGTCTCTTTTTCTCTTTCTGTATGTGTCTGAGTTCTTCCTTTGTGGAGGTTACCTCTTCTTGGAACGACTCTCTTCCTCTTGCCCCTGTTGTTTCTTAAGCTTAGGGCATTCTGAAGACCCCTGTCCTTCCTCTTGACATTGAAAACAGGTATCTTGACCTTTGTCTTTTCGTACACCTGTTTTGCTTTTTTACGGTCTGGACACTCTGTAGCCCAATGCCCTCTCCTCTGACAGATATAGCAAGTATCTTGACTTTTATCTGAAAAGGAGGGGGAGGAGTCCGTCATCATTTGACTTTTTGCAGTCAAGATGAAACGATCGCATCATTTCGTGGAGAAAGGAGAGGAAAGTAAGTGGCTGAAGCGCGATTTATCGCCTCGCACAGGAGCTGAAGTCTTGGCTCAGATTCATGCAAGCAATTTTGAGGATGACGTGAGTGATCCAGAATCCAGACCCAGAGATTGGACACCCAACCAAAGTCCACCACCATAAATCTCTAAAAACTACTACCACATTCGAGAGACGGAAATGCGCTCCTCTAGAAAATTTAGGACTACGTCTTACACTTACACGCAGAAGTTTAAAGATTTCAAGCACGAAGTACTGTTGGATAAAGCAATAAAGGAGTTCATCACCGAGGTGTGGTATTCTTTTTTAACCAAACTGAAACGACAATGTCAAGCCAGAGAAGACGATCACTTGAGACTTTCCATTCATCACGACAGTTTGAAGTCCCCCCTTTGGATCGAGTTTAGTATCTCAGCAGAATTGACTCCTTCCAAAGTCTTCGACAATATCCAACACGTGCAACAATCCAAAGAAAAGTTTCACGTCACCGATGGAAAACCGACATTGTTCATGACCCACGTTTCTCTTCCCCGAGGGACATGACGCAAAAAGGTTTTATTGGTGGGCGACCTTCGCAACACCAAAATGAGTCTCGTCCGAATTAAGAACCCTCAAGACAAGATGTGTTTAGCCCGTACCATCGTCGTAGGACGAACGTATGCCGACAAGAACGACAAGGTAGAATGGAAAAGAGCTTGGCAAACTATTCAAAAATCTAACTGAGCCAAACAACGAAGAGAAGCATAACTCATGTTACAGCAAGCAGGGCTATCCAAATGAAATGCAAAAATTGCAAGACGTCTTGGCTCCACGCTACACCTTGAAAAAACACCCTCAAGAATTGCGTGTACCTCTATTGTTTCGAGGCAAAGATTTCAAAGACGGAAAATACATTCGCGTCTAATATCACGATGTACATTTCAATGCCATAACCAGTATCGCTGCATTCTTGGGATACTGTTATTACTGTGAGAGATGTGACTATTGTTATTACAATCGAGAGCAACACAAGCATTGTGGATCGAAATTCTCAGGATGTTCGGCTTCTCAACCCTGTATTGACGAAGGACAAGAACGACTGCATTACCCTCACAATTTCACTTGATAAAATGGACAGTTTCTTTCGAGATACTTTACGGAACAAAGTGCCGAACATCAGAAAGTGACTTTGAACGGAGCCAAAATACAAATGCAGTTTAAAGATTCGATGAGTTATTTGGAAAGGTTTTTGAGTCTAATACCTCAAACGTTTGGAATGACAGAAATGACCAAATGCTATTTTCCACACATTTTCAATGCCGAAGCCAATCAACACGCCGTTCTACACCATTTCCCTGAGGTTCACTACTACCACCCCGACAACATGCGCACCGAACAACGAGAAGATACGCTTGGTACCAGACTCACGCCTCGGACTCCTTCGACTTTCAGGAAGAAATGTTAAGGTATTGTCGTTCCGACGAGGGCACTTTCCGGCGTTGCTGTGTAAAAGTTCAAGAACTGTTTATGGAACGCGGAGGTATCTATCATTTGAAAGAATGCTGCACCATTGCTAAAGCGTGTTCCTTAGTATACCGCCAACGATTCATGCCCCAAAACACCCTAGCTGTCATCTGCTATCAAAACGACCAACTTTATAAAATGTCGATACTCGGTAAAAGCCCAACGCTGGCTACATTACTTGTGCAACAAGGAAGACAAATGGATTCAACATGCCCACAACGGAGTAGGCGAAAAGACCTTCAGACCGTGTTCGTTGTATGGCTGGGACATAGAAAACCCCAAAATGGTGTACGAGTTTAACGGATGCTTATTTCACGGATGTCCCCTTTGCTACCTTCAACGTGACACGAAAATCAGTTTTTACAACGAACCATGGAAGACTTGTACTAGACCACTTGTCAGCGACGACTGAGGATACCAAGTGTTGGAAATGTGGGAACACGAGTACGATCACCGGTTGAAAACCGATCCCAAGTTTAAATGCATCGTGAAAAGTTACAAGCTGGTGGACCCAATGAATCCGTGGAATAGTTTGTACCGAGGACGGACGAACGCCACATGTTTGCTGTACCACGCCGACGAGGACAAAGGAGAATAAATCAGATACATGGACGTGTGTTCACTGTGTCCTTACATGTGCAGATATTGTCACCTTTCTGCAGGGCACCCACAATTGCTGACAGAGCACATCGACCAGGACAACATTCGACAATACGAAGGATTGATTAAAAGCAAGGTGTTGCCTCCCACTGACTTGTACCATCCCGTTTTACCCCACCATTGCCAAGTAAAACTGATGTTTCCCTTGTGCCATACTTGTGCCAGAACGTGCATTCAAGACCAGCCTTGTGAGCACCTTGACGGAAACGTGGGTCAGCGTTAAATTTTTTAACTCTTTGGAATTGGGATACCAACTGTTAGAAGAGTACGAATTTTATCACTTTCCCAAGACACAAAAATACCACAACTGTGATTAAACTCAGAAAGAGGATTGATTCAAATGAAAATGTTCCGGTGGTCAGACATTGTTAAACTGGATGTGGGTGAGACTGATTGGTTTGTTGTAACTGCTTGTTTTTACTACACGGTAGACATTCTGCAATGTATTCCAGAGGAAGAGTTAAAGGGTTACCAAAATCTTTTACACAACGTAAAGTTAGTTCATGAGGAAACTTCTACACGGTGTCTTGTGATGTGCAATTTAGTGACCAAACCATTTAGATTCGCTACTAGAGTACAGTCGTCTCTGTGCAGAAAGTACACTTATTGCCTTCGACAAAAAGAGGTATAAGAATGGGCTACCATGCCATGACCTTTATCAGTGGTGATACAACATATACCGTGGAAGGAAATTGATGAGAGTATTCAAACGGTGGTGGATTACCAGCACATTACGAGAACAGTCTCCATTGAATTTGGGTGGACGTGTGGTGTGTGTCTTAGTGACTTCCTTTCTGGAATTTCGTTTGCCAAGAGATTCCTTGTGGACTCTTTACGAACAGTACTTGCCATAAAAAAAAACAAACATGAAAGTGGTCCATTTAAATGAGCACGAGAAACTCGTTTTATTAAAAGCTGTACGGTTTCATCTGGATATTTTTCAGCCTCTACGGGAACAAAAGATTTGTCAATGTTTAGGTACTGAAGATGTGTACGACGATTTGTGTGTAGCTTGTGACTTACACCTTCACTGGACAGAAGTAAGTGACTGGAAAAATTGGGGTTTCGAGGCTTGGACCAAAGAAGTGGCCAATTATGCCCAAGAGTTGTGACCCTCAATTCAAACGTCAAGTGAAAAAGTATCTTTTAAACCTGTGTTAGTGACAGTGCCAGAAGAAGAACCCGTCACTGAGGACAACCACTTCCTTCAGGATAGGAGTGTCATGGGCATTCCCGAAAGGCCATTCAGGGAGGACACATATGTGACTGTACCCATTTATAGAGACTTTAAGAACATTACACACTGTCCCTAGGACACCTTTGTTACCAAAGTCATGTTGTACAGTCACTTGTTTATATTCCACTTTGATCGTTTTAATGTGAATTTTATCGCTGTACTTAACCATTTGGCTTTTATGCATATTTGTCTTTCGTGTTGTTCCATTAAAAAATTAAATGTGTCCTGAAAAAAGTATAAAACTCTTATCTTTTCTATCTTCGTGTCAAAAATTCAATTCCTTGCACTATGGCTATCTCTGCTGTTTCTTCTCCCTCTTCCTTCACTTTCAAAGTCATCGACGGGCACTTAGATCGCGCCAGTTGGGAGGCCTCGTATCTTCGCCATCCCATTAACATATTAATTGCTGGGCCTAGCCGTTCAGGCAAAACCAAATTTGTCAAACGTTTGATCAAACATAAACATCATTTGATCTATCGTCCACCTCAACGGATCGTGTGTTGTTAAAAAGAGTGGCAATAGGCGTACAATCTCTTGCGATAAAGTCAAGGAGATTCCATCGTGTTTGTGGAAGGCATTCCTGGCGAAGACGACGGGATCGTGTCTGACCCCAGTCAAACCCACCTGGACATTTTCGACGATATGTTAGAAGACGAAAAAGAAATTAAACTGGTTTGCGCTCAAATGACCATCGTAATGCCAGTGTCATTGATATTACCCAAAATTTGTTTCAACAAAGTAAAGTCCGTCGCACCACCAATTCCAGTGCTCATTACGTGGTCTTGTTTAAAAATCAAAATCGCAAGTGCAAGTCTGACCCAAACAGTTACGAACGCCTTGGCTGACTCATGCGTACGACGATGCCACTCAAACCCCACACACCTATTTACTCGTGGATTTGAGACCTACCCACCCCAATTATTTGCGATTTCGTACCCATCTGTTGCACCAGTGGTGCCAAGACTATGTGCCCCTCGTGTACACGTCCCCGTTTTCGACTTAACAACAACAACAACAACAAACCAGACCAAAATAGATCATACAAGAAATGGAGCAAAGAAGAGAAGTTAGCAATGATGGAGTTTGTGGAGGAGCATGGTATACCATCAGCAAATGTTAACAAATTCTGGTAGAAGTGTGCACACTACATTTTCCAAACTAGGCCTTGTGAAATCAGGTTACATTTAGCAAAATATATACAGAATATGAATATCTATGGATCTTAACTCTACCTACCTTTTAACTGCACCGTCACCCATTCTGGACGAATATACTTAAATTGAATGTGTTCCATTAAATAGCTTCATTGAACAACCTTCACAGAATTAATTTGTCTGAAATTTGTGCCCTCATCGTTGCATTGTATTGATTAATTTTACAATGTTACAATTTCCCGGAGTCATATACTTTGAGAGCAATGGAGATGTTGGTCAGGTTATTAGCCAGTTGCCATTGGTAGGCATTACTAGCCACTTGCCATAGGTCAGGCATTATTATCAACATGTCATAGGTCAGGCATGATTAGCCACATCTCATAGGAAGGCATTATTAGCCACTTGCCATATGTCAGGCATTATTAGCCACATGCCATAGGAAGGCATTATTAGCCACTTGCCATAGGTCCGGCAATATTAGCCTTTTTCAGTTCTTGTTGTCACTGATGTTAAAGCATAAGTGCCATAATAAGGATTGACATTTAAAGCTAATTAATTAATATTGTTGAGTAATTAAACTTTATTAGTGCATGCTAAGTCATTAAAGCCAAAGCCACACTATAAAAAAATAATGGAATGTGGTCTTGGGTTCAAATCTCGCTTGGCCATTGTGGGTCAGGAAGCTTGCTAGTAGATTCCCATGGCTCCGTGGTTCTTCCCACGGTTTTCCTGGGTTCTTCCTCCACCAGTTAAACTGAGAAATGGCAATAAGTTCACAGCAACAACAATAAATCAATCGCACCTAAGCAAACACTATGGCCACCTGGAAGTGTTTGTCTACTATTTTCATGCAAATTTTGGCTCTGAAACTAGATTGATGTGATTATTTTGAGTGAAAAAATTTTGAAGAAAGTCCACTGACCTACTTAGCCTAATATGTTTGATTTGGTTGCAGCATGTGCAGTCATATAACTTGTGGCTGTGTAATCCTTTTACGTTTTCATATTGATTAGGTACGGTGTGTGTTTTAAAAATGTTTATATGAATTTTTCTACATGTTCAGGAGCTTCATGCAGATCACAGCATGCCAGGGTGAAATGCTTGTTCCCTTCTGCATGTTTGACCACTGATGAAAGTACCACCACCATTAGTGACGTGTCCAACAGTTCAACAAAAAATGAAGCATTGACTCAGTATGATCACATTTATACTTGTACAGTATATATACAAACAGACCCAGTCTTACCAGTCTTGGACGTAAGGTATAAAACACGAGGTATAAATTTGTTCAAAAAGCATCACACCGTAATACAAATTTAGAGGTAGAGACAGTGGAGATGGTAGGTTCTTGAGCAGGCATTTTAAGTTGAAATTAAATATAAAAAAATATCATTAAATTGTGATATAATTCAAAATCATTTACACTTAATGGTATTCTGTGGATATAAAAAAAATGACAGGTACTGTAGTCAAAAAATCAGAAATGACTGTTAAACTATAATCTTATTTTGTTTCAGCAGATAATATCTTACATGCATTGCTGCACCCAATCAATCTGGAGAAATGGCTTTTCATAAGCTACTATACCTCAGTTGCCGTGTCCATTGACACAATCAAAAACCTAAACTCAATTACTTGTGGTAGCCAAAGTACCTCTGTCTGAATACTCACTCTTATAACTACACACAACATGTAGTCCAACCACTTAATATTATTAAAACAAGCATGATATATGCATTATTTCATCTTTACATATCTCTTTTTCAGAGAAATTCAAAGAGAGTGGAGCTATATTTCTGTACGTGATAAATTCAAAAAATGAAGTGGAAACATTAGCTACCAAATTATCAGATACAAGGTTATCATCATTTGATGATGTAACTCTCTCTCTCACAGAGCAAAATTGCTGCATGCTGCTCTATATACTTCCACTGAAACAACTGCAGAGACTGTGTTAAATAGCGATTCACTCAAAAAAGCTGTAAAGATGTTATCCATTTGGGAAGTTGAACAAAAGGCATCTTCAAAATGTATAAGGGATGAAAGCAACATATTATATCCTAATCGTGACTTAACAGCCTTTTCATGGAATGATATATGCAGAGAACTTTTTCTGAGTAACCCGATATTGGCTGAAATATTACTAGCAGTAGCACTGCCAACAGGCAAACTTGGCATGATTCAGCCCATTAGGTCACTTCTGCCCAAGTTAGGACTTGTATACTCAATACTTATGAGCAATAGGTTTGTGGAATTATCACTTGTACAGAAATTAATAGCTATCACTATGAAAAATGAACAGACTCATGAAAAGGTCTAAGTCATTTTCATTTGTTATGTACTGTTATAATTGCAATATTCCAACAGTTTAACTTGTTGACATGAATGCATGGCATACTTTCTGACATTTCATAGTTTTAAACATTGTGTCCCCAAATTTTTTCAGTGCTTGAACACTTTAATAGGAAGCTAGCACTCAGTATATTATTTAGTCAAATGATACATCTCAGAATTATTATTTTTATTTTCAGAAGACGTTATTGCTACTTGCATGTTTTATTCAGCTTTGGTTCATCTTTCCTTAAAGTCACAGGATACTCTTACTTTTAGACCAACTAAAAACTGACATTAAATTCTCATCATTTTAAAATAATCATAATCTAGAAGTCAGTAGTTGTGACCAGTATTGCCACTAAGTAGGGGAAGTTATTTCCTATTGACACATTTGATTTCTATCATACATTATAAAATTTGGGTGACACAATGATTGAGTTGGACACTTTTATTCACCTTAGCTTATTTGTTACAAGATTGCTGCCCTCTTACCCAAATATTTCAAACTGCATCTTGATATTTTGCATGTATATTTTCAAAAATCTTGCTTGTGAATTTGTTACATAGTTCTGAATGATTTTATTTTGTTTTCAGAGTTGTTTTCATCTTTTATATGTTCATTATTTCTGTCCCTTTTCTTACCCTTTTTCAGATTTCTAAAGGAAAACACACCTAATGGAGGTCTTAAAAGATGACAAGAACAGCTTTATACAACTTTTATTCATCCATGTAATTAAGTTTCCAAGGAATGTACGAGCCATTTCCAGTTCTATTTACATGTTCTTTAGATTAAATAACGAGTAATAACTTGAAATGTTATATGGATAAACGATGAGTAAAATTTCAAACCCATTCTAGCTGAATAGTAAGTGCATAACCGTAATGCTTAGAAATGTAACCAGCATAACCAAGTTCCAGTTATTATCATTCAAACTTTAATGGATCAAACATGAACCAAACTGTTTCATAAATGAACTTCAGTTTTCAATCTTATACAATTAATATTATATTTAAAAATACTGGTATACATTGTAAATGGCTGACAGGATATGATCAAACTACAAATGTACATTGTGAATCAGTATCATGATATAACACTCATTTTCCACTAATGTTTATTTTATAAGGTTTATTTTGGATGCATGGCTTGGCATTATAAACTACTATAGCTTCGTGGCCGAGCATCTGTAGACATAGATTCAGGTTAAAATCATATGTCTGGCTGATCACTCACATGCTGCTAGTTTATTATACATCTGTCAATTTTATAAGCAGTCAGCGATCACAAACAACAATGTTTTATGTTTCAGTGGTCAAGTTCAATATCTTATCTTCTGCTGTCGATACCATGAAGCATATGAGACCTTTTCTCTAGTATAAATAATAGAAGACATCAGTATGATAATATGATACAAGAAGGTTTCATTGATTTCTTTCTTGTTCCCAACAGGTTGTTTTAATAGATTGTAGATTCTGGGTGTGTCCAGTAGCTATGAAGCTACCATTAGAGAAGTTGAAAAATTAGGTGATTCTTGTTTTAAGGAGCTTCAGTTAGCAGTCAGGGAAGGAAGAGTTTTCAGAATTGTTGGTGACAATTTAAATTTTACAACTGGGGTGCGACATGAAAGGGAAAATTATCATGGAGGGACAAAACATTGGTTTGCATCTGCTGCTATTGTGCAACACATGACCTTTGCCAATCTACCAGACCAGCCACAGGGATCGGTTCAAGACCTTGCCTTGGATCAGCTGTCTCCTTCAGAGAAAGATCAGAGAAGCTTAAAATCAAACTACACAACTATGATTTTAAATGCAGCAGTGTATTATCTCCCCTTTCTGAAAAAAGTTTAAAATTTTTATTGTAGTGAAATTGAAGTTGAATTTTCTAAGGAGCTTGCAAATAAATCAGTCATAGTTCCACTTCCAGTTCTTCCTTACAATGAACAGCAGTATAGTGATGTCTGTAAAATAATGCAGTCATACAATGAAACGATAGATGAAATCTATGGATGCACAGATCATCCTCCAGTGCATATAGGTGGTGATCAATTGACCAGGGAGATTTAGTGGTGCAAAAGGAGTACATCAAGGTGCTTTTGATGCCAGAGAGAGACTGAGGGATATGTATCCAACTACTTTTGAACTCTGGCATACAGCTATGAATTTCTTGACAATGGCTTATCAGAAGCTCTTTAGTTTGGATAGTTTTGAAACTGGCTCTATGAATGGAGAGAGAATTCGTATATGACGGCATGATGTGAATGCTGACGTGAATAATCATGATGTAGACAAAGATTTCTTTTTGTTATTTGTTACTTTTTGTTATTTGTTAAATCATACATTGATGAGGCACTGTGTGATTTCTTCGGACTTCATGATCTAAACAGTACTCCAATGAAGAACATACCTCCAGACCCTATAGCAGATATGTGGTTCCAGCAGGCTATTGAAATGTATGTCTTCTCAGGGCACAAGATTTACATGATTGTTGAAGAAACTGTCAAGGATTCAATGATCCCCATTCAAATTAAAGTTAGCGATGAGGAAGTTAAAACTATATATGTTTTGAAGCAAGGAAAAAAGACAGTTTTAAAGCCAATTGACACTGATCATGTGCATCAGTATGGACATACTGTGTTACAGGTTGGTTTACTGTACATGAAGTTTTTGGATGTGATACACAGACCTGACAGGGACAGGTTACTTGGTTGCCTTAAATACACGATGTTGATGTTCAATAGCCATAACAGCAGAAATAAATATGCTTTAGAATTCTTGCGCCTATTATGCCATCAGCAAGCATCATACAGTTTGCGCACTGCATATCAAAGTGTCTATGGCCTTTTTGTCAATATCAGGGGGAAAAAACATAGTCATATACCAGCAGATCTAGCAATGGAACACCTTGTTAAAAGGACAAACAAAATGCTTAAAGGACTGGGCCCAATGAACAAAGACAAAAACCTACTGGCCAGATCTAAAGCCGTAGCGGTCATGGACAACATTGCTGATAATTTTGACAGTGTATCTGATGTAAAAGTGAGGGCAGGCTATCACAAACAGAGAAACTCTCATACTGATGAGTTGAAAATGATATATGATCTGCGAGAAGTGAAACCTTTTGTACCACATTCAGGCAGGTCTTTTAGTGCTCACAAAAGTATACAGGCACCAGCAGATTCAGTAAACAGACTTGAGTTTGAGTCCTGGATAGATTATCACAAAGATAGACTGGCATTTGAATCTGGAAAGTAAAATTAAACTTCTAAAAACAGTCAGTAAACCTCCATCATGGAATTTTACAGAACCATCATCTGCCACAATACGTACGAATAGCAGCCCATTTTAAATTAAACCTCAGTTGAATAAATGACAGGGTTGTTATCCTTTATTCTCAGTTAATGACAGAAATATATGATAAATTTTACATATTACATGCATAGTCATCTTAGGATGATGCAAACATGGATTAATCAGTGTTGTTATAAATTTTGCAATAGTTATTGCCAACTGCTCTGATGGCCTAAGTGGTTAGAGCATCCACCTCAGATGCAGAAGGTCACAGGTTCAAACCCCAGACAAGTCACACATAGACTTATAAAAATGGTTCTGGCAGCTGCCTCGCTCGGTGCTCAGCATTAAGAAGTTAGTGTTAGGACTGGTGGGCTTGGTGTCAGTATAATGTGACTGGGTGGGACACGATAAATGTCTGTGGCATTTTGCCCCAGTGCTAGACATCACTATAAACTTACACGCTGCAGACATCCTAGCGATATGACTGAACATTTTTTAAATGCTATGTTTAAAATCCAATCACACACACAACGTTATTGCCCCTTTTTTGTAATTACACCTGCAGGCATGCACTAGTACCACGCTTGCTAATCAATGATAATCAATAACATCAAAATAATCCCACACATGCATGGGGGGGGGGAATGGTGGTTCGTTTAAGTAAGCAATTTGTACAACATTTCTCTAGTTGTATTTCCAACTTTGGCAGAGGCAAGACATAGGCATCGCTCGTTTGTTCGATAGTGATAGTGTCTTCAACAGGTAAGTTTTTTCTCCTGCGATACTGTTCCCAAATTTGGAAGCTATTAATGTCATATTTTGTCTCCACAACCATAGTCTCCTTCTGCTCCTGATACAAGTTTAAGGTATTTTGAGAATGATGAATACTTTGTTATTAGTCAGATCCCTAATTCGAGGTGATGGGGTTGGAGAGGCAATGGTCTTATTTTTAAATTATACTTTCACCTACACACATGCCCACCTTTATTCTGTCCTGTTGGCAAGGTTATGGTCAATAGGAAATTAAAATGGATTTGAATAAAAAAGGGTGACATGACATACATTTACTTGTGTGTGTGATTTGCATTTTTAACCCAGCTTTAACAATTTTTCAGTCATATCGTTACAATGTCTGTAGTGCAACATTTTATAGTGATGTCTAGCACAGTGACACCATTATGCAGACATGTAGCATTATGTCCCACGCAGTAGCATTATCCTGATACCAGGCAACCAGAACTAACACTTAACTTCTTAATGCTGAACGTCTAGTGAGACAGCTGTTAGTACCATGTTTATAAGTCTTTGGTATGATTCAGTCAGGGTTTCAACCCATGACCTACCACATACAAGGTAGATGCTCTAACTACTAGGCTACCAGAGCGGTCAACATTTACTTGCTTAGTCTGAATAACTTTTTATTTCCTGAAGGTAAAAAGCATTGCATTCAGTGAATCAGCAATGTACCTAGGAATATTGCAATATTGAACAATTTCATTTATGTCCATAGGTATAATACCAAATGTTTCAGTTATGCGTTGAAGTAAATCGTTATTCAGGTGAAATACAATTTCACCAGATGTATCAGCTCTCACATATTCCTTTAAAGCCATATGCACAAGGTATCTATCTATTTGATTTTGTCATGCAATCTGTTTCATACCAAATGCACTTTCAAGTGCATCATTTTGACAAAGGTCACAGCATATAAATTCAGCTGCCTCATATGGACAGTCAAAATAATTATTCAAAAATTGGCGTCTGCAGCCAGTTTCAAGTGTTAAATATCCTTTCATATCTTTCTCAAGAAGTTTTAAAGATAAGTCATTGTTGTTGTTAAACATTATGGCTTCAACTTTAAGGCCATCCCTTCCTGCTCGACCAACCTCTTGAACATACTCTGAAGTGAAATGAAAATATGTATTCTTTATTCTACAAAGAGTCCATAGCTCTATCCTAGAATACAAGTATACTAAAATAAAACATTCTAAACAATGTATGGCTTTACATATGATGTACCATGCATTATAAGCAGACTTGACGAGCATATATGTGTGTATATATATATATATATATATATATATATATATATATATATATATATATATATATATATATATATATATATATATATATATATATATATATATAATGAAACACATGAAAACCTAGTATTGGATTCATGCTTGAAAGGCAAGTAATTTCTCATGTCCTAAAGACAAGTTCAGGATATGGTGAAAGTCAATATAACAATGGGTTTTCTGCTTCATTTTCCTTATTAAAATTTATAAGGAAAAAATTTCCATTTTTAGTTCACTTGATGAGAAGAGAAATATTTGTACATACATGTATTTGAATTAAATATTGCATTCCTTCCAAGACTACTAAAATCAACTAATTGAACTGGTAAATTAATTGAGAAGACGAAGAAGAAATTCATTTTCTATCACTGTTTTGTGCACAGACTTTTTCTTAAGGACCAACAGACTCCAACTATTATATCTGAGGCAGTAGACATAATGCAGCTATCAAATTGTATATATTTTCAGACCTAATATACATACAACAATGACTGATTTTATGGTGTGCATGAGTATACCTTCCACCGAAGATGGGGATCCAGCATGAATCACTCTATTCTATGCACCTTTCTAAGTACTGCCCATTCCAATTGCAATTGTCGCAAAAATGATTTTTATGTGATTGTTTTCACTTGAAAGACAGCACAGAATAAATTCATTTACTTTGCTATATTGTGGAGAGTGCTATTGCACAACAATGTAATTTTCTTCCTTTTTTCTTCCATTGAACAATTAATCACCTAGAAGTAGCTTAGCTTGCTCAATAGATTTATCACACCATAGACGTCTTGTGTAGACTTTTGTGACAGGAAAGCATGACCCATTCTCCTTTGTTCTAATAAGGTCCTCAAACGGTGATTTGAAACCACAGTCATAAGGTGAAGTTGGTGTTGTGTCACTTGAATATGGTCGTCGTCTTCTTACCAGCAAACTTATGCTTTTTCTTTGAAGAGGTGTACAGATAATTATGCTGCATCTGGAACGTTTCAACTCTTTCTTGATAGATTTGATGCTGCCTTTATTAATAGTTGCTGTCATAGCACACACTGTACAAACAAGGAAAACAGCCCAAAGATTTTTAATCTCCTTGTATGCAGGTCTAAATTCATCCTGCCACTGCAGAATGCATTGGGCCTCATCAATAATCAAGCATACCTGTTGCTTTGTCCATTCAGCCTCAAGTAAGCATTCAAGAACATTTTTATCCAGTATGTCTTCTGGGTGTCCAACCATATATGAAAATTCACCCATGCATAAGGTACTGTGATCTTGAAAATGTTCAGTGACATGTATCACATGCCCATCAAGTGTGGAGCAAAGCTGATTAAGAATGGCATTGAAAGGTTCAAGTACTACGACTTTGCACTGAAGGTAGAAAGGAATCAGTTCAAAAATCAAAGTTTTTCCATATCCTGTGGGTAATACAACAACTAAGTCTTTGGATTCTCTCAGGGTGTACAAAGCATCTATTTGTCTGGGCCTGAGCCCAGTAATTGGTGTCTGTGAAGCAAAAAATTGTCTGGTTATATTTCATGACAGCTTGTTTGAGATTACACATCCGATCTAAGTAAGCCACTTGCAAATAGGACGAAAATGAGAAAGCTTTGATAACGTAACACTGGCAAACAACCACTTTTATGAAGGTTGCTATTTATCAATAAGTGTACATGAGATTAAATTAATTTTTTCAGTCAGCAAACCAATCTTAGTACGAAGCCATTTATCATTCATGCAGTCTGTCTTCTGATATATTTTTACAAATACCATGTCGTTAAAATATTGTGATTTTTAATGTCAATAAAAACTACTTTAATTTATTTTAAGCAGATTTGTTTTAGAGGTTGTTCTTAATGTGTGTGTGTGCACATGTGTGTTGGAAGATACTGTTACTATCTGAATGATAAAGAATATTCAAGACCATACAAAGTGTTTTGTGTCATCCAATTTAGTTGAAATATGTTGATGTTGGAAAAAATCCTTTGAAAATGTTCATTCTTACTACATAACCCCCTTTTTAGTTTTTCTTTCTATAACACATCTTAAGTTGAAACCCTCTATGCTTCAAAAAGACTGCACATACATGTATCTCATACATATACTTGATGAATACTTCACTGATTAACGCTCATCGAAGTTTGAATCATATTCTGTTGATGCATATTAAATAATTATCATGAAAACTACATGCATCATGATAGGCTGGCATGTGTTTCAGCACTAATACTGCACGAAGTGAATGTAGAATGTGTGCTTAAGCTGGTGTTCATTGTAACACAAGTATAATTGATATTACTTATTGAACTCTTTTGACTCAGTCGATATGAATGTTACATAACTTATTCCTTATTAATGAACTCATTTGAGATTATATATACACACATAAAACAATCGTAAGACATGCTGTCACTTTCATTTGTTTCCTTTCATATGTGTACACATGGGCGTAAATTGAAATATGTATCACATTTGCATATAACTATACGTATTCAGTTATCAGAACATGACAATGACAGATGACGAATAGAAACTAAGAAAGTCACATCTGCAAGTGTTATATTTGATACATTTCCATTTAAATCAAAGCAACTCAGAATTACTGCTGTCCATATTTAATCATACAAGGCTCAGTGGTTTCTTTAATGTACATGTCAGTGTATTTTTGTTTTTATATTTAAATCCGACAACACATTTGGTTAAATTGAGAAATAACTGTTTGGACATATATTTGGATGAATGATTGTGACATTATAAGAAATGAAAATACTGTTCAATTTCATGTCATACTTCAACAATGATGAAAAGTACAAAATAAATACGAAACATTTGTCTCAACTTGTCTACAATGCATATCTCAACATTACAGTGATACTGAAAAATTAAGTTTATACTAAGTTTTGGAAGTTTATTAACTAAATATTGAAAACAGCATTAATTATGGAACCAAATCAAATTAGTGATGAGAACATTAAAACTTCTGTACAGTGCTTAACATTAAATGTACTTACATTGTCTTTCAGTTATGATGATATGATATAGTGAGTGAATTTTGAAGAATCTTACCAATATAAGCATGTGAATGAAACCTGAATGCAGTTCATGGTTTGTTTTGGAAATCTTGCAACACAGCAGCACATTAATTATGGAGGCAATTAATGTGCCTTGCCTAATGAATAGAATATATTTACAGTAATATATCAATATCAATGTAAGTGGTGTAGCAAGAAATTTGGCTCCTACACTCCCAAAGACTTACTGATAGGGCCCTCTCCCAATAAAGTTTGATGGTATTTTAGGCTCCTTCACCACCACCACAGGTTGTACGGGATGCTATGCCACTTTCTTTCAAGAAACCAATTTGAAATGGAACTGACAGTAAGAAATGTTAAATGTTAGCCAGACTGTCAGCCTAATAAAAAAAATGGTTGGTATTTTGGGCTTAATCTTTCGCAAAATGTGGATTGTCATGTTCAACGGTACATCAATATCATTGAGATGATGCTGTCTAAAATATTCAGTTTTTGGCAGCATTTCCCCCCAACCCTTCATTGAAGGGATTTGACAATAACCTTTGGCCAATTAAGGATGTTACCTATCACCTTATACCAATTCCGACGTAATAATTATCAAGTAATTGATAGCAAATGGAATGTCGTGCATGATGCAGTCGAAATGTGCAATATTTGACAAAATGTCGTCACTTTCGCCCCTTCGTAGAAAAGGTTGTTAGATCGATCCTAATATTTCACAAAATTTGGGCTGTCATGGAAAATGATATATACATATTTATATAAAACTGGTCAAGGAATTCATTGTAATTAGAATATTTTGGATGACGCAGTGTGAAATGTGCAGTATTTGCAAAACAATCGTTACCCTCACCCTTGGTAATATTGGGAAGATATTTTCGTCCTAATCTTTGGCAAAATTAAAGCTGTTGTACTTAATCTCATATCAATTTCGACGTAAGATTTATCAAGGAATCGATTGGAAAATGAAGTTTTGAGATGACATAGTGGGAAATGTGTAATATTAACAAAATATTGTTGTGTGTAACCCTATACTTCGTCTTCGCCTCATTGTATATACCTACATAGCCGATTGGTGGTTAAGCTTGAATACAAGATAACGACTGCTACAGTTCAAATCGAAAGTATTAGTAAAGTTCGCATTGTGTCACTAACAAAAAGAATATTAAAGCAATAAATGTGCCATGGTTAGATTACCGAGGCCATTTGTTTTGATCACGTGACAATATGGCGTCGGCGTTCGCCAGACTTAGGTCTCACTGGACAGTTTATACTTATTGCGAATAAACGCAATACTTATTGCGAATATTCGCAATAGATTGCGAATAAACGCAATACTATTGCGAATAAGCACAATACTTATTGCGAATATTTGTAATACATTGCGAATAAACGTAATACTTATTGCGAATAAATGCAATAATATTGCGAATATTCGCAATAAAATCTTGTACGGCAAGGCAGAAACTTGCTTCTTCTTTGGAAATTTGACAACATGCAGTTATGGATTTTACTGCTTTTATAAAGTTGTATTTTTCCCTTGGATTAAGTTATTCTGAAATTATTTGCTGTTTGGCAATCAATCATAGGATTGTTATCAGTATGAGAACATTGAAACGAAGGCTGACGGAATTGAGATTATATAGGAGAAAGTATCCATCAAACATTTTGAATGTAGCTTTATACGAAGCGGAGCAGATCAGTAAATCTGGCTGTCAAAATGGTTATCCCTGATGCATCGAAAATGTTTACTTGCAGGATTTCGAACTTCAAGATCTGACGTTGCAGTTTTGCTTTCACTTTAAGACCCTAAGGGGTGTGAACTTAAAAGAAGAAAAAGACTACGATGAAGGAATTATTATGCCAAGGGGCCTAACTTTACCTGGCATCTGGATTCTTACGACAAACTGAAACAATACGGTTTATGCATCAATGGCTGCATGGATGGATTTTCACGGAAAATCATTTTGGTGCAAGGTAACGTGTTCAAGCAGGAATCCACGCATTATCGCAGGACATTACATTGACGCAACTGAGCAACTCGGTGCATGCCCAAAAGCTGTAAGAGGCGAAAGTGGAACCGAGAATACTCATGTTGCAGAAATGCATAACTTTCTGACTAACACACAGTCTTTCATCTTTGGGCCAAGTACCGCTAACCAGCGGATAGAATCGTTTTGGCGGCTGTTACGTATGGAATGTTATCAGTTTTGGATAGAGTTCTTCGGACTTCTGAAAGACACAGGCTATTTTGAAGGAGATACGATAGACAAGAATGTTATATAATTCATCTTCATGCCTATTTACTGGTAATTAACATAGTTTGCATCTCTCCAAGTAGGGCAAACATGATATCCTTACTTAAGAAAAAATAGTTGTTCTATTAATAATATTGTCCTGATGACTTATTTGTGACATGATAACTTTACGAATGTTTCTCATTATATATATATATATATATATATATATATATATATATATATATATATATATATATATATATATATATATATATATAGTTTCTGACCTTGATTCAGAAATCAATGAGAGTTATAGTAAACAGCCTTTTTATAAAAAAATATGTGTGATTCTTTCTCAGACTAAGATTCATAAAGTGAAATCGAGGCGATACTTGGGGTACGTGACAAATAACATGTATCAATTAGATTTTACCAGAGGATTGACCCACATCCGGGCATCTGTTTTGCGTTGTAGCTAGATTTATTATTGATGTTTTGTGAAAGAATAGTCATTAGTGTCTTAACAGTTGAGAAGTTAAAGTGTTTTATGTTGTGACCAGTTTTTGGGCTAATTGTTTTGTTTACTTTAATTTATTTGGATTACAAGCTTGTTTTCCCTGGAAATACTACTGCTCTAAATTAATTCCTGGACAAGGACAGTTATTGAAATTTAAACAGAATTCAAACACTGGAATATTATTTTCTGTGTTTCAACAAATAACTGTTGACACATCAGTACAACGCTAACCACAGCATATGTAATGACCTTCCATTTTGGATTTCATCGGGATTCGAACTCAGTAGGACCTTTCATTACTAGGACTTTTATTTTTTAATTCATGGATTATTCTTGGATTATTTTTGGATTTGATTCGTCGAACCGTAAGTTCCTTTTCTCATTTTAACATTGGTATTCTAGGGAAATAAATTATTTGTTTAATTTTACAAAGCTTGCTGTCTTCACTTTCTTCTTGTTTCATTTTGTAAGAGCCTAAACATGTAATAATAATAATAATAATATATATATATATATATATATATATATATATATATATATATATATATATATATATATATATATATATATATATATATATATATATATATATATTGGGTGGAAGTCTCAGGAGGATGTGAAATATATATACCATAAATCTTGCAAGGGCAGATATCTTTATCCCCTGATCAAAGACATTTGCCAAATATTTTGATTTATGATTTATTTGAGTCTGAAAAATTCGTAATTTTTGCATAGCATTTAGAACATGCCCCTAGAACAACACAAACCCTAATAATACCTTCTTGTTTTTACCCCTTTTATCGTGTAATTTTTCAAATTTAACGCCATTCGTGTTACACTTTCATTTCTCCTTCACTCTCAACTGTTTTACTCCTTTTATTCACCATTAATACGCTCAGATGCTCCTTTAATTCCTCGCGAGGGGATACGACATGTATACATAGATCATGCAATTTTCTAAATAGATCATTTACTTCACATGGCTACTCGTCCACTGGATACATTCTTAATGCCCACAACTGATGTAGGAGGACCATAGAGTGCAAACTTTGTCTATCCGACTGTACTTGGCAAAATTTATGCATTTGTGTCACGGTGGATGGATATTAGAGGGACATGAAAACGCTGATGGTATTTGTGCTATGCGGATAAAACAATTATATATATACATATATATATATATATATATATATATATATATATATATATATATATATATATATATATATATATATATATATATATATATATATATATATATATATATTATAGTACACGAACGTATAAGTAAATAAACCATTAACAAAATTACTGCAGTTATATATGTGTGTTCGATTACAGGAAGACATTGACGAGGCTGTAACAGTATGGAATACTCATTGCATACGTCCTAGCAAAAACCAGAATGTACCCAGTGGCAGAACGTGTGTGCTGTATACAATGCCCTTGTTTATGGAACACAAGATTACGCAACAGATATGGATTGGGACACCATCATTGTATGCAAAGACGAATGTTGGCTTAACCAAAATAAACCATCAGACTCAGAACTGCACGAACTCTTCCAGATTGTAATGGAAGAAAATAACCTGGAAATTATGAAGAGCCCTGAAGATGCCCTCAACACTTACAGACTAGTTTTGCAGGCTCTGTACGCATGAACAGTGCAGATGATCTTGATCATTTCTTTTTTTTTTTAAATTTATGAATAATGCAATGAAAATTTTAATGCAACCTATATAGGTAAACCATGCCAATCTCAACGCTTTGTGTCATTAATTGCCTCAAGTAGTGAAGGGGGGCACTATAGCGTCAATGGGAATTAGCATTACAAACCACCCTGGGCCTGTATAGCGTCTATGTAAATTTAACATGGGCAAAAAATCGTGGGCCTGTATAGTGTCAAGGGAATTTAACATGGGAAAAAATCTTGGGTCTGTTGAGCGTCAAGGGGAAATGGAACATGGGAATAAATCGTGGGCCTATTTAGCATCAAGGGGAAATGGAACAGGGTCTGGACCCTATTTTAATACGGTCCCGACCTGATGGGTCTATGAAAATGGAACATGGGAGAGAGATAGAACACATACACACACACACACACAAAAGGGGTAGGCAATGAAAGTCAAGGTCTTTTCGAGACCTATGAGTGGCCCTGAAAAGGGCCTTTGGGTTTCTTCTTCTTCTTCTGCTTCTATTTCCTCCACTTCTTCCACCAAGTTCTCACTTTTTCCATTATTCCTTTCTTCTTCCTCTTTGCAGTTTCTGTTATCCAGTCAGGGTGACCCATCGCTCTGAATTTATGTTGGATCTTCATCCAGTTGTTATTCAATCTTTCAAACTCTAATTTCTTCTTCTTATTCTCTTCTTCCTTTCTCTCTTTGCTCCATTTTTCTTTCATCTTCATCACTTCTACTTTCATTACCTCTGTAATTAGTTCTTCTGCTTTTATCAACTGGTTAAAACCCCACTTTACGTACCACCAGTCAGTCCAATAAAAGCTATTTTCTAGGAAGCTCCTGACTTCTATGACATGATCCAAGGCTTCCTTTAAACTACCTACTCTCACGTAAGGGGTGTCAATGAATCCTCTGATTCTTTCTACTTCTTCCACAATCATTCCCCCTATTAGATCTTTTGCTACTCCAAGACTCTTCACTTGTTCAGGCTACCTTCAAATCTTCCTTCCTTATTCAATCTTTCTACTATATAAGTCCCATCCATGATCCAAAAATAGCTATGACTCAAATCATTAAATAAACTTGTCACTGTTGCCATGTTCTTCTTTCCGTTATTCCGTAGAATGGTGTGAATGACGAACGTTGTGGGTTCTTATATAAAAAGCGCGGACGTGAAGGAAAACATCCCATAAAACCCAAAACTTATATTACCTAGATCATCACTTAAAACGGACGTGAAGGAAAACATCCCCTACTTTTCTCATCTCATATTATCTACTATCCACATACGCGAAGCAGCAATAAACAAACCCAAAATCTACTATCCACACACGCAAAGCATTCAAATGAAACCCAAATCTACTATCCACACAAACTTACTTTATCATTTTCAAAACCCAATAATCTACTATCCACACAAACGTACGCGAGCGCTTACAAAAACAAACACATACACTCACACTAGGAAAAAAAGGGTCAGTGTTTATATTCACACTACTCTACATACACACATTGGCAAATCGATTACTATTTCTTTTCTAAAGGTTTGGGTAGCCCTGAAAAGGGCTGTTTTTTTAAGAACTCCACTACACCTGGTTAATGATGGCATCTTCCAGGTCTGGCACCACACACACATCTTCTACTCCAATCTTTCCAGTTGACTCTCTTAGATGGGAGCGCAGAAGGAGGATGATTGGCTTCAGCACCCCAATCCTCTGTCTCTGGTATATAGAAGGCCATCCTCTCTCCTATTTTCTTTTCCTCCTCTTCTTTTTTCCTTTTTTTACCTCTTCCTCTTTTATTCTACCTTCTTCAAAAATGGCCTCTGCAGCCAGCTCATTCACTATACGACTGGTCTATTCCAGGTGCATCTGGAGTTCTAGAAGATTTCCAATCCTTGCATTTATTGTCTTGTTGTTAACGAGTCAACGATGGGTAGGTCGACTGACGACTAGTTTTCAATTTATACTAAAAGCGCGGACGTGAAGGAAAGCATCCCCTAAAACCCAAAACTTATATTAACTAGATCATGACCAAACAACGCGCGGACCTAAAAGAAACACTCACTTTTTTATACTACCCATCACTATTCTAAAAAATCTTCATTAAACAAATAATATACTATCCACATACGTAAAGCAGTCAAATCAAACCCAAATCTACTATCCCCACACTTCAAACAACAAAAAATCATTATCATAATCTACTATCCACACCAACGTACGTGAGCGTTTACAATCACACACACTTTCTAAGCAAGATAAACAATTCAAGTGCTGATACACGCACTTTTATGTTTTTGAACTTATTATAGGTAATCAATTGTTATTTCTTTTCTAGAGGCTGCGGTAGCCCTGAAAAGGGCTGTTTGTTTTTTTTTTTTTGCTATGGCAATCTTTTTTAGGTTCTAAGATTGCGGCCTCCTTTCACGATAGGCTTTCTCCCAGGATAAGGTCTGCTTCTTCGGAAAGAGAAGAACTCTTTGGTATCGATACGACAATCGACAAAGCCTCTGTCAAGTTCAGGTTGCTGCTCCTGCTGCTGTTGCTGTTGATGCTCTCTCTGCTGTTTCTGAAGTCTGTACTTCTCTCTCCATTCTTTTTTCTCCCTGTTAATTTCTTCTCTGAAGAGCTCTTCTATCATGTCTTCAGTGACTTTTAACATTCTCACATTCTCTATCTCTTTTGGCTTCGGTATCAGACTGTGTCTGACCCTATGCAAATTCACGTAGGCTTCGTTTAGCTTAGCTAGTCTGGAGCACATCTTCGTAGGAGGATGAGTCGACAATGGATGGTTAGACTTTTCTTTGTTTTTTTAGTTGAATTATAGAGGTGTTCGTCTGCAATATACATGTACCTATGGTTTATTTGCACACGGTGCAATAATTAATTACTCCTGAGAGGAGGAATGGTGCCGCACCCCTCAGGCATTTATGTACTCACAGAGTACTAATTGATTGGGTTTTTAGTTCGTAGACAGTAGTGGCGTGCCCAAACGATACTAAATGTAAGGCCTAAGATATGAGTAGGAATAGTGCAAACCCACACTCATGTATTCAGTTTGCTTTTAGTCACCCCAGGTGTCAACCCAAGCAGTATGTAACGTCAGCAGCCATTGGCCAGCTATGACGTCACATTTAGGACACCTGGGCTTGTGGCAAGTGGAAATCGTTCCACATCTTGCCACTTTTGTAGGAAATCCGAGCGTGGTAAAGGAGGATGAGGTGTTCAGCAAGCCAGCCATGGATGTTGTGTACTTCCCGAAACGCCAGCCGTTACTTATTTCAAATCAAGTCCAGTTGTACTAATGGACATACCTAATACCAATAATGTGTAAGCCACCTGTGCTATTGAGTCAAATTCATTTAAGTTGTAGAATTTAGAATAAATATCAACGAACAAGTTGGAATTTCGTGTACAGAGTGTACATAAGAAATAAAAATTAATACCAATCAGTAAAGTCTGTGCGACTTATATCAGTTTGAATCACGCTAGGTTTGAAAGTAGTAGGTGAGTTTGACGGTGGTACCAATTCAGATCATAATAGGTTGCGTAAAAAGTTAGCCAGAGGGAACCAAACCAATCTGGTTCCCTATTACATTTAAAGGCAATTTTGTAGCCCTAAGAAGGGTTTTTGTTTATGCAAACGTCCCCCCCGGTCCTCATATTTTCTGCATACTTCCGCTGTTCTCTGCTCCTGTTTGGCTGTCTCAGGGAAGTAGAAGCCGTGTATGGTTGCGATGTGTCGAGCAGCTTTCGTTACGAGATCGAGGTTGTAGTAGTCGTAGGCATCTTGGTAGTACTGACTCAGAATACGTACGCCGTAGTGCCATTGGATCGGTCGTGGTCTCTGGATTGCTAGGGAGCGCAAATTTAAATATTGAACAGCATTGATGAGATGGCCGGCTTTATTTATGTCTGTTACTGCTGCGCTGAACCCCAATTCCTTGATTAAATTTTTCGTACTAATTGGTAGATCTTCCTGTTCGCTTTCAGCGCTACTTGTAGACAGCTCCAGATCCTCTTCCAGCGTAGACTTTTTAGCAGGTGGAGGCTTCGCTTGGGGAGTTTTTGCTGGTGTAGCCTGTTTTTTCTGGGTATTGCCTTTTCCTCAGCTAGTTTTTGTTGTTGTGGGTGTTTCTTTGACTGCACGGGTGTAGTCAATAAAGCAGTTTTTCCCTCTATCCTGGCCTCTGGAATGGTTGTAGTGGTTGTAGTGGTAAAGGATGTAGACTGTTGTTGAGTGTTGATCTGTGTAGCCGCTGGGCAGGGATCACGTGGTTGCGAGGGCAACTCTCGCACCACGTTCTTACTCTGTCTCCAGTTCCGACTTGAGGCCGTCTCGTAAATTTCTTTTTCTCTGTCGTTTTCCCAGATTAGGAGTAGAGTTGTTCGCTTAAACTGCGCTCTTATGCTCCATCCTGTGGCAACTTTAAGCCCTAACCCTTGAAGTGCACTCAGGACTTGTGCTGAGATTACATCCGTCGCTAGCTCCATTGTTCTTGATACGTGTTGCTGCTTCTACGTTCGCTGCAGACTGGATGGTTAGACTGGAGACTAACCCCGGTTTTAAAGTAAAAGCGCGGACGTGAAGGAAAACATCCCTACACGGTTTTCGAGCCGGAACGTTCAATGAGTGTCATGAGAGGGATAGTAAGAAGTCAAAGAGCATGAATCAAGATTCCAATAGCAAAACAAAAGACAAAGGCAATTTTTCTTCAAAACAACATTTTCTATTCAAAATCACTTAACACTAACAAACAACTATAACATTTTTAACAATAATCAAACAATATAACATCAAACATTTTTTTTGAAATTACAAACATTTTTTCAACTAACACATTATTTTGGACAGGGCTGACAACGTTGTGAATGAAATTGTGATTTCCACTGTTGGAAGTCATTAGGCCATTGATGGACACTACGTTTCCTAGCTTGAGACAAAAGACCAGAATAATGGTCACAAAACCATCGATCTACTTTCACATCGTTTCTAGAAGAAGAACGAGGATCAAAATGAGTCACTAAATGTTCTAAGGAATAGTCCAGGCTGCGATGATGCAGAAACTACACACAATATTGTCCACACACCAAGGAATCTGTGCCTTGTAATTTCACATTATTGAATCGGGTGGTCTGAGCATTTCTTCTCATAAAGTCAATGATATCGTCTTCCAAAGGGGGCAATCCATACGAATCGAAATATTCCACACATCCTTCTTGAGGAAAGTAGACGGCTATCCAGTGGGTTCCTGGGAGGTGACTGTCGTCCGTGTTGATCACATAAGCTTGATGGTCTTGAGGTTTGCGATGATGGAGTTCATCTTTAGCACAGACGACAGGATTCCAAGAAGCAGTGTACGAACTGTGGTTCAAAAGGTAATGAAGTTCCCAGGTATCCATGTTTTGTGTGGGGTTTTTTCTTCACAGGTAATGATAAGTGATCAATTCGATCCTGATTTTCTCTTGGAAAATGTCTGAGAAGTAAAAAGCGTTTAGCTCTGACTTCGGACCCTGGTTCACGAGAGTTTCGATGCGACGGATCTCCAGAGGCGTTAATGGAGGACAAGAATGTTCACGCAAGCCTTTATACCACTGATGCAACACGACTTCTTTCGAGATGAGACCCCAAGCTTTGTCCAGATACTCGTCCAATTTTTCTTCTTGTCTCAGCATCAGACATTTATCGTGTTGAATTTGACTGGGATGATCGTTTTGACATCCATAACACTCTTCCTTGATTAATTCCTTCATTTTTTCTGCCAGGACTGTAGCAAAACAGGAGACTAAATGCGCTTCTTGTTCCGGCCATCTTGACTTCATCATCATAACTTCGTCGTCTTTGTCTTGAGATTCTTCTTCCACGGTCTCCTCACATTCCATGTCCAAAGTTTCTCCACTAGGTAAAGAGGGATAACAGTCTTCTATGGCGTCTAATAATCTAGAATGACTTCTCTTAAAAAGTTGATTTATATGGTATTATCTAATTCGGCATACAGGATGAAGTTCACCGTGTTATTTACGGGTAAAGGTTCTGCAAACTGAAGTTCCACACTAATCTTGCGGGATTTTACAGGGTGAAAATGTCCCTCGTCGCTGCCTTGGTCAGGAGTGAAATCAAAAGCCCACAAAGCATAGCCTCCTGCATATTCCTCGTACTAAATACCGTGACTGGTGTTGGTCCCTAACTGTCCGGTAGCTTCGTACAGGGACAAGTACGACCTCAAGTAATTCCTGTCACCAAACTTACGTTCGAAAGGTCTGGTACACAACGCCTTGCCATCGCGACTGACTTCAATCTTGGACACATTGTAATGATGAAACTGGAAAGGATTTTCATTGTAGGTTCCGTTGAAGGCTGAATTCTTGACGATACCAATAATCAAACGTTTGGATAGCTGTCCTTGTAATAGATGATCTTCGATCATGGATCGCTGTCCAGCAGGAATGGTGAACGTTTTCACTTCCACACGACGTATCGGATACTTTGCGGTCGTTCTGCTCAACGTGTGACTGATGTCGTTTCCCACTTTAGGCAACACTTCCACACGTCGCACGTAGAGTCTGGCTTCTTCGATTTTGGTTTTGTAAGTGGCATCAGCAGCAGCCATCAGATGGAAAGCGGCACTGCTACGATTCAGTCTCAGACGGATCATCCCCAGCAACTGTAATGCTGTTGAACTTAGTCGCTTTGTCAGGTTTCCATACCACGCAAGCATCCAGATGAGTGTTCTTGGCTTCTTTTCCGTATCCATGCTGCTGCTGACCAGTTTGTTATTCAAGTACAAATCCACTTCGCTGAACAAGGAATGCATGAAATTATTGACGGGAGCTACTACATCATCATTGTCTAGGTCAGTGTTGGGTGGTTCGATCAATTTCACTTTCAAGTACATGTAACTGCTATTCAGATCGGGCTGACCTTTGATTTCAAACTCGATGGGAGCGGAATCCTCAAAAAGAGGAGACGGGGTGAAATTGCATCCATTGGGATTCTTTCATTGTCATCATGGTGGGTAGCATGGCAAACAGATCCAGTTCCGACTTGGAACAGGCGCAAGACTCTCGGTGCATCATTTTGTCTGTTTCTCAATACTTTAATAATCGAAAACGTCTAAGTCTCGAATGGTTCTTCTTTTCTTTGCCTTTCTAGCTTTAGTCGTGTGAAGTCTGGTGAAAGGGTGTTTTCTTCGTCGTCTCTTTCTGCCTTGTCCTTGCTGTGGCATCAAGGAAGTAGGAATGCCTGACTCGGTAGCGTGCAGGGCATTTATAGGTGTTTCTCGTCGGCCCAAAAGGTTTTTACCCGTTTGCAGCAAGACATTTTTGCCTGCCCTCATGAAGGCTTCTTTGGGATTTTGTTTGTTGATGATGACATTTTGGAGAAATTCTTTGCCTTGCGTCAGTGCCGCATCTTTCAAGGCGTGCAATCCGCGTGTCACCATCGGTTTCAACACCGGAGCCACCGAACGAAAGGCCGATTTTAACATATCTCCTAAACCGTGTCCTCGCTGTCGAGCAACCCCTCGGTACACTGGATACATGATTTACAACTCGTGAGAGAACCGTTTTCGAAAATGGAGTTTCACCGTGATTTTTCCTTTGGTGAATGGAATATTTTGTCCCAGATCTCCTTTTATAGCAATGTTGACCGTATCCAAATAAGACTTGCTGACAGGCAAATAGTGAGGATGTACAAATTCGCGGTGGACGTGATAAGTGTTTCCACCTTCCTCGTCAGCGTTCGTGGCAGAATCCACTTTGAAAGGAATGACACGCAGTAACGGTACGGAGGCGTGTCCCACCACGTTATACTCCACCACATCGGAGTACACAAAAATCAAATTCAGTCCTTGGTTCAGTTCTACCTCGGCACGAAAAAACATGGCAAAAGAATCGTTGTCGTAAATGACTGGTAATTCGTCTTTTTGTTGTTCTACTTTCTTCCTCAGCGCCATGTCCCCTCCCACCATGGCAAACAATTCAGGACAAAATAAAATGGACATGATTTTACACCCCTCATGAAAAATTTCATCAGGAAGCGACACTTGTTTGACACTCTCCAAAGCTTTAAGAAACACGACATTAAACCTAGAGGCTATGGTGCTCACCAAATGTTGACCACTAAAATAATAGCCTGGGGGGATGAACAAGTGATAGGCGGTCCACATTTGATTTTTTGTGCCAGGGGTTTTCTTGTCATATTTGCCATAGGTATCCAAGTACTGTTGCATTTGCTCGTCATGAACTTCCACCGTAAACAAATTTTGATTGGGAAGGACATTGAGGACTTGGGTCGGGTGAATGATTTCCACTAAAGCCACTTCCCAATGGGCTTCGTGATCTAATTGGATGGCCTGAGGTAATTTGGCCGCGTAACAGCACAACGTGTTGTTGGGAAACACCTCCATGGAACTGTCACTGGGTAAGGTTAAGTAAAATTGGTTAGGGTGACTCATAATTCCAGAGTTCTGTGGCTGTCCGAGGGGTTACTGGAAGTCAGAGGCGTGTCTCTGCTGAAAATAGGGTTGTTGTTGTTGTTGTTGTTGTTGGAGTGGTGACTGACACTGACACTGGACACAAGGTTCTCGTTGTTCCCGTTGGAAGGGAATTTCAGAAGAGGGATTGGGAAGCAGGTAACCGATGCAACTGCTCAATAAAATGGTCCACAATTGTTTGTTACCTTGTTGCAAACTCAAATTGGCAATGGCTGCACCGATGACACAATACACCACAAAGATTTGGCAGAAAAAGACGCACTCTGAAAGATTTTAAGACCTTGATGAAAAGTCCAGTATCATCATCACTACCACCACCACTACTACCAACCCCAGGGGTCACCAGAGATGCTACCCCACGAAGACCTGAGGAAGAAGAGATACGAGAAGTGTTTCAAACACCGTCAGCAGCTCCCATGTCTAGTAAGATTGCAGCATCCTTGTTGACCCCGTCCCCCACACCTCAACGAGAAGAAATGAAAGCTTCGGTTAAAAAGATGATGGGGTAGCATCTCTGGTGACCCCTGGGGATGGTAGTAGTGGTGGTAGTAGTGATGATGGTACTGGACTTTTCATCAAGGTCTTAAAATCTTTCAGAGTGCGTAGAGCTGTTTCGTCTAAAGCTTTCTGGTGAAAGAGTTGCAGTCGTTGCAAGAGTTGACCGTACTTTTGCGATTTTTCTGTTTCGGACAAATCTTGGCGATCCATCAAGGACTGCAGTTCGTGTTGTAACTGGGACATCTCAGTCAAATTGGGATTGAGAGGTGAATGCGGGGTGCGTTGTTCTTGCCAACGATGGTATTCCATCCATCGTTTGTAAGGCACTAAAGCTAGTTTCCGTCCTTCCATGGTATGTCAGGGGCCGATTTTTATATTTTGGGACTTCATAGGTCCTTTTTATCTTGCTCCCACCAGTCCTCCCAACACGGTTCCTAAGATTCCTTTCAGCAATGGGCCTAACAAGAGGGGTAAAAGTCCTCCACGTTGGACCAACATCTTCTTCTTTTGACGAATGGGAATTTTCTTTTGAACCATTTGGCGAAGAACGTGACGATGTTTGCCTAAGCATTGTTTCTGGTGTTTGGACAAAGGGATCGTGCTTTTCAACACGTTCAAACAACATTCGCACACGGTATCGATGACCTCTTTGGAGGCTGTTTGAATGAGTTTTTTTCGCAGGGGTGGAGAAGCTTTGGACAGGACAGATAACATGTCCCCATGTTTGACTAAACGTGGAGGCAGTCCTTTCCTTTTCTTTCCTTGGGGTTTAGAAGAGGAATGTTTTCTGGAGGGTGACATCTTTGCTTGTGAGTTCCTCGACATTCACCAAGCATACACTAACGTCGATGACTTAACACACGAGCTTTTATCTTTTTTGGGACTAGCGCTTTGTCATAAAGTGACAATGTTTTTTCCAAAATCGTCAAGGAATCATCTCCTTTGTTGACGCCTCTTTTTCTTTGAATGACTGTATCTTTTCTTAGGGTAACGTCGATGCTTGGCTAAGCGCTTTGTCGGATGACGAGTCTGCCTTTGTCTCTTTCTTTTTTGACGATAGTGACGGTGTGCACTTCTTTGAGGTGACATCTTTTGGAAGTTCACTGATACCCCTACTTTGTCGCATGCCTTTTTTTATATTGAAACGCGTCGCCACTGATTGTCTTTACGGCGTATCAACTTGAGGACAGGCATGACACGTCGTGCAGGGGTACGCAACGGACTAAATCGAGCCAGTTCTTGCTTGGACAAATCCAGTAAACTTTGTAACATGCCCGATCTCCCTTGGACATTGATTTTGGGAGAAGGTACTTTGTGAGCAGTGGCCACTGCCACTAAATTGGAGGGTCCTGCCACTGGGGAAGTTCTTGGGGTCATCAACGGAGAAGTTCTTGGTGTGATCAACGTCTCCAAGTACGTTTCAGTTCTTGGTGTAATCAACGGAGAAGTGAATGAACCTGAAGCTTCCGGAGACGCGGTCACCGCCGTTGCAGGTCGTGGTTTGCGAGTGTAAGGTTGTGTCATGGCCCAAGTGCCTCTCTTGCGACTAGTTTTCTGTGGGCATTTCTTTTTCTGGGCTCTTTTTCTCTGTTTCTTTTTCTGGGGGCTTTTCTTTTTCCGGGGTGGTGACCGGTAAGAGGAGGGTCCCGCCACTGGAGAAGTTCTTGGAGACACGGGTCTCCTTGGGGACCTGGTCTTGACACCGTGGCTCTTTTTCTTCTTCTTGGAGCTTCGTTTGACTTTTTTCTTGGGGAGAAGTTTGGGAGCATTAGGATCCCATCTTAAGAGAGAGCAAATGATGACCCCTCCTAGAGTACCGCTCTCTCTAGGTTTCAAAATGATTTGATTTTTGGTTTGAGTGTCGATGCGGCGATCAGCCAGTTGGGTCAAAGCAACTTTTTTTCGATCAAAAAAGCGTTTGGTTTGATGAGGAATCTGAATGATCCCTTGCAGTAATTGACGTGCTGTCACCGTGAACCATCGTAAGACTTCTTTGAGACGAGCTTCTAAGACACGAGCTCGTATTTGTGGATTTTTTTCTCGACTGATGACATACAAGGCACGAATCAATTTGACGGGAAGATGCGACTGAATGGACGTCATGTTCAAACTGTGTGAGACAGACGAAAAGTGTCTGAGGTTTTTATAGATTTTTTTTGGAGTGAAATTAAGTCGCGGACGGAGACATGTACAGGACAGGCCCTCCGTATTGGGACACGTGGGGAAACAATTGGGTACGAAATCGCAAATCATCGGGAGTCGTAGGTTTCAAATCGACGAGTAAATAAGCGTGTGGAGTTTGAGTGGCATCGTCGTACGCCTGAGTGAGCCAAGGCGTTCCTAACTGTTTGGCTAAGACTTGCACTTGCAATTTATCTCGAGGGCTTTTAAACAAGACCACGTAATGCGCATTGAGACTGATGGTGCGATGGGCTTTACTTTGTTGAAACAAATTCTGAGTGATGTAAACGACACTGGCATTACGATGATGCCCTTTGCACGTGAACCACAGTTTAATTTCTTCTTCGTCTTCTCCTAACATGTCGTCGAAAATGACCAAATGGGTTTGACGGAAGTCAGACATGATTCCGTCGTCTTCTTTAGGAATGCCTTCCTCAAACACGATGGAATCGCCTTGACTTTCTCACAAGAGGCTGTACGCCGATTGCCACTCTTTGTAACACCACACGATGCCTTGAGGTGGCCGATCGATCAAATAATGTTTATGTTCGATCAAACGTTTGACGAATTCGGTTTTTCCTGAACCGCTAGGTCCAGCAATGAGCATGTTAAAGGGATGGCGAAGATACAAAGCCTCCCAAATGGCACGATCTAAGTGTTCGTCGATGACTTTGACAGTAGAGGAAGAGGGAGCAGAGACAGCAGAGGTAGCCATAGTGTTAGGAATGTCACTTGTGACACGAAAACAGACAAGACAAGAGTTTTTATACTTTTTTCAGGACACATTTGTTGAATGTTTTAAACATGAACACGAAAGACAAAAATACATAAAAGCCAAAGGCTTAAGTACAACGATAAAAGGCACATGAAAACCATCAAAGTGGAATAGAAACATGTTTCTGTACAACATGTTTTGGGTAATGTTCTGACCAGTTCTATAGGGGGTAAGGTCACACAAGTGACCTCCCGAAAGGGTCTTTCAGGCATCTCCACGACAGTTCTGTCCTGAGTGACGGGTTCTTCTGGCACTGTCACTAACACAGGTTGAAAAGTGACTTTTTTCTTTGGAATCTTGCATACTGGGCCACTTCTTGGGTCCAAGCTTCAAAATCCCATTTTGTCCAGGCACGGACATCTGTCCAATGGGGGTGTAAGTCACAAGCTACACACACATCGTCATACACGTCTTGGGTAGCTAAAAGTTGCCGAATCTTTTTTTCCCGTAGAGGTGGAGAAATATCCAGATGAAAACGTAAGGCTTTGAGCAAAATTAGTCTCTCGCGAACATTTAAAGGCACCACTTTCATGTTGAATGGGGTGGTAAATACTGTTCGTAAAGAGTCCACAAGGAATCGACTGGTAAACGAAATCCCAGAAAACAAGTCACTAAGACACACACTATGCGTCGTCCCAAACTGATTGGATACAGTTCTTGTAATAATTGATGGTAATGATCCACGGTTTGAATATGGTCATTGAGTTCCTTCCACGCAATCTGTTCAATCACTTATGACATAAGCCGTGGCATGGATTCCTGTTTTTATAGTCTCTTTATTTCGGAAGCAATAAAGGTACTTTCTAACTAGAGATCTTCGTTCTTCAGTTGGGAATCTAAATCTTGCATACTGTAAGCTACACTTCAGAGTTCGTTTAGAAGTTTCCTCTTCCGCTAAGCAGATTCCACGTAAAATATGTTGGTAATCGTTTAACTCGTCTTCCTCAATGCGTTGCTCTAGGTGAATCTCGAAGTAACCAAAATGATGAACATTTCGTTCATTCACTAACACAAAGTGTTGAACAAGGTCTGAGGACTGAAACAATTTCTGACGAATCAGTCCTCTTATGCCATTCAGGTACCAGTGGTTAAACATCTGGTGACGTAACGGATGCAATTGTTCTTTACGTTTGACTTGTATTGTGACCAGGTCTCGGTAAATGCGTTCTCTCAACTCCACAGGCAAAGCACGAATGTTCTCTTGTAAAGTATCCATGAATATGTCATACTAGAGCCTCTTTTTGACACAAGAAATGTACCGTTTGCACAGACATGGTTTTAATTCATTGTCGAATCTAATTCGTTTAATCACTAATTTACACATTACAATTCGTTCAGAAGTTTCCTCTTTCACTAAGTTGATATTGTGTAAAAGATGTTGGTAATTCGTTAACTCTTCCTCTGGAATTCAATGCAGTAAGTTTACAATGCAGTACATAGAATCATCAATAGCAAACCAATCCTTTTTTAAACCAGGGGGTCGTTGATCAATGTCTGTCCAATGGAACACTTTCAATTGAATCAGTCCTTGTATAGCATTCAGGTACCAGTGGTTCAAACACCAGTGATGTAACGGATGCAATTGTTCTTTACGTTTCACTTGTATTTTGACCAGCTCTCGGTAAATGCGTTCTCTCAACTCCACAGGCAAAGCAGGAATGTTCTCTTGTAAAGTATCCATAAACAGGTCAGTCAGTACAATTCACACTCTTCTCCTAGAGCAAAAGTAATCCAAATAGCGAGTAATTTCTGACCACTGCCACTCAGGGTAACGTCCAAGAATCTCATTGAACTCTTTTGATGTAAACGGTCTAGAGTGATATAATAGGATGAATGCACACTTGACCCAGAGGAATCTAACACTGATTGACTTTTTCACTTTCCTCTTGTGAATTTCTCGGCACAAAAGTTCTATAGTTAGCCATTGAAATTTCACTCTGGCAAGTCCCTGCCAAACTTCCTTGTAAATCTTCTCTTGCAGTTCTTTAGGTAATGATTCAATATCGTTTTTGAAATGAAGTTTAAATACTGGTCTCGGCCATGTCCAACATTTGACTCCTAACCAATCTGGTTTTTTTCTTCAACGACATGGTAAATTACTTCAATGTTTCGGTCCCACTAAGGGTAAGTAATGACAATTCGGTGACCAACGAGCATGTTCTAGGTAGGCCGAACCTTGTGGTTCCCAGTGGTGAAGTGACACACCGCAACTGAAGCACTTGACTTTATCCCCTTCGCCCAAGTAGAAAAATCTGGCTCTGGCTAATTCTTCTGGGGTCGGTCCTCCCAGATACTTAGGCCATTTTCCTTTGAACGATTGAAGATGATTTTCAAAGTCGCAGTATTCCGACTGTTACGAAATGCCCGATATGGCTCATTTAGTCTTCCATACTTTTCATATAATCAGGTTGTCTTGTTTCACGCGCCGTAATATTTCTGTAAATGTAATTTTTCGTCGTATCGCGTGACGCTTTTATTGCTCGCGCGGCACGTGCGAAATAATATATTATTACGTACTACTATATATATCGGGTAGAGATATTGAAGGGCACAGCCAATATAGAGGGAAGCTCTAAACATATTCAGCTGTCGGGAAGGTGCCATTGTAATTTAGTTAGAGCCAAACAGTTGGGTGAGTCGAATGTTTTTTAGTCAACTTTTTTTATTATTTACAATAATTATTCAGTTTCGTAAAATCACGTTCATTGTTGTGTTATGTGGTCACATCGTTTATCGTATTTGCAATTCAGTTTATTAAGATATAACCTAGGCAATGTGATAACGAGTTAATTTCATCTAGTCGCTATCACGACTAATTTCGAAAACATATTATGTATGTAGCAACGTCATAGCATTACGTATATTTATTTTTATTGCATAGCATTCCTATGTCATACTTCGTACCTATCGTATATTCTTAAAGTAGTTGCAACAAACCCATTCCAATTAAATTAGACTATTGGAAAGGTGTGTTTATTTTCCATATTCAGCTCGCCGGTTATGAGCAGCCGGATGGGCTTGTGGATACCATGACGTCTGGTGTACCATTACTAGTATAACCCACCAATTCAGTGCCAACGTACGGGTACAAGTGCGGAGGGGAAAGTGACCGTGCCAGAGAGAAGGCCGTGTCAACCTGTATTTTCCAATCAAGTAGTGATTTGACTACAAGTAAAGCACAATAACAAGTAGTGTACTGACTACAAGTAAAAGCATAATAAAAAGTAGTGGTTTGACTACATGTGAATTGAGACAGTAGTGTCTGACTACATAAATGTTTGCAACCAGTAGTTGATTATATAGGTTTGCAACAAGCATTTGTTTATATGAAAGTTTGCTAGAGATATTTGTATACATGAAGTTTATATGGAGTTGCTAGAACTTTTTGACTACATGAATGTGACATAGTAGTCAAAGTATATTTCATATGTTTTATATTCATTTTATATGCTTTTCTGTGTTATTTTCATACCATTAGTACCAGTGTTTAATATATTGTCATTTGTCATCCACGAACGTGTTTATTGTTTCTTTAAAACCCTGCCCGGTTTCAAAGGGTCAGCTCGACGACGTTACACCGACAAACGCACAGGAAACGAATATTCGTCTTTCACAGGTTCGTTTCGATGAGGGTTGAGTGACATGAACAGGAATTTGCTCAGGGCTTGATGACATCCGTAGGGGGGTAGACGTGAAGGTTGATATCCACCTTTAAAACGAAACCCAGTAGAGTGTCCAAGAGGACGAGCGGCATCGCTTTCGCATCCCTCAGGTTTGACACGCACAGCATCACTTTCCAATATAGGGGCAGTGAGAACAAAGTTCCCATGATGCTTTACGGCATCGCTAAGGTCACAACGTACAACATCGATCCCATCGCAATGCACACAATCGCATTCCACTTCAGAAACCCCAAACTTGAATTGTGCCTGTCTGAACTTGTTTTGTGTTTCTCTGAAAGTATTCATCTTGTTCGCTTGGTCTTGGTAGTCAGAATGAACTATCGATCTTGCCTAGGATTTATTTTTATATACAGACAAATACCGACGTGTCCATACGGTAAGGTGAAATGATTGGGAAGTCGCACTCGCTTCTGGGACACGATTTGATAGACTTTTTCCAAGGGTCGACTGACGATGTGGTGAGTGGGTAAACGTACAATCTTGTTGGGTTGATAGGTGGTCACTTTAAAGTGTTCATCTTCTCCAGACTGCAAGGCTTCTTTCAATACGCCAAAGTTCACCACTCGACTGGTACGATAATTCAGAGTCAATCCTTTCACTTTACACTTCGTGTGCACTTCTCCTTGTTTGTCCCGGTATTCGTAGCCGTAATTTTTAAGACCGCCACTTGCGAAACTTAGAATCTTGTCGTCGGGGTGCTCGTCTGTCCAGGCTCCTAAACGGTCTCCTTCGATGTCGGGGAGCAGCAGAGAGGGTGAACAGACCACTTAAGGGAGTGGTCACCCTTGTGTTTGGACCCAAAAAAATAGTGACCCTTCACAGAGGTCAATTACCACGTCTACGATTATTGTTTGTCCCAAACAGAATTGTAGACGAGCCCTCTCTGCTGCTATCAGTCTTGGGAATCATCATCTGAATCATGGGAATCTTCATCTGAATCATGGGAATTTGTTCTATGTTTCAAGTAATATTCAAGTTCTGATGGTGGTTTTTCTATTTTTGGATTTATGTTCTTTCTGTGTTTATAATATATCATCAAACTTCTGTATCGATCTCCACCGCAATTTTTACAAATCTGATATAATCCTCTAACGCCGTTGTTACATCCAACACAACTTCGTGGACCAGCATGAGGATTTTTCTTTATAAGATAATTATGTTTCTTGCAATATTCTCCACGGCATTTTTTATTACAATTGTTAGTGGTTCCTTGATGTAACCACGCACAGTTGTTCATTATATTAATGATATCTATTTAATTCAATTTAATTTTATCATCACCCCTCTCTGCTGCTCCCCTGTTACCCAAATATTTTATCAAGACCCACACGATATCTTGTTCTTGGATCATGTAAATTTATTGTTATAAATCCATGCGGAGTAGCTTGCGCTCGTGAGAAGAAATTTTTGAATTTAATTATATCCATGTCATCACCACACCAAGTTTGATGAATATTTCTAAGTGTGTGTGTGTCTACGCCATTAAACACAACTAAAATGTTGCAGTTGTCTCTGATCACCTTCGGAATTTGTGTATATCGTTGAGTAACATAGATCACGTCTGTATTTTTATGTCTACCTCGGGAAAATATTCTGGCTGGATTTGATTGTTTATCTAGCATCACATCGTCGTATACAACTAAATTATTAATAAATCCGTCTATGGAATCTACGGATGGTGCTTCATTAATATCGGTTATAAACTCTATAACATCATTATCTTCATCCAGTAATCGCGCGTTTTCATTGAAATCTTTAAGTACATCATAACATCGTTGATCATCAACGGATGGTGCTACTAAATATAATTTATCCCATTTCAACCATCTCATTATCAGATTAAGTAATAATTGCGTCTTACCCGATCCAGATGGTCCTATGATAATCATTCTGATGGAGTTCGGTAGCGCAGGATGATGCTTAACAGGTTCTCGCTGCCGAGTTGCTGAGAAATCAATTATATCCATATATATTATAACATGAATTTATATTGTTTACGCTGTAGATCTAAAACTCCAACTACTGATTTAGCTACAGTTATAACAAAAAATAAAAAAATAGCGTACGGTGGAAAATGTTCTGTGTGCGGTAGAAAGAAATTTTCGTTTTTACCTAATAAGCGCGGTGGTGATATTGCTAATTTGATGTCAAAGTTTCCAGGTACTCCATGGGCTAAATACAGTGGGGAAAAACATCTACCAGGATATAATTATTGCGGTCCTGGTACTCGACTCGATATCAGGCTCGATAATCAAGATCAACCAAAACCAGGCGAGGAACCAGTAAACGCTATTGATCGAGCTTGTCATGCTCATGATGTAGCTTATAAAAGTCAAAATCTACAAGATAGGCATATTGCAGATGTAAAATTAATCCATTCATTAAATTCTATAAAAAATAAAAATATTAGAGAATCATTAGCTAATTGGTTAGTAAGATCCTCGATGAAAGGTAAATTAGCGATTGGGGCTGGTAATTAATAATGGAATCAATTTATTATTCACCAGTTGGATACTGGAGAGGCAAAGCAGCAATTGGTAAACTCGCTGATGCAGCGGCGGTTAAACATTCTACTGCTAAAACGTGGTTATCCAAACAAGCAATATGGCAAATTTATCTACCACGTCCTAAACAAATTCAGTACGCGTATTTCGATGTCAGTGTTCCTAATGAAGTTCATCAAGCTGATATTCTGTTTTTACCGCATGATACTGTGCGTGGAAAAACGTACAAATACGCGCTAACCGTAGTTGATGTTGCAAGTAGATATAAAGAAGCAGAGCCGCTATCAGCGAAAACATCATCTGAAGTAGCCGATGCGTTTGAACGAATTTATCAACGAGGTGGTGGACCACGAGGTGGTCTGCGATGGCCGCAGCTACTACAGGTTGATCCTGGTAAGGAATTTCTTGGTCCAGTATCATCGCTGATGAAACAACATAATACCAAAATACGACGAGGACATACTGCGATTCATCGTGATCAAGCAATTGTTGAGCGATTTAATCGAACACTTGCTGAGCGGTTATTTGGATATCAATACGCGAGGGAATTTATTCAGGATAAAAGATCTCGTGAATGGGTGGCAAGATTACCAGGCGTGATAGCTGCATTAAATAATGAGATCACACGAACAACCAACATGAAACCCATTAGCGCGGTCACAAAAAAAAATATACCAACACAACGAAAGATGTTGGAAAACAAAAAATATTAGGTGATGTCACAGTCAGATATTTATATGAGCCTGGTGAACTTGAAGGTGGTAAAGCGAGAGCGACTGATCCTATTTGGAGTGTTACCACACACAAAATATCTACCGTGACAAGATCCACTGGAAGAAATGTGGGCGTTTCCAGACCTGCAATCTACAGATTAGATTCGGCCGCTCCTCAACGTGGATTTACACGTGAACAACTACAAATAATTTCCGCGGATACACAACTACCACCAAAATCACTCCGGTTATTTCGATCACTTAACTAGCACTAGCGCCAAGGGTGCCTGCACACCGACGTCGATTACATTCAAGACAGGTTAACATGGTATTTTCTCGTGTATGACCGCGACTATTATCTTTTCTATCTACGGTAAATTGTCTTGAATCATTACTCGAATACCGCCATAACATTATACAATTACAACTGGTGCAATGATTATTCTGCTGCTGTTTGAACTCAATAATAAATTCAACATCAAGATCAAAGTCACGTTTATTTTTTTTATCAGATTGTTTGTATCCGATTAATTTTTTTCTTATATCATCATCGATGATGTTAAATTTATCAACGATTTCAGGAATTATAATTCTACGTAATTGAGATATATTTCTGACCCTCGATACCGCCAAATAAACTAAATTTGACCACTCGATGCGATCGTCTACAATCCAAACTCGTGTATCAGAAATAGTTAATCCCTGAGACGAGTGGATTGTCATAGCGTATCCCAACACCCATGGAGATTTGTCAGCGTGTATTGCATCTTCAACCACACTGATATCAACGGCGACAATATCATTTAATACGAGATTTTGATTCTCAGTCTGTCCTGGAATATCAACATTAATATTCTGTTTTCGTGTATCTGATGGTCTATAACACAACGGTACGGGTAATTCTGAATATTTTTCTTTATGTAGTTGAAATAACTGCTGTTGTAAAGCGTCTCTGATTATTTTTCTACTTGCTACGATCAAATCGGTGGGTCTTCATAATTTCAAAAAATCACTCATTGATGTCTCTGAGATCACTCCACGTATTATTTCACACTGAATTTTGTTTGATTGTAATCTGATTAATTTTTTAAACTCCTTCAAATTTGCATCAAGAGCTCTATGATCATCATCTATTTCTTCGTAATAATCAACGAAATTTTTTAACCAATCATGTGGAGATGGTCCAACAAAGGGCGGCGGTTGACCATGATCGCCACACATTATTATGGCGGTATTTTTCGTCAACAACCAATCAAGAAACATTTTTAATGTATCCAATGACACCGTGCATATCTCATCCCAAATAATTATTTTAGGTATATATTTTTCTCCCATCCGTTCAGGAGTCCATGTATCTCCGCGCCACCGAAAGAAACTATGATACGTACACGATTGTACTTGCCGCTGTTTCATCTCGCGTGCAAGTCTATGTGTGGGTGTCAGCACGATTATATCTGAATTTCTAAAAACATTAATCGTTCGAGTTGTTTTGCCGCATCCACCAGGTCCATTGAGATATACTGTCTTATATCTAGTTATTGGATCACTCAACGATGGTGCTTTCGACATTTCTGATATTTTATTACTCTCGCGACAAAAATCTCTCATTGGAACATCTGCTGATTCTACATAATTGTGTAATAGTTCCTTTTTTATTCTCCACGAACCCCATCGTTCATCACTTGTAAATTTCATAACAGATTCTAAATATTTACTTGAAATATAAAACGAATCTGTTGCGACTCTGACTGCGGTCTCAGGAAATCTATTAATCATCGATAATAAATTTATAGAAACATAAGCCAACATGGAAGATCTTAGATGAGTATATTGCGGGGAGACGTCATTTATGTAACTAACGATCGTACCTAATTTTGTTCCGTCGGATAAATAAACACTTTCTCGATTTACAAATATATTTTTCGCTGTTGTGTCAGCGATTATAAAATCGTACTCGGCATCATCTAGAATTAATCGTGCGTGATGTCTTTTATAATCATATGCACCACCTTGAGTAAATTTACCTATAATTTTTCTACCGAGATCTTTTGCGGTTTTGAGTTTATTAGGAATATCATCTTCGGAAACATCCTTAAACTCGCTAATAACTTCAGAATCTGACATGGGCAACCAAACTTTGGTCTGTGCATGATATGATATAATTGCCTCACTGACCACCAACGATGTCAGTATCATACAATCTAGCATATATCGCAACAAAACTATAGGTGCCCAACGTTTTTCACAAAAATGTCTACCAAACCAAACATAACAAATCTTGTGAAGATTTTCGTTAAACTCGAATGATTCAATACAGGCGAATCCAGTCAGATCAAAATCAGGTATTGGTCCATTAATTGCCACTCGCGTCATCTCGTTTGTAGGGTGACCAAATCTTTCAAAGTACGTAGAACAATCTCCGTATCCCAGAAAACTTCCTGGATAACATGCAACCATATCAACCGAAATAACATCATTGTAATTATATTTGGTATTCCATAATCAGCCATGTCCATATTCGACGCAACTTGCGCGTACGTCCTCGAGTAAATCAAATCGTGTTGGTTTCCATGAATTTCTCTCTCTGGCGAAATGAGCCGCAACAGATGGAACGGTAAAACAATTAGTTAGTAATTTGTCAGTATTTTCCGCGTGCTTGTACTTGAAAAACGTCGCAAGATTTTTCATCTCGTCATGGAGGGATTCTGTTCGATATATTTCACCGTTCGGTTTGACAAACTGATCAAATTCACCCTCCTCATTACTTTTAAATAACCATACCGATACAGGATCGGTTTTACTTATTTCTTTAATAAAATCAAACATACTATCTGACCCAGAATTATCTGGGGAGTAAAATCTAACAGTTCGATCTCGTGGAAATATTGTTACCGCGTTAGTCCATGCGTGCGCGTTATGATCGATAATATTTATTGGAGCTCCTTTCGATTTATATTTCGACTGGTACAGTACTTCTCCCGTTATTGTCGCCACAGTTATTGGAAATTTTAATATTTTTCCTAACTCAGCAACATCTTTTATTGTAGCACCGGTATCCTTAACTGAATCAGCCCACGAGTTTATTTTTTCACGCCTTAAATCAGTTAATCCATTTCCACGCATCACGTTTGTAAAGTGTTCTATTACTCGTTCGGCTACACAATTTAACCTTGAAAATTTCATCGGCGCTAGTTTATCAACGTTGGGTTTTTTATTTATCTCATAAATTCCAAAAATAACCGCTGTTACAGGATACGCTCGTTCATAATACGGTTTGTCAATACCCGTCAGTAGACCCGGTCTGGAATTTTTACTTAATATGATAGTTTTATTATTACCAAGGACAGGATCATATTTGTCACGGATAATCCAACTACCTGTTTCTGTTAATACAATAAATTTTACTCTGAAGAAATATTTTTGATTGCCCTCGTATTCAGCGATGTAGTTGATGATAGTTGCCGCTCGCTTGTCGTTCATTGTGGCGTCCGTGACTTTGTCGACACTGACTTTGTCAAGGCGTATGATCTTGAACGTTGACCATGTATGAGATGCACCATCCGTGTAAAATTCTTTCTTGGCGTCGTGAATTTTCGAGATCAAACTTTTATTTTTCGGATCAACCAAATCTCGCACTGGCAAGTCAGAAGATAATCTGTCAAGGTTGAATTTATATTTAACAGGCCTAGTTTGGGATAATCTCTCAAACTCGTTCATATAATTAAAACAAATATTTAAATAAAGAAAATTATATATATATATATATATATATATATATATATATATATATATATATATATATACAATGTCTCAATGCAGATGGTTGATGATCGGCTCAGTAAATCGATGCAACAAATCCTGTAGAAAGGAATTTTGTTGGATGCACTCACAAAACATACGACGAGGAAGTCTAGGACCAATGCCATGTCTACGGTGTGGTATTGGAGTGCGAGGAAAAACAGAATTATGTGGAAAGTGCGGCGGAAAACGGTTCAGAGAACTTAAAAGATATTATGACAAAAAAAATAATAGCGGTGAAAACGCTATAAAATCCGTGAGGGATTATATATCAAGATTTCAGACAAACAATGATTTAAACGTATAATATTATTATAATGGAGCAAAATATATTTGTCCCACATCCTGTCATAACAAACTATGAATCAAATATTAATGGTATCATCAGACACTGCAAGTTGAAGAGACAAGTTGGTTATATTAATAATTTTGGTTATCTTAGATTTACAATTGGAAAGAAACATTATCTGTGTCATAGATTTACGTATGAATGTCATAATGGGATGATCAATGACGGTCTTGTTATTGATCATATTGATGGAAATCCTCAAAACAATAATTTATCCAAACTTCGTGTTGTCACATACAGCGAGAATAATACGCGCGGTAATACAGGAAGATGTAAGACAATCGGAAAGAGGGCGGTAATTTCCACAAACATAGAAACTGGTGAAGAAATAATATTTCGTTCAATGCATTCAGCTGCAAAATATTTTGATATTCACTCGCAATCAGTACAAAGAGTGGCAGAAAATATATATAAAACAGCTTTATCGAAAAAATATAAGCAGAAAATCATCTTTCAGTATCAATAATTATCATCACCACATTATTAACTATCATCACCACATTGAATTAATTTTTTTAATTTATGTCACAGTAGGTCCTCCATACACTACTGAATTTTGATTATATAAAAGGGAGATTACTTTGTAATATATAGTTTTCTTCGTAGATTTTTGGTTTTTATGATCGTAATTAGTCAGTTTAACTAATTACATCGTAATTAATTACTCGTAGAAGTATTATTTATGGTTTTTAAATATTTCCCATCATACAACATTACGAGAAATCATGATAATGTTATTGATCCGCAGGAAGCTGTGTGTAGAACAGAAACCGTTGTCATGGTAATCGATCTGCAGGTGTGTTCATGCCACCGTTATTATTGATTCGCAGTCTGCTTAGGAAAAATGCTGTTATAAATACAGAAACTGTTATTATTCAGAAACTGTTATTATTCAGAAACTGTTGTTATAAATACAGAAACTGTTATTATTCAGAAACTGTTATAAATACAGAAACTGTTATAAACACAGAAACTGTTATTATTCAGAAACCGCTGTTTAGTGTAAATATTGGTTCCTTAGCTATATAGCTTAACTATATATTAACTTCCAAAACATATGTTCGTAACAAGGTTTGATAGCTCAATCAGTATGGTATTGGACTGTGACGCTCGCGGTCCAGGATCAAACCCCCATGGCTGACAATTTGTCGGTGGTGTACGCATAATTGCGATTTTTATAATAGTGGGGGGAACCGCAAACCCCCCCCCCCCGCTCAGCAAAATTCCCACCCACAATATTGACTTGTGGGTGATACATATTTTCGTATCACCCACTGGATTAATTATTGTGGGTGGGTTTTTGCTGAGCGTGTATGTTTGTACTGTCCTTAGTTAGTTATATGTTTGTGCCGTCCAATGCATAATCTGAGCTCGCTAATACACTCGATAGGGGCTCTTCATTCATTGTATATAACCATTTCATTGTATATATCCATTTCCTTAGTTAGTTATATGTTTGTGCCGTCCAATTCATAATCTGAGCTCGCTAATACACTCGATAGGGGCTCTTCATTCATTGTATATAACCATTTCATTGTATATAACCATTTCATTGTATATATCCATTTCATTGTATATATCCATTTCATTGTATATAACCATTTCATTGTATATAACCATTTCATTGTATATAACCATTTCATTGTATATGTTGTGCTGTCCCTGAAACATCCCGACGAACTCGCTAAACACTCGATATTTTTTTTTATTTTAAAGATTTATATATTGTATAATGAACCATGAAAATATCAATGATGTAATTGTTGCTATTAAAAAATTGAAAAAAGATGGAATTAATATATCTGATGAACTTAATCCTGAAAAAATAGTTTCTGACTTTGAGATTTTACAAGAACGTAAAACCCAGGGGACACACACACTATCATCTGAATACAGGCTCATGAAACGGATTCAGGCGGCAATGTTTCAGTCGCTAGCTACCGTAGAAGATGATCTTGTGAAGGAGTTCGTTCCTCTCTCTGCCGCCATAGAAAGAATTAAATCGTTATTATCCCACGAGTATGAGGCAAAGAAAACGATTAGTACCCGTATAAGACTATTAAGAAAAATTATGTTAGAAAGTAACTTCGTTACTTGTGAAACGATCCAGAGTAACTTCGTTACTGGTGAAACGATCCAGAGTAACTTCGTTACTGGTGATAATGAAAATGAAAGTTTTGGTAACTGGGGTCCATGTCAACGCTGACCACGTGTATTGGTAGTCAAAATCAAGAAAATTCTAACCATGTCAAATTGTTCCTAATAAATTTTATTTATTATAAATTAATTTTATTTATTAATAATATTATTTTTACTGAGGATTTATTTTTTTTTTACTAAAATCAAGAAAAATACACGAATTACTTGATTCTGACGGGGTAGTTGGTAGTCAAAATCAAAGAAAAATGCACGAATTACTTGATTTCTGACGGGGTAGTTGGTAGTCAAAATCAGGAAAATTGAGCAATTTCGTTGTATTTTAGTAAAAAAAAAATAAATCCTCAGTAAAAATAATATTATTAATAAATAAAATTAATTTATAATAAATAAAATTTATTAGGAACAATTTGACAAGGTTAGAATTTCTTATTTCTGACGGGGTAGTTGGTAGTCAAAATCAAGTAATTCGTACATTTTTATGTTTCTGACGGGGTAGTTGGTAGTCAAAATCAAGTAATTCGTACATTTTTATGTTTCTGAGGGGGTAGTTGGTAGTCAAAATCAAGTAATTCGTACAATTTCAGTAAAAAAGTAATAAAAATCGGGAAAATTAATAAATCTTATATTTTTTTGTGATAGAAATTTTAATTTTTACTTTCATCGACCAGCTTTTTTAGTTGCCTAGGCCGATTAATTTGTGCCAGTAATGATAAAATATTTTTTTATTTATTTTTTTAAGTTGATCGAATTTGAGTCTGATCTCTGTTACAAATGTTCTTCTAACTGTTAAGAAATCCTCGTGTGTAAAAACCCTCCATTACATGAAGATCTACGATAAAAGTCCTTAGGACAGAAATCCTTAAGATTTCACATACAGATTTATTACAAGTTCTTCTTCACGTATGTCAATTAAGCGATTAAGGTGGTCTGTGAGTTTAAAATTGATTCGTGTTAACATATTATTGTGACACCGCAAATACACAGGATTAGTTGGTTCTTGCACGATTAAACTTCCAGGGGGAACTTGTGGTGTGAACGTGTACAGGATGTATCCTTGTTGAGCTTGATTTGATCTTCCGAGATCTATTTGATAGCTGCCATCGATTACGTCACAAACCAGATTGACCGCGACCGTCGGTGTTATATTAACGATCCCCGGAGATACGTGTCTTCCGCCGCCGTGTGGATCATTATCATGTCTGAGAACAGCTGCTGGTGGAATTAATTTTCTCCATGCATCGAGTATTTTAGGAAAAAACTCATCAATGACATCACTGACAGATTTTCTTAACTCGGTTACACTATACCCCGGAAATTTAAAATTTGGTACATCGGCTTCTGTTAATTTATATTTTTCTAACCATCTTTTTGCATCATATCTTTCAAATGATTCTAAACTAACCATCGCTTGAACTATTCGGTTATTAATATATTCCATATCTGATATAAGCTGATTTAATATTTCCACACGCATGATGATTTTTTCACGCGATGACGCTGATATGTCAAAAATATGTTCGTTAAAATATTGATTTAGTTGATCTAGTTGTTTTTTACATTCTTGATTGATTTCCTGAAAATATTTAATAATATCACTCCGATGAAGACTAAAACTATTTGCTTTTTCCCCGGAATTGTTAAAAGCCCATAACTCATAACTGAAAACGAAAAACCTGCTGAGCATCGATTTATTTTTTAAAATACGTGGTTCTTCCCCGTATGATGGATTAATTTCATGATATGATTGTCTATCCGTGACATAATCAGACTTTTTCGGTTCTGGTGGTATCGGTGTTATCGGTGGTGATATTTCAGGCCAACCTAGTACGGATCTTATCGTGGATTGATAAATATCAACGGCATAATCAGGCGAGTTTATTTCAATCGTCGAGGACAGGGTGGGTTCATGAACATTAATTGATATTTTTTATTCTTTTCCCGTTATTGATTTTATTCTACGCGCAAATTCCTCACTGATCTCTTCAATCTCGTAACTGCCAGTTGGTATTCCAACAACAACCCAGTCAGGTGTTCCATCGGGTTTGTTGTTGTTAGCAAATACGAGCGAATTATTTGCTGGTGTACCATTAAATGATTTTGATCTGATATTTGGCCAGCTGTAATATACTCGTAATTGTGCTAGTGCTATTTCTTTTACTGGAATTGCAGTAGGAAAATTAACACTAAATTCAGGATTAATTGAACTTACCGAGATCATCGTTATCTTTGGCGGAGTTGTGTTGGTCACGATCTGCTGGAGTAATTCTGTCATTATTGATACTTGTATCTTTAATACCGATACCTTCGTCGTATATTTTGGTTATCATTGAAAATTCGAAATCAGATATAATTCCATCACTGAGACTTGCTGATAACAACGAGGATAATTTCGAGTATGCTACCGTCGCTGTATGTAATTTTATTTTGTAATCGGATAATTTTTCGTTCGTACAAGTACATATTTTTTTGTGATGATATTAAGCACACCCGCAATAGTTGTTGCTGCTGAAATACAAATAGTTACAGCTACTGGTGCCATCGTTGTCAACGCTGATAATATTACACCGGTTCCAGCAACAACAGCGGATACTGAATAAACAATCACATCAACGATAACCAATCGTCGTCGATATTTTTTTACTTTTACTGTATATTGATCGACTTGATCTTTTAGCGCCGTCTGCCATTCACGTGCTTGATTGTACCTGTATTGTGCACCGTCCATATATATTTTTATGCAGTAACCAATTGAGGTGTTTCAGCTACAAATTCCAAACACCACCAGAAGGATGTTGCGGTTAATTTCTTATCATCTGCTTCCAGAATAAATATTTCTTCGGTTCCGATATTTAATATAACAGATACAACCCCGGATAACCTGTCGGTGGAATGACGCCATGGAAACGTTGTAAATATTTCAAATTTTGCAGCACTGAACACGGACAACCTGTACACGCCAGTGACTGTTGCGGTATATTTGATAGTATTATTTTGCTGCGACCATGTTGCAAATCCCGATGATACCGTGCATACGATGTTTGTGATATGCCCGGGAGTTATTCCAGCTGAAATTTTAATCAAATTGGTTTTATTGATAATCTCAGGAATTCCCGCTTCGACGTCTTGCTGTGTTTGTTTGATCGTGTCTAGGTTACTTTTGATATCAACGAGTTTCATGTCAATGGCGCGTGGAGTACCGAAGAATTTATCTATGGTATCATCGGTTTTTTGAAAATTTCTTCGAAATCTTCCAAAAGCGCCTGCGTGAACGTCATACTCAGCCCGTAACGTGGATAATTTACCGTCTACGGTGCCATAGTTGACGTCGACGTATTTTTTTGTTGCTGCGTCTTCGTCAGATGTTGGATCTCTTAAAACTACTATTTTGTTCCCGTTCATGCTAAGTTCACCCATCATTGTGTCACCGGTGTTTCTCACGCGATTAGCAACACTTTTTGCAATTTCATCTCTGATGGTTTTAAGTGACATACTTGAATCTCTGATTCTACCACCGTCAGTAAACACGGGAATATTATCCGTAACTGCACCGAGTACTCGCCGGACTATATCATTCCATTTGATATTGCTGGTTTTTAGTTTACCATATCGATCCTGAAAAATAACAACTTCATCTGGGTCAACTCCAGCCAGGTTCATGATATCAGCGAGGTCATCCTTAGTCACATACTTCGACAGATCAACGTCGCCGGGCTTTTTCTTAACGCGTGAAGAAGATCTTCCGTAAATGTCAACCATTATAATAAGACCCGTTGTTTAAAATGCTTTACGCGCAACAAATCGGTTGCTTGTATAATCGTGCACGACTTTATGTGGCGGCCTGGATGATTTTGATATAGCGTCGAGTACATTAATTACTTCACGGCCACATATTGGCGGATCTGTCATTGTTTGTGTGGGTAGCGTTGAATACCAAACTTTGGAACTTCTGGTTGTTGCGTGGAGTGGTGCGACATACTTGATAAATTCAACAGGTGGAGCTAACCCGTACGAATCAAAATAAACAATTCCACGCGGGTCAACCGCGTATGATACCCAATGAGTACCAGGTCCAGAACGTTCATCGAGATTAATAATACCTGCTTCTAGTTTGTTTGGTTGTTTCGGTAATTGATCTCGCATAAAAACACATCTAAAGGCAGATATTTTTAATTTTTTAGCGGCATTAAGTAAATCAAAATTTGATGCTGGAACGTCTAACGAAGTGATCCTGGAAGCCTTAGGCCTCTCCCCCAACGAGATCCTGGCAATCTTAAGCCGCGCCCCTTTTTTTTGTATCCCCGCCCTGTTGCTTTCTTTAGTGCCATTCCAGCGGCTGTTCCAACAGCACCTAACGCGGCCGCTTTTGCTACGGCTGGAGCAGCTGCAGCTATTAATGCCGGAATGGCCGCAAGTAGTGGAAATATACCACCCGTTTTAACCATGTCTTTGATGGCGCTCGGGGAGAGATGGAATTGAACTCCAGTTTTTGATTCTAGGGCTTTATTGAAATGTTTAATCTGATTATTTGTCAACGATAATTTGTTTGGACCACCACTAATATGATCTCGTTTTAGTGATATTTTAGTTCCGCATTTGTTGGCGGTTTTTGATTGAAGCTTTTTTACCTGACCGGGGGTCAGAGTAACATTAACATGACTGTACGACATTTTTATATAAATAATATTTTTTCTGAATAATTAAAGATTTTCCACCGGTGCATCAACGACCCTCATTCGACCACTACCACCTTCAAGTAACATGGCTTTATCGCTAAGTATGACCGCGATCGCTCTGTAGGTGCCTCGAATAAGAGGTGGACCAGCTATATCAGGAGGAGGGTTAGTAACACGAGCTCGAAAGTGTATATCAACGACAGATTGCTTGGATAAATCAAGATGTTCCAACGAAAAGTAATAAATCGGATATGAAGTTCTGAAATCTAATTGTGATATTTGCAACCCAGTATCTATATTTTGATCACGTCCCATGAATGACATTAAACGATGATATGCACGCGCTACATGATTTTGACCAAAATTTAACAATATATCTTCAGCTGGTTCTTGATGTCCATTTATCCGTAAGGAAACTTCATTAACTCCAAGGTTGTCAAATATCATATGTGAACGTTCTTGATCATTTATCCTAGCATTATCTTGTAGTGCAATAAAAATATGTCGTGGTGCAGAAACACCTTGCTGTGATGCTATATGCCATGTAAATAAACCATTAACATTACTTTGAATAGCATCTGTGGTTACTGTTATCATGATAGCAATGATTTACCGCCTTGATCCATAAAAGAGAGTAATTTTTGTTCTTCAGTAATAGATGGAGTCATTACTGGCATCCAGAATGAAAGCTTCGATATATTTACTTTACCAGCGTCATCAACAGCAAAACCTCGCCAGATTGCATCATTATCATCACCTTTTCTTACGAGCACAACTGTGTGTTTAGCTCCAAAGATGACCTTTCTAACATTTCTGCAAAATCCAAAGATGTGAGACAGTGGAATTGCACATGAAAAATTTCTATTATTTCCTGACAACGCTGTTCGGCGTGTTGCAAACCCTAAGTTGTAAGCCACGCTATCATCTTTTACAATATCAAAAGCAGCAGCTGGTCTGGCTGCGTATTCAGGACCATCAGCAACTGGTTGTGGATCAGATGCAGTACCTACTGGTGTTCGTATTTTAGCATACCTGATATGATCAGCGTTGTCAGTAATATCCTTAGCAAACATCATTGTTGGACCGGCTGATCTTGTAAAGTCGTCAGAATATCTCGCCAGACCAATTATTGTTGTAGCAACATCAACATCCTTCTGAATTGATTCAATATTTTTTCCATCAATCATGTATGTGGCGCTATCAAACAGTGCCATAATTCCGTTGTTGACAAAACCAACACGCAAATTGGCACCATATGCCGTATTATCCCCCTTTACAAGTTCACCTTCTACTTCAATAAATGCCTCAGCGGGCAAGAAATATCTACTTGTATCATGAACCTGTAATTCGATTCTCCCCCGCTGATTTGGTAGTCTTGCGTCATAAGAATAAAATTGATAATCACGTATAGATTCATACTTAAGGACAGGTGCCTCCATATCAAATGCTGGGTCTGATTCGCGCCTGAACATTTCTATTATAGTTACCATTTTTCCAAATGATGATCATCGTCGACGAAGACCACTTCCTGCTATTAAATTTGCTGTTATATTTTTTTCTGCTTCTTCAGATATCGCCGCTAGTTTTTGATTTGCAGCCTGATTTATTATTTTACTTACGTCTGCGGGCATCACCTCAGTACTTGCCAGTTTCACCGGTGGTTGTTGTTTTCGTCGCAATAATCGTGCTAGTCTTTCCTTGATCGCCGAGAACGCCTTACCAGCAACATTGACAATTGCACCAGGAGCTTTATCACGAACAATATCAATAGCCTTCATCGATAATTGTTTTGCTACAGGTGCTACTTTTGGAGCTATCCTTGTAAATAATCCCTGAATAACATCACCAAGTCCATTTCCGTAAATAACACTATAGATTGGTAATCGTGAGTTCACCGCTCTAACCTGTGTGGGTTTACGATGATTATCATGCACAATCATCTTATTTTATTTACCATTTATCTAACAACTAGTCATCAACGAGTTCATCGATAAGTTCTCGGTAAACGCCGATATCCATGATACCACCTTGAAATAGTCGCCGACAAATATCAGCTGCTTCATTGGTTATTTCTGGTGAATTATTTCCGGCACGTTTTCCTCATATGAGAACTTCTAACCGTGACACGTCATTGATGATATTATCAGGAAATAAACCAGATCCTGTTTTAGGTTCATCTTGAGGTGTTTTAAATACTGGTGGTTGCATTACCGGAGTAAGTACTTCAGTGGTGGCCGGGGGTGATCCAGGTGGTGAATCTGTCGGTGTAAATGTCATTTTCGGTGCAGAAATTTTACGTAAAGGTGAAGGAATTTTCTTCGAGGGGGGTGATTTAAGTGACTCTTTAGCCTTTTTAATTTCCGACTTCAACCTTTGATGCGGCGAAGAAGATTGTTGTTGTTCTATTTGTTGCAGAGGTGGAGGAAACTGATACTGGGAGAGCTCTCCCTGTTCTGGTTGTTCCAGTCTCTCTCTGTAAAGTCTTTTTACTTCTTCATTAAGTCTTTTAAATTCTTGACCTCTAGCTTGTTTTTTGTTGTAATATACGCGATATATCCATTTAATGAAATCATCATCACCTGTTTTTCCATAAAAGGGTTTTAAAAAATTAGATTTATCAGATATATTATCTAATATCATCTTAGGTAATTTCTCTCTTTCAGTATTTCTAATTTCCTCAACAACTCCTTCTTTAAATCTTGCAATTAATTTTAAGCTCTTTCCCGCTGATTTGGATTCAGATGTAAGTTTTTTTCTCACATCGGCGACTTCAGTACGAAGTTCTCCAATACCCTCAAGTATTTCCTCACCAACAGGTGGAGGTTGAGCTGCAGCTATGTCAGTTGGAAGGTCTCGTAAAATCTTCTTTGCCTGTTTAGTTCTTCTTGCTATTTCTTCTGATACCGGAAGAAGATCTTCTTTGATGACAGTTGCAACTTTCTCAGTAGCTGCAGTGACGGGTTTAAACAGTTTTTTAGTGTCTTCTTCATACTCAACTTTTGCTTCTTGCTGCGCTTGTAGATTTTTTCTAAATGAGTCTTTGACAGGAAGAAATTTTTTAATTGCTTCTAATCGTTCTCGAGCTGTTCTTGCAGTATGAGATTCTGGATGTATCATTTTATTATAACATAATAATTTAATTAATATCAGCAGAAGAGGAGCAGCAGAGGGGGGTGATGATAAAATTAAATTGAATTAAACAGATATCATTAATATAATGAACAACTGTGCGTGGTTACATCAAGGAACCACTAACAATTGTAATAAAAAATGCCGTGGAGAATATTGCAAGAAACATAATTATCTTATAAAGAAAAATCCTCATGCTGGTCCACGAAGTTGTGTTGGATGTAACAACGGCGTTAGAGGATTATATCAGATTTGTAAAAATTGCGGTGGAGATCGATACAGAAGTTTGATGATATATTATAAACACAGAAAGAACATAAATCCAAAAATAGAAAAACCACCATCAGAACTTGAATATTACTTGAAACATAGAACAAATTTCCATGATTCAGATGAAGATTCCCATGATTCAGATGATGATTCCCAAGACTGATAGCAGCAGAGAGGGCTCGTCTACAATTCTGTTTGGGACAAACAATAATCGTAGACGTGGTAATTGACCTCTATGAAGGGTCACTATTTTTTTAGGTCCAAACACAAGGGTGACCACTCCCTTAAGTGGTCTGTTCACCCTCTCTGCTGCTCGGGGTGCTGTTGACTCGGGTGATGGATGTAAATGTAACTGTCCGTGTCAAAGTACAGGACGCGTTCCGCTAACAGTTCTAAAGCTTAGTACAATTTTAAGCGAGCATGAGCTGTCACATAAGCCGCAATGATGACATTTCCAAAGGAGTCATCTTGTACAAAGTCCAGATCTTCTTCGTAATTCACTAAGATCAAATCCTCGCGAACGACGTCCACGTGTTTCATAAATTTGGTTTTTTCGTGAATCATCTGAAAGTAGCGGGAAGGTTCTGTCAAATACTCCGTCTTGGGTAAACACGGTCGTTGTGCCATTTTACCCCACAAGCAATTTAATATCACTTTGGCAAGCGATCGCCTGCCTTCGTTTTTCTCGATGTGATCTAAAGTAATGCATTCTTGTGCCCAGTATTTCTTTTTGAATGTCTTTTGGTCTTCGGGAGTGTGACACCAGGACGGATAGCCACTGGCTTCTTGCTTTAGTTTCAAAAAGGCATCTACGTAGTCTGCGAAAATGCCTTTCTGCGTGGGTTCACCCTTGTGGTATTGTTGTGTCTTGGGAAAGTGGCAGATTTCGTATACTTGTAACAGTTGGTATCCCATGTCCAGAGCTTTGAACAATTCTACGCTGACCCAGGTTCCCATCAAGGCCCGTTCTTCAAGGGTGTGCTGACAAGGTTGGTCTTGGTTGCACGTTTCGGCACAAGTACGACACAAACGAAACATCAGTTTGTCTTTGCAATGGTGAGGTAAGACGGGATGGTACAAGTCGGTGGGAGGCAAAACTTTGCACTTGATCAAGCCTTCGTATTGTCGAATGTTTTTCGGGTCGATGTGTTCCGTTAACAATTGTGGGTGCCCTGCAGGAAAGCTACACTATTTGCACACGTAGGGATACAGCGAACACACGTCCAAGTATTTGATTTCTTCTCCTTTCTCTTCGTCGGCTTGGTACAGCAAACAGGTGGCATTGGTCCTTCCTCCGTACAAACTATCCGTCGGGTTCAGGGGGTCCATGAACTGGTAACTTTTCACGATGCGTTTAAACTCGGGATCGGTTTTCAAACGGTGATCGTACTCGTGTTCCCACATTTCCACCACTTGGTATCCTTCCTGTTCTAACTTTAGGCGTCGCTGACAAGTGACCAGGTACAAGTCTTCCATGGTTCGTTGTAAAAACTGATTTTTAATGCCGCGATCAGGGTAACAGACGGGGCATCCGTGACATAAGCAACCGTTAAACTCATACACGATCTTGGAGTTTTCTAAGTCCCAGCCATGGACCGAATGCGTTCCAATGGTCTTTTCGCCCCCTCCGTTGCGGGCATGCTGAATCCATTTGTCTTTCTTGTCGCACAAGTAATGTAACCAGCGTAGGGCTTTGACCGAGTATTGACGTTTGACATAGTTGGTCGTTTGAGGACTGATGACAGCCACGGTGATTTCAGGCATGAATCGTTGCCGGTACACTAAGGAACACGCTTTGGCAATGGTGCAAGCTTCTTTCAAAGGATCGACCCCTCCATGTTCCATGAACAGTTCTCGAAATTTTCCACAGCAACGCCGTAAAATGTCCACGTCGGAACGACAATACTTTAGCATTTCTTCCTGAAAGTCGAAAGGGTCCGAGGAGTGAGCCTGGTACCAAGCGTAGAAAGCTTCTCGTTGTTCGGTACGCATGTTGTCGGGGTCGTAATAGTGAGCCTCAGGTAAATGGGGTAGAACGGCGTGTTGATTGGCTTCCGTATTGAAAAAGTGTGGAAAGTACCCTTTAGCCATTTCTGTCATTCCAAACGTTTTAGGCATTCGATTCAAAGGCATGGCCAAGTAACTCATCGAATCTTTAAACTGCACTTGTCCCACTTGCATGAAAATGATTTTGACTCCGTTCAAAGTGACTTTATGACGTTCGGTGCCATGTTCTGTATAGTATCTGAGAAGAAACTGTCCATCGTATCCGGAGAAATTGTGAGCAATCACCGTGGCATGACGATGACAATTACCATAACTTTCGATGTCGTCTTGGCTCCAGGTCGTGCCGATGAAATCTAAGACCTATTGAGCGAAATCGGCTAGCGTGTTCGGTCCTCGAAAGATTTTTTCACGCCCTCCAGGAATCTTACTGCAGTGAGGGCAATGATTGAAAATAGGTTCTTGAATGCACTTCTCGCACGCGCGATGAGCCACGCAGAAATTAGGAATATGAGTGCCGGTCTCTTGCATGCATTCGAAATCGAAAAAGATGAAATTGCCTTTCTTCTTGTGACCGTCTCTTTCTCTGGTTGGGGTTGGTATTTTTGCACGTAGCATTGGTGTTCCAAGTCCACGATGTGGTGACAAATGTGACATTTTTTCTTTTCTCGACATACGTGTGATTTGACATTATTGGTACATAGACCTTGTCCACACGTAAGGCACAATCTCGGGAGCTGACAAGCACATTTCTTCTGTGAACCTTTCGTCTTCAGATGTTGTTGGTAACAGGTAGGGCTGACAAACGTGCGCAGACAAGCAGGACAATGCACTCGTTCTTGCCCTTCGTTCAGACAGGGTTGAGCGGCCAAACATCCTGAGCATTTCGATCCGAATGCTTGTGTTGCTCTCGATTGTTATAGCCATAGTCACATTTCTCACAGTAATAACTGTATCCCAGGAATGCAGTGATACTGGTAATGGTATCGAAATGTTCATCGTGATGATAGAGGTGAATGTATTTCCCATCCTTAAAGTCTTTCCCTCGAAAAAAACAGAGGCCCGCGCACTTCGGGAGGGTGCACTTTCAAGGTGTAGAGTGTAGCTAGGACATCTTGCAATTTTTGCATTTCAGGAATGCCACAGAGTTTGTCTTTGGGCAAGCCGGCTTGTTGTAACAGGAGTTCTGCTTCGTTTCTTTGTTTGGTTCGGTCCGATTGTTGAATTGTTTTCCAGGCTCTTTTCCATTCTACCGTGTCGTTTTTGTCGGCCATAGGTTCGTCCCACCACGATAGCCCTGGCTAAACACTTCTGATCTTGAGAATTGTGAATTTGGACGAGGCTACGCTTAATGCTGCGAAGGTCATTCACCGATAACACCTTATTGCGTTGTTCGGTCCCTTGAGGAAGAGAGACGTGGGTCATGGACAGTGTTGCTTTTCCATCGGTGATGTCAAACTGGTCATTGGATTGTTGCACGTGTTGAATCTTGTCCATGACTTTGGAAGCGGTCAATTCTGCAGGTCTGCTAAACTCGATCCAAACAGGGGATTTCAAACCGTCGTGTTGAATGGAAAGTCTCAAGCGATCGTTTTCTTTGGGTTGACATTGTCGCTTGAGTGAGGTGAGCAAAGAATCCCACACCTCGGTGATGAACCCTTCTGCTTTCTCTAACGGTAGTCGAAATTGAAATCTTTAAACTTCACCGTGTTTTTGTAAGCCGTGGTTCTAAATTTTCTAGAGGGACGATTTTCCGTCTCTCGAATGGAATAGTATTTTTCAGGGTTGACTAAGGGTGGTGAACTTTGTTTGGATTCTGGTTCACTCATGTCCTCTTCAAAATCACTGGCATGAATTTGTGCCAAGACTTCAGCCCTGGTACGAGGCGATAGATCACGTTTCTGCCTCTTACTTTCTTCTTCTTTCTTCTTGAATAAATTGCATCGTTTCATCTTGATAGCAAAACGTCAAATGACTAAAATTTAAACACCATGGGCTACTTTATAGTCATGGCAGACCAACGTATATAAAGGGTATGTGTCTTGTCCTTTCACTATTCATTTTACTCTCAAACCGAGCACAAAGATGGACGAGACTACACAAATCGAACATTTCATCAGAGCTTTGCGTGGGGTCATCCGAAAATTTTCTTCAGACCAGTCAAGGGACTACTCTCCTTCCTTTCGAGACAAAAGTCAAGATACTTGCTATATCTGTCAGAAGAAAGGGCATTGGTCTTCAGAGTGTCCAGACCGTCAAAAAAGCAAAACAGGGGCTAAAAGAGACAAAAGTCAAGATACCTGTTATCATTGTCAAGAAAAAGGACATTAGTCTCCAGATTGCCCTAAGTAACAACAGGAGCAAGAAGAGGGGAGTGATGGAGAGGAAGAAGAAGAGGAAGAAAGCAGACAGGTGAAGAAAAAGAAACAGGAGAAGAAAAGAAGAAGGGAACAAAGTGAGGAGGAAGAGGAGGAAAAGTGTGACGGTGAAGAAATTTGAAAAACAAAGAGAGTGAACAATGAGACAGAAGAAGTCTATGAACTTTTTAAAGTGTTATGTTGTGAATTGTGAATTGGATTGTAAATATTTATAAAAGAATAATTTAGGTATAAAAGGTAAGTGTCTTTGGGTTTTGATTTTAAAATAAGAAGCTACACTCATGCACTCATACACAGACACGTACTATAGGGGTAAAATGGTTTTAATTTTGAGTTATTGGCAATGAAAGACTATCTCTTTTCGAGAGACATGGGTGGCCCTGAAAAGGGCCTTTTTTGGTGTATGGGTGAGTTTAAACAATCAACTTTAACTGCCTTAAGCCTTTGCCACGGCCAAGGCCTACTTCTGGACTGCGTAATGTTGATGATGATGATGATGATGATGTGGTTGAAATCACTAAGGGTGGTACGGTAGGCTTAGTCACAGGGTTGGAGTGTTTAGCTCGGGAAGATCGTATTCTCTTCGGTTGTGATAAAGAAGTCTGATACATTTGTTTCAGACTTCTTAAAGCTGCTAAAATGTCTAAAAGTACCGTGACCGTTTGACTTTCACACCCTTGTTTCTTTGCTGCTGCTTCTTCTTCTTGTTTTTTTTCTTGCCTCTTCCTCTTGCTGATGTTGCTGTAGGAGAAAAGCTTGTTCCGCTTCCTTTTGCTGTTGTATAAATTTCTCCAATTCTTCTTTCTGTCTCTGTCTAAAATAGTCCACGTGCTGTAATGAAGAAGGTGGCGAAGGTTCCGGAACAAATTCTTGCGAGGTAAGAAAATCCACAAAATCGCAATTCACCTCTTCTGAAATTAAGTCCGAGTTTCCCTTGGGTATTCTCCACGGCTGGCGCACCCCAATTTATCGTTTTCTGAGTTTCCGTCATGCTGAAAAACTGTCGCATGGATTGACTGTGCACAGGCGATAGCAAATCTATATAGGACATGTGACATCACAGACTGCTCTCTTCGGATTGGACTTGGGCTGACCGAATTTTGTAACGCGTGTTTGGATTGGTTAACCAACTCAATCCGTTTCAATCCTTCCTCTCCCTATAAATAATCGCAGTTCACTGCATTCCTTCACCTGTTCTCGGCACCCCAACATGTGGACCGACGTGCAATCATCAACTCTTCTATCTTCCATGATGTTCCGGACGGACATACCGATGTATGTCCGATCCAAGTGGACAGTTGTCCACAGGACAGACACCAGCCTGTGCATCAGAAGAATATATGTGGAGAGGCAAAGATGCCTAAAAAGGGTTCTCATTTACGGTCCTGCAGTCAGGCGCAGCTTGAGGACAAGAAGAAGACCAATACGGTGCCCTCTGTGTTAACAATAGGGTATGTTAACATAAACCCAAAGACCCTTTTCATGGCCACTCATAGGTCTCGAAAAGATCTTGAGTTTCATTGCCTACACCATTTAAAAAAAAAATAGAGACCCTCCCTGTTTCAAATTTCCCATGTTCCATTTCCATTTGACGCTCAACAGACCCACCGTGTTCAATTTCCCTTGACGCTCAACAGGCCCAAGATTATTTTTTTTTTGCCCATGTTAAATTTACATAGACGTTATACAGGCGCCCAGGGTGGTTAATGTTAAATTTACATAGACGCAATACAGGCCCAGGGTGGTTTGTAATGCTAATTCCCATTGACGCTATATCGCCCCACTTCACTACTGCCGCATTTATAACAGTATCGTCGTGGACATCTTCCCTCACCATCATTCCCGTACAGTGGGCAGGAACCTGGGATTTATGGCCTGAAATTCATTATATATATATACATATATATATATATATATATATATATATATATATATATATATATATATATATATATATATATATATATATATATATATATATATATATATAGACACACACACACACACTTTGATAGTATATTCTGCAGAAAATAGAAAGGTTGCATCAAAGTAATACGTTCTACACCTTTGAGGGACTGAATTCGTTTATGTAATAGAGCCTCCAGCAAACCTTGGCATGTCTTCGTCAACCAGTAAGTCTCCATAAAGGTCAAGGTCGTTTCACAATAACTGCATCATATAGACTACGGGATGTTGACTAGTATCACAGGTCTCTGGAAGTTTATTAATACAGTAACATATGAGTTAGTAAGAAAGAGATATAGAGAAACCAACCTTAATTCTTATACACACACACACAAATATATATACATATATATCTATATCTATCTATCTATCTATCTATATATATATATATATATATATATATATATATATATATATATATATATATATATATATATATATATATATATATATATATATATATGTGTGTGTGTGTGTGTGTGTGTGTGTGTGTGTGTGTGTGTTAATATAAATATATGTGTTAATGTAGCAGAAGATCAGAAAAATATATATGCTTTATTCCTTCTAGCGCTTTCGCATCATCTTTATGGATGCTCTTCAGGTGAATACATCATTTCTTTACCACATTTTTGCAAATTAACAATTTTACATCATTATAATATTAATTACATCATTGTTTATACAGGGAGAAATTAACATCTTCACTATATCTATATACCACACTTGTATACAAAATTAAATTTTTAATGTTGAAATGTCATGAACGAGCATTAATGTATTGTTGATACAATGTCAAATGTGATTCATACAATATAAAAGTTAAAATGTTATTCTATCATCATGATATGAAAATGTATCAGTGTGTTAATACAATGTACCTACAATCATGAGTTAATTTTTTACAAATAATTAGCTCTAGCTATTAAGGTGTGGATGTAGAGTAAGTATGAAATGAAGTTTCTTTTCTTTAATTGACGAATCATTATTAGTTAATAATAAAGGGAAAGACTTTGAAATTTCCTCCTGAACAGTTGTGTATGTTTATTTACCTTTCATATATCGAGCTCTTCTATTCATTTCGCTATGTCTATGTACTGTCATTCCCTTAAGTAATTTTTCGTCTGACATATGGAAAAAGCTTCACTCTGCACAAATATCAATGCATAAATCACATTTCTTGAATTGTAATTATTGTCTTTTTTAACTTTAAATAACTTACCATTTTAAAATTTTAATGGGTTTCCTCCTGTTATATTAGAACACATTTTGCATCTACTCGTACCACATTTGGTTATTCAGGCCTTTCTTTAAATGACATAAAATTTAGCTCTGGTAAGAATTTGTTTAAAATGTTTGGATTTTCTCTTACTATTAATAATTTTCCACGTTTCCAACACATTTTTCATTTTATCACCACATTTGAGTAATTGTTCACATGTGTGATATTTGTATTCCATGGAATTTAGGTTGTAATTAAAGGGGTTCCATTTCATAATGGGTTTATGTTTTCACGGATATTTCCCTTGATTGGTCCATTTGTTTTCGACATAGTATTCCTCGATCGATATTTTGGTCTGGGTAATTTTGCTTCTGAAGATATTGCTGTAACTCTGCCAGTCTTTGTTTTTGTCTGCGTTTGTTCTCTACAGTTGTTATCAATCTTGAGGCAAGGTTAAAAGGAATATTCACTTTCATGTTTTGCATGACAGGATTTAAAATTGAGATAAGTATGTGTTTCAGTTGGTTTACTATACATTTCAGTAGTATTATGTATTCCAGATAGTTTTACGAGAATGTCCAGGAAAGGAATGCTTCTTTCACTCTCATTCATTGTGAAGTTTATAGCTGGATACAGGTTATTAAGTTCCTTAGAGAGTTCTTCTATTGGTATATGTTTATTCCACATGAAGATGCAGTCGTCTGAAAGTCGTTATATACTTGTAGTAGATCTTATAGGACTATTTGGAACTTATTTGACAATACTGTAAGTTCTTTTTAAACTTTCACGTTGTATTCAAGGGAAATAAACTGTTTGTTAAATTTTTAAAAGCCTGTTGATTTTCACTCTTTTCTGTTAATTAGTTTAATACCAAAGAGTCTTAACTATATAACTATATATAACCAAGGGAAGGGTGCAAAAATGCTACCCCTTCTTGGACATGGATAATAGTGGCAAATGGACAAGAGTTTTAGCATCATTATGGAAGAGACAGGCATCTTATCAGTGTTCTCCTCATGCCATTAAAATGAAGTTGGGCACTTACAGTTCCATGTTGGTTCCACTGTTCTTCTTACACATTGTTCAGATTAACACACCTTAATTGATTAAGCAAAGAATAACATTTTTCAAAGGCTCTGTCATTTTGCAATTCCAAGCGTTAACCTGGGAATTAAGCTTGTAGTCAGTCTGTTGAGCAGCTTTACTGTATTTTATATGAAATTTGACAAATTTTATGGAGTTGCACAAACACTTTTCCATATTTCTGAAAGCATATAAAAGGTTTTAATGTATATAACTAGCAAAGTTGAATCTGTGTCAATTACAAACCAAACTACTTCTTTGTACACAAAACTATCAACATATTTTGAGTATAAATCTCTACTCAAGGCCTCATAACAGACGTAGAACTCAAGTACAATGTAGGTATTATGGATCCAAGACAATAAATGAAAAACAAATGCATTCAATGCAGTAGCAATAACTTATTTTTGCTACCGTGGTGCACTGTCTCTCTGGATGTATGTATATTTTCCAGTAAGAAGACAGTACAGGCAAGGAGAAGACATATGGGATTACATAAGTGACAATGTTTCATCACAGGCTCCTCTTCTTCTTGCTTGTATAGGAAATAAGCAAGAGCTTAGAATATATGGACCAAATGCAAAAACATTATCAATTATTAATGATAACTGTGATACTGATGTTGATTCCGACATTATTAAAAAGATCTCTTTTCTTATAAATCATCTAACAGTGTATTAATCTAGGAAAAAGTACAGCATCTAAATAAAAAATGAACTCGAGACCAGGTGAAAATTTATTTTATATCTTTATAGTAAATGTCATTAACACAAAAGAAAAATCACAACTCACAAGCCATAAGCATCACTCAAGATGAACTCTCTCTTTTCATATAAATATTTCAATATTTTTAAAATGAATTTTCGTCTCTTAAGATTGGATTTGCCTCAACATAAAAAATGCAAACAGATGGTAAAGGTAACAATGAAACTGCACCCAAAAAAATCCTTAAACATCAACAAAACTATTATATTTCTTACCTATAGGCAAAGAAAGGTTACAAACATGAAAATAAAAAATGATATGAACCTGCACCTTTTGGACCACTATGAAACAAACTGAAATAAATGTAAGTTCACATTGAACTGGCATATGTCTCATCATCAAAAATTCCAATAAAAAGTAAAGGCAACAATAAACTGTAAAAGAAAACTTCTAAAACACGAACAAAACTGTATCCGATTTCTTACCTATAGACAAAGAAGGGTTATAAATGTGCAAATAAAAAAAGATATGAACCTACACCTTTTGGAGCACTATGAAACAAACTGAAAGAAATGTAAGTTTACATACAATTGACATCATTATGAAAGTAAAGTTAACAGTATACCAAAACAAAGTAGCAAAAAGATGTGCATATATATCAATTCAGAAACAGTACAGACCCAGATATGCTGGTACTTAATTTGGGTGCACATCAATTTATGGTTATTACTTTCATTTTTTTTAATGCTGTGGATTTTAATTTTACCTCACTCAATGAATATGTTGCAAAAGGTAGTACATACAAATATGACACATTATATAAAGTTAGTCATGGAGTGAAGAACCAAGAACCAGCAAAAGACTTTAAACATATAACTTAAGTTTTCACTTAAATAATCCAATATATGATGGAGTTAGATAAATCCCCATTAGTTCATGTATTATACATAAAGTATTAATGCTACTATTATACGGATATGCACTGATACTATTAATATTTGTATAATCACTTATAATGTTGTTGTTGTTGTTGTTGTTGTAGGGTTTAACGCCATTTTTCAGCACACGATAGGCTATACATGGCGGCCAGTATTAATGGTGGAGGAAGAACCAGGGAAAACCCCAGAAAGAACCACCGACCCACAAGAAGCTACTGGCAAGCTTTCTCACATATCCACATTAGCCGAATCCAAGACTCGAACCCATTCAGACAGAGGTGAGATGGCAGTGATCCGTAACGAAGAGCGCTTTAGACCACTCGGCCACTCTGGGCCCCCACTTATAATGTATTGCCACTATCATATTGTGATGCATACAAAACAACATTGCAAAATACATGTATTATTTTTTTACTAATTTTATAAAAGATGACACTTAAGTGAATAAAGTTATTTGACTTGTACACTAACTGATTTTAGTTCTTAAATGATGTAAAGCAACTGCAATGGCTTGCCTTCACAAATCGCCATGAATTGCACAGTATACTTCAAGATAACTACCAACACCCATGCTCGTCACTCAACAGTACCCAGGGGTCATATGTATTATCTGTCACACATATGAGGGTCTTCCTACTGTGAGTACATATATGAAGTTTATTTAGGAAATAAATGAAAATGTATCATTGTAATTTCTTATATTTGACCTTTGACCTACTCCCCCACCTCCCACTAAAAACAAACTGGACCATGGACCCTTGGAACATAAATCAAGAATGACATTCCTCTTATTAGAGACAAAGTTCCCCACAATATCCACAGAACACCTTTTAAAGATGAATGGGAATAATAAAGCATCAATTATTTACTCAAATTATGTCATACAATTACTAGTGTTGGCATTAAATTAGACTACTTATTTATTTCAATGGATAACGAGTCCAAGTATTAAGATACTAAGAAATTGGAATGACAAAGTCACATCCATCATAAGCTGCTTTGTGTTGGTCATGACATGTACAGTACCGTACAAGGACATCTGCATCATTGTGTGTGTGTTTTAACATTAGTACCATATAAGGACATCTGTATCATTAAGTGTGTGTGTGTGTGTGTGTGTGTGTCTGTGTGTGTTTTAACATTAGGAGTGAAATACATATTATGTCATTAAATGTGATACCTTCCACTAGATTCATCAGTTGAAGTAAACAAATGTTTTGAAAAGTTCACTCAAATATTTCAAGAATGAAACCAGTGTATAATGGAAATCTAATATCGAAAAAACAAACATTCTATCTTATCTTCGAACTGTAACAAGGTCCAGTCATTTTCCTGGACAAAGCATTATATATGTTTAATACCAATGATTTTCCAATTACAAACTGAGTGCAAGAAGCCCAGTCTTTTCCCTTATGTTAGACCTCTTTACCTAGTATAATTAACTTATTTATAATGGTTCCATACCAGCGGAGGCCCCCATCTTGTATAATTAACTTATTTATAATGGTTCCATACCAGCTGAGGCCCCCATCTTAGAAAAAATACACTAGTATGAGAAAAAGCAAAACAAAGAAATAACTAATGAAGATACATATAGCAAACATTAAATATGTGTCCTGAACTGCTGGGATGAACATTTTGTTCATAATAAAAAATTATCAAATATTATATAAAATAACCAACACAACTAAGACATCAAATAATTCAAAGTTTATATTTTTTTAAGAATCGTAAAGTCATTCCTTACACTTATTGGGTCTTATACATAAAATTAAAAGAAATTAAAGGAAGAGAAAATACAACTTGTGCAAAAATGTGGTGCACATGATAAATACAATGGACTCCTGACAAATTATAGGGACCCGAGATCTGTAAACTCTTTTGATATCTCTAAATACTAATTTTCATATCCAATCTGTATCCCCGCCCCAATTTCTTAAGCCACTTAGTCCATACTTTACTGTCAAAGGAAACCATTATTTTCACTTCTGACAAAAAAGGTGAGACAAACCTTGTTTCTTGTGGTTTACAGATTATGTTCTAACCAGTCAAGAAATAAATCTATCTTTCATTCATTTTCATCTAAATAATGTCCATTCTTAACATCTTGCTGTCTAAAATATTATCAAAGTGCTCACGAAGAAGAAGAAAGTTGTCATAGCTAGTGGATAGCTCTAGTACACAGCCACATGTATGGGCAATTGGTCTCTGGGTAAATGAAGACATTGATGGTGTAAATCTAACTTGAATTTGTTTGCCAACGATCAGATCACTTTCAGTACAAAATCGCAAAAATGCTGTTAGTTTATCTTTACTACAGCTTTTAATGTATTGCCTCAAAGCATCAAGTGTGAGCTTTTCTGCTTTTGAAATATCATCTGGTAATTGAAGCAAGTTCAAAACCTTCTTGTTTGTCGCATGCAAATCTCTGTACACATCCTCAAGTCCTGTGTTGGGTAGCAATGATCTCAAATAACACTTAAGTAATGGTGACCAGCACTCTGTTACAAATGAAGGTTTTTGCACTATCTGATGATGAGAAATATCTCTAACTAGCTTTCTGGTGTTGTCTTTTGTGGTCATAACGCGTGCTTCATAGCTTGAAAATACATTACAAAGATCCTCTTCATCCACGTTATCAAAATCATTTAGTGCCATTTCAAACATTTCCCTATCCATAGTGGGCAGAGAAGACAGAAAAGTATTCAACAGTTTCTCATCTTGGACATCCTTTCCATCAATGCATCTCTGAAGAAAAACTTGCGACAGCTGAATGTGAATGGGCAAGTACCCTTCCTGTTTATATCCACATATGAGAATCTTAGCCACTGCCTCCCAATGTTCTCTCCTCATGATATGCACTGTTGTCGGGATTTTGATGTCAGACCCAACTGTATGTTTAATATAGAAGGTCTCCCAGAATTCTGATACAACATCTCTGAAAACACCCCAAGCATCCTCACCTATTTCAGATACAAGTTCGACCTGTAATTGATTTAATCTAGGATCAAAGTTGGTATCCTGAAAATAATTCATCATGTCATCAAACACATGACCTCTCTTAACTATTACTTTCTTAACACTCTCAGTCAAAGGAACTGTGTCATCTAGTACTGATCTGGTATTAAAATGGTCATCCCCTGGGTGAAACAATATTTCAATGTCAGAACTGTGTTGGTCTAACATAGACTCTAATACAACAGAAGGCATGATGGTATTTTGTGTACAATTTGCATACATGTTGCTGGCATAACTTGCATGTTGAAGTGCATGAGTGGGGGTGCTAAAGGTCTCAACAGATTCAAATACTGACTCCGCAACTGGCTGTGACTGACTGGGTGTGACGTTCAGCACTGACTCAAATGAAAACTCTTCTTTTGACTTAAGATGTATCGGTACTGCTATATCCAAAGGATATGTAATCAGAATGCTTTCAGCTTGTTCACAGTTTGATGCTTTAGGATTTCTATTCAGAAAAGTTACAGGTGGTTTGTGATAGGACTCTAAGCCATGATGTAATATTTCTGGTACGCTTATAGTGTTCTCTTCAGTGAGTAGCTCAGAAAGTATTGTTATTCGATCTTGAAGAGTGAGACTTTCTGAACTGAGTGAATCTTTTTTCTCTGTGACCATATAAAGTCTTAGCAAATTTACCTTTGAGGATTCATGTAATTCTTCAACTGTTTCATTTTGGATTTCTCTTTTGGAAAAATCTGTTAATTTAAATTCAAAATCCACAATACTACCAAGTGGGGCATGATTGGTTGGGGAAAAAAGTGTATTAGCTTTATCAAAGACTTCTTCTTTCCTTCTATTTCTTGGCAATTCAATTTTGCGAGTTCCTCCTCCTTTTGCTTTCCTTACTTGCTTACCATTATGTATCCATCCCAATTCTACTTTCCTGTTTTCTTTGAAAGCATTTCTGTTACAATGTCTTGACATAGTTCATTTTCTCCACTTCAAAGAAGACTCTGAAATACACTTACCCTGGAATTCTGCTGGAACTGTATCATGACAATGGCTAGTTTTCACAATGCCCAACTTGGTACGTAAAGTGTGAATTAGCTTGCTTTTTCTTTCTTTCCCTTTATATCGTGATTCCTGTTTCTTCTTAATTTCTTCATCTACAAATAATTTCAGTGCTATTCTATCACCAAGCTTTGGCAACATCTGCACCAAGTCATCCACACTCATATAGCTGATAACTGTAAGATCCAACTGGAACAAGAAATAAAAGGGAATGGCAATATGAAAAAAATTAGTAAGAACAGGACATTTTATGGTACAGAAAATCAGGATCAAACAGGCAAAGGAGGGAATCTAGATATGTAGACATACTCGGACACAGAACAATTTCCCCTCTTTACAATCATTTTTCTTTGAAGTGTGCAAGTATAAATCTCTGGCAGAATGCAAGCATGAATATGTATGTATATATATATATATATATATATATATATATATATATATATATATATATATATATATATATATATATATAGTTAGAGAGAATGAGGGGGGCTGACAGACAGAAAATGTTATTCCTGTTCAAATGAAGTATTCCAACAGGCCAAATTTAGGCTTGATCCCAATCACCTATCAGTAAATAAACTGTAACCTTTAGTATATATCTTTCCTCTGATATAAAGATGATTACTCTTACATCTTTGATTTTAAAAACAACTAATGTCAGCAAAGATCAACATTAAAGTAGTCTCATAGAAGAACCTGAGTTTGATAAGAAGAGAAGTTGTGTGTATTGTGTAAGTGATTTTCTCCAATCAGCTATAAGCTACCATGAACAAGGCAATATTTCGCCCATGACCCTGCTGCCAAATGGCTGAATGAACTTGGTGTCAAATCCCAATGTTTAAGTTAACTAAGTCAATCATTGTGAATAATGATATAAAACCTAGTCAACATTATTCTTACAATCACAACCAACAGCTTCCAAGCTCTAGCTAATATGAAGCTTCATGTTAAATGTACATTTTAATTTTAAAAAACACATGGGCACCATTACACAGACAGATGCACACTGTCTGGCCTAAACAGCATGATGAAATTGAATGCTCTGATCCTTTACTTTTATGTAATGGCATTGTTGTATAATTATACTTATTTGAACATGAGTAATAATTCAATGTAAATCTTTTAAAGAGTCTGCATGTATACCTATGTAAACATTTATAAAGTTTAATGATACATCAACACAATCCTAGTTATACAGCACTGGGCAACATTATTACCATTGGTAAATCTTTCGGAATAAATGCAAACATATGTTCATAAATGATGCCAGTTACAGACAGTAGTTAGAGATGTAAAAGTCTTTAAACTTGGGTATATGAAGCAAACAATAATGTTAAAGCAAGGTAATATCCTGTAAATATGGAAAAACATTTTCAAGAATAATTTTGCGGTTGTATTAATAAGGGTTCAGAGTTCTGCAATACTTAATGTCTCATTAGACTGGTACAGAGGATTATGTAATTAATACAGTGCCAGAGGATTATGTAATTAATACAGTGCCAGAAGAATAATGGATATCCAAGATATCATATCTGATGTGCTAATGGAAATAATAACACATCTTTGGTGTTTTTTTATTGCAAATTAAGTCAGCATTACAAGGGAGAGGTACCTGGTTATAATGTCATGATTTATTTCTAAATTAACCTGTATTAAAGGGAAATTGCCTTGTGGATGTGTTTGAGGTTGAGCATTTCATTATAAATTGCAGAAACCTGAGACAAGTTCAACTCTGGTTGAAGGGCAACCATTGCTACTATATACATTATCTATATCAGTCAACAAAATGGAAACAAAACATATATATTTCACTGGAATATCTATACAAAATCTTACAAACAGGAATTATACATTTTAAATTCTACTATTATCCGTTAAGTCCCACCTCTTTCCTATACTATAATGTACATTAAGTTTTTTTATATTTGTAACGTTTTGCTCTAGGCTTGTAAGATCTCAGATGGCTTGTTTACCATGCATTTGTAATATTAAAAAATACCTTAGCATTTGTATGATACTAGATCTCACTACAATGACATTATCTGCTTGAGTATATCTTATCAAATGCATACTTTTCACGATGCATAAGCGCATGTTGAATAAAACAGCGACATCTTTTGGTTAGCCTAGAAAACTGCAGTAAATTATACTTGCCGATTCTAAATTGTGCTTTGGATTTCCACATGTAATTTCATGCGTCATATTTGTATGGTTTTTGCATGGTGTTTCTAGCCGATTCTAGTAACGTAACCAAATTACCAACAAATTTGTACAAATATTCCACATTTCTACTGTTCATATTGGTTGGCACTATAAAGCAATAGTTTATAAAGATGTTTTTGCTCGGAAAACTTTTATGCAATTGAAAGCAGAAACGTTTTGATGGATATAGGCTTATATTGGGTTATAGGAATAACATTTTGATGGATCTAGGGCTATGCTTATATTGGGTTATATGAATAATGTCGCAATGTCTATTTGGTTGCAGTTTGCACTGAAATACATTTTCCTGCTCCATTTCTTCAATTGCATCATGGCATCCTATGCCTCTTAGAAATTCACTTCGCTCTGGCTCCATCTTCGATCGCTTGCTGAAATTAAATAGAACCGGAAGCCAAGTTATGCTAGAGTACATGTGCACGAATCAAAATTGGTAGCAGTACCGGGTATGTGTATGTCAATAGCACACTGTACCAAGAGAATACTAAATAGTAACGTGGGCCGAGGTGCTGTATGCAGTTATGCCAAACTATTATTTTATTATAGGTCAACTGACCTATGTCCACCTACCCACCATCACGCAGTGGCGGAGTTTGTTGGCCTGGGCAGTTGCCCTGCTAAAAATTCATTCATTTTCAAAAAAAAAAAATATTCGAAACTGAAATTCATTTGAATACATTAAGAAACAGAGCAATAATCTTGTCATTTTCACTTACGACTATACAAAAAATACGTCCATACTCACCTAAAGACGCAGACGATTTGACAACGACAGAAATTCAAAAACTTCTTCAGGTTGAATGTAAGCAAAGGATTGCCTAAATCACAAAAGTATTGCGTTTATTCGCAATAGTATTGCGTTTATTCGCAGTAAGAATTGCGTTTATTGGCAATAGTATTGTGTTTATTCGCAATAGTATTGCGTTTATTCGCAATAAGTATTGCGTTTATTCGCAATAGTATTGCGTTTATTCGCAATAAGTATTGCGTTTATTCGCAATAGTATTGCGTTTATTCGCAATAAGTATTGCGTTTATTCACAATATATTGCAAATATTGGCAATAAGTATTGCGTTTATTCGCAATATATTAATTTTTTTACAGACACAATTTCGCACTAATGGGCTTCAGTATGCACTTACATGTAGCTACCCTAACATTGTGACGAACATTTGGCTTGAAATCTAATTTGACTTCATAATAGTCATTTATAGCCAACAGCACTTTCCCTTAAAACATCCTACAAAAGCATAGTTGTCTCCCAAATGCCGTTTTTAAGTTATTGAAGAATCTATTTGAGTTTGTGAGTCTTGTATAAATATACACTGGTAACAGATTCCGCTGAAGGATAATAGTTTACCTTAGAGTAATCTCGACAACTGCACAAACATGTATCTTGGTTATATGTAGTGTATATCCTTTGTTATGTATAGTTTATTTGTATTTGTTAGTTTTTCTTCATGAGTATAAGTAATAATTGTACTTGACCTTGTCCAAAATCAAGTCCATGTTGTACATGAACAATAACATTTAATTTTGTAAACATGTAATACGTAATTAATATTTTGTTCTATGAGTGTGGGTTAAATATTAAGATCATAATCAATATATAAAAAAAAATATGCTTATTTTAGACTGGGTAATGGTTGCTGGAATTCCCCCGTAAAAATGCCTAGCCTACATAATGTTACCACATTCTATATTGTAATGTTAGCAATATAATCTTTCAAAATGGAAGTTTCCATTACGTAGTGGTATTTTTATACAAAAATGCTAATTGTGACCTAAGTGAAGTAGAGGTCTTTATAGTATTGTTTATCTAGAAATTATTACCGCAATAACATATAAGGCAGAATAGGTCTTGTTGAAGTGTTCACTATTTCATTTGGACTGGAATTTATTTATTCAAATTATTTAATCAATGGAAATGCAAAGTGCCCATCAATAATATTCTTGGATAGAGACACTAACTGGGAATTGTAGTTAATTAAAACAAGGACATCTTGGATTATTTTATTCTGATTCATCTAAAGAATTTTTCACATCACCACATGACATGCCACTACAGGCACATGTTTACCTTCAGCGTTGGATCTTATTTCGAACACCACTGGAGTTTAATTAAAACTTTATTCATTAGGACTGGTGATAGAACTTTTTGAACTATCTTGGTATTTAATTCGCATTGCTTGAAGTTATTTTTAAATTTTCACTTTGTATTCTATGGAAATAAATTATTTGTTGAATTTTATAAAACGTTTTCGTTATCGCTCTTTTCTGTTACGTAGTTTAAAACGAAATAATCATAATACCTTATCTAAATGAATTTCGATGCACACTGCAGCACAACTCTGGCCAAAGGGGGCAAACCTGGATCATTACAAAGGTTCCATTTCCATTAAAAATATTCAATCTTTTTATTTTCACAAATGTTACTTGCTGTTACTGAATGGGCTTACATAATATGTATACGATATACTTGCTTCCTTTAGAGATGCATGTCTAGCAAATGCTTGTGTAACATGTGTGCATGTACAAGTGCCTCAAAAACAGAAATTAATTATGTAGCCCACTAAGCATTCTTATCAGACTTCAACTCTCTCTCTCTCTCTCTCTCTCTCTGAAAATGACCTCCGATTTTTATTGCCGATTGATTTGTGCAACAAATGTGATTAAAGTATGTTTTCCAATTTTTGGAAGAAATCGTTTAACGCTTATGGGCTCTACTCAGAGCATAGCCATATTAATTCAGATCATAATTATTTTTCTGCATGGATTGTTACGACTCTATGGTCTTACACTAAGTAAACAAAAGAGGAAAACCAATAAGTTATTTAAACTTCAATAAATAATTTATTTCCCAAGAATACAACGTAAAAATTTAAAAGGAACTTAGAGTCATATGGATTAAATCTAAAATAGTCCTACAGGTGTTCTGAATGAATGCAGTTTTTGAATATGTTGATGTGGAAATAGACCGGAATGTGCTAATCTACCAAAAATCTTCATACATAAAAATGATATTATCCAAAATGCCCTTGAATGAATTTACAACAATTCCCAATTTGTGGTTTCGTTCTAAATAAATAAGCACCTTGTCATTCCAAAGAATAATTGAAAACAAAAATCCTCTCAAATAATAACTTAACACAACAATAAGGCTCATTCCACTTTGGATGTTAAAATAAGAAAGATCAATTTGAAGTGTAAACCGTTTCTTTTACCTCTCCACTTGACCCGTGTCGCAATTACCATTTGTCGAAATTATTATGTCATCTTAATAATGTCATCTTAATAGACAATTACTTCAAACCGTAAGCAAAATTGTTTTCCCGAACCATCAACAGTCAGAATCAATGTGTCCAAAAACTAGTTCAAAAGGACCAAAACCTAATGTTTCTTGAACCGATACCCTATATAAAAAACATAAATTGAATACCTTCGTCCGTTTCTTTTCCCGTATCAAAGCAATATGACTGAATTATATTGTTCACTATCTGATGAAATCTTTCTAAAAGCCGATTGACTTTCTGGTGATTGGCAGAAGACTTAAACTGTTGGACGTCTAATTCATGCATAACGTCTTGGAGATTTTCAGCCACTACATTTGACCATTGATCAGATTGGACAGAATTGGGAAGGTCAAAATTTGTAAGAAGAAACTTGATCTAAGCGTTTACAGTGGTTTTAGTTTCAATATTCCGTAAAAGATTTGCCTATTGAAATAGTTTCCTTTTAACAGTTCCTAAACCTTTGTCGATATGACTCAGGTACTGAATCATAACCCTTCAAGATGCATTTCGTTACCACATCATACTGACAGAGAAGTGTAGTCTTCACGCGCTTTGCTAATGAGTACACATTGTAATAATATAGTACAACGCTCTTTTGACCATTGCACATTTTCAGCAATTTTCTCAATATGATGAAACTTTTGACCTCCTTCTTTCATTTCAAACTGAGTACTAACTTAATATGTATTGTAATAGCGAAACTTCTACTTGTGTGTAAAGGGGGTGGGGTGATTTTTGATTGCCAGTTCTAATAATATTTGTCTAAATGAAACTTCTCTTTCATCTTTTCACTTTGCATTCGCGTTCGTATGTTATCTGTCTCTATCTCTCTCATTCAACTCTCCAACTGCATTTGTCATTATTCTTTCTCATTTTGAAGCTATAGCCTTCTTACCCTATTTTCACTGTTCACTTTCTATAGTCGGCGTACATACGGAAAGTACTATCTGGTTTTGGCACTAGAATAATTGGTTAACTCCAATAACTTTTCCTTGGTTCTGTGAAATCACTCTCCAGCAAATATTGGATATTTGTTTTAAAATATTGCTGTTTGAGAGGAATCGCCGTGTCAGGATGTTGTTTCACGGGCGTAGAATCCTCAATCTAAACGTTATATTATATTTCATTTGTTCTGGTTGGAGCATCTAGGAAACAGGTGCTTATATTCACATACTATTTGTTTAGTTCAATCGTTTCTAGTGACTGTAGATCTGAAAGTTTCTGGTCCAGATTATTCACTAAAGCCCGATTCCATTCCATCGTTTAAATTCTCACTGTTTGGTACAGATGCAACTAAAATGACTGAACGATTAACAAGGTTATCTCTATCAACGTACTCCTTTAAAATATTTATATAGCAAAGTTGCTTCTGTTCTCGCCTCCCATCAGTGTCATTGATATAGTTGAAGTCAATAAATTTCTTTTCAGTTTTATAAAACTTAGCCTGAAGTGGATTTTCTGGTATGGCACCAGAGCCAGCACGTTATCACCAGGCCGAAAACTACTTTCCATCATATTTCTATCATACCTTAATTTCGGTTTTGACACATTAGAGAGAAGATTAATTGTTGCTACTTCACAAGCCTGTGAAACTTTTATTTGAAATCATAAAAATAGTCAAGAAGAATAATTTCTGAATCTCTGGTTGTAAGAAGTTTCTATTTTAAAATCTTCAATGGTCCACGGACAATGTGTCCAAAAACTAGTTCAAAGGGACTAAAACCTAATGTTTCTTGAACTGATACCCTATATAAAAAACATAAATTGAATACATTCATCCTTTTGTTTTCCCGTATCAAAGCAATATGACTGAATTATATTGTTCAATATCTGATGAAATCTTTCTAAAAGCCGATTGACTTTCTGTTGATTGGCAGAAGACTTAAACTGTTAGATGTTTAATTCATGCATAACGTCGTAGAGATTTTCAGCCACAACATTTGACCATTGATCAGATTGGACAGAATTGGGAGGGTCAAAATTTGTAAGAAGAAACTTTATCAAAGCGTAACAATGGTTTTAGTTTCAATATTCCGTAAATGATCATGTGTCATTCTTCTTTCTCATTTTGAAGTTATAGCCTTCTTGCGCTATTTTCATCTGGGATTTTAATTTCAGTTACATTATTTTCATTTCAGAGCCAGATAGAGACTTACTAACCAAACCTAAAGCACTTTTGTCCACACCCCCAAAAACATTTTCAGCACATTTTGACCCAAATATTTCTATTTCTGTAATTGCTAAAGAAGCATTAGCTTCAGAAAGATCATATTGTCTGGCAAGATGGAGAAATTCGTCCACGTCAAGGACTTTAGACGTTTCTGGGTAGAATTTAAAATTAAAGTCTCCACTTTAGATGACATTGCGAATTCTTGTTGGTTTGAATATAGATTTCTTAAATATATGAAATTAAAATGACTTAGACTAAGAAAATTCGATAAACAAAGTGAATTTAAATTTCAAAAACAAATTAAAGTTTACAGCAATATTTTAGAGATATTTTCATCTTGGACGAGTCCCCAATTTTATGTTATGACTGTCTGGTCTTAAACTAAATAACAGAAAAGAGCGAAGACAAATAAATTATGTAAAGTTCAACTAATTATCTATTTCTCAAGAATACAAGTTGAAAAATTAAAAGAACTTACGGTATTGCGAAGTAAATCTCAATAGATCCTAAGGGTTAAAAACTAGTAAAAAGTTTAGGGTTATGAATGAATTCCAATGATGTTCTGATTGAATTCCAATGTTGAATATATTGATATGCCAGAAGCATCTTATGCCCTAATGTGCCAACAGTCGTGATGAATCGCAATGATATAATCCAAAATCTCCTTCAGTGAAACTCACATTAATTCCAAAATACTGGTGTATTCCTAAATCAATCAGCACTTTGTAATTCCAGTGAATAATTTAAATAAATGAATCCTAATAAATAAAACGATAACACAAAAACGAAGGCAGATTTCACTTTGGATGTTAAAATAGGAATGCAAAATGTCCGACGCTAATAACTTTATATACCTCACCACATGACCCATTTCGAAATTACCATTTACTGAATATATTATGTCATCTTAAAACGAAAATGTACTCGAAGCTGTAAACAAATTTCTTTTCCTAAGCCTTCTAAAGTCAGTATCAAGGTTCTGTCTAGATCTCAAACTGAAGTAAACTTATTTACAAGTAATAATTATCTTAACACATAATTTACAACCATGATAAACACATATTAGTTATGTAATATAATGTCTTGCAACTGAACCTCATTTGCCAGGTAGGCCCTTCAGTATATTGTCGTCGACCCAGGATTAACCATCGGTGCACCATAATGGGGTTGGAGGGATATTAACTACTGCATGTAAATTCTCCATATGTTATTAGAGATGTTTCTTTTAAGATCTTAGTGTTACACGTTTAGCTCATTGGACCCTGGGCAGTGCAAGAGCATGTAGTTGTGGCAAATTAGTTTCTTTGTGGTTACATGAATTTTATCGTATAGCTTCTCCATATTTCCGATAATGCACCACTTCATAGGCATGTTCTCAGACTTCCTTCGGTCCATGGAGTCAAATTATACTGAACTACTAGATGTCTAATCCCATATTTATTATGCCTGTAGGAAATTTCCGTCAATAAATGTTCGAAATTACCATGTTGATCATTATATTACACTTGGCTTGTCAAGGTTTGACATTTTACATTCAGTACCGTTTCTTGCACAAATTACATGGTCATGTTACCTTATTTAATACCAAATGTTTTTCTCCATCATGTGGTTGCTTGATGTGAACATCACGACACGTGTATTAAATATAAAGTTTCAGGCTGTTTGTTTTTCGCTGTAAACGAACTTTTCAACTATCGAGTCAAGTTCTTACGGACGCCACTTTTGTTCGTTCGTGACTCATGACCTCGATGGTTTGATATTACAGGTATGTGATTCACATACATTTACACTCAGATGAAGTCGCAGTGAACTTATTGCCTAAAGTAATATCTTAAATATTCTGACTTTATATAAAATCTGTTAGATTTATTGAGTAATGCAATTTGTTTTATGCATAGTTGCAACCTCCCTAGCAACCGCAATTCTTTTAGTATCATTATACCCTGTCATTGGTTTGCCACAGTTTATCCATTACAGAACCGCTATTCTGCTACTATAAACTATAAAGACAAACCAGGATATAGAGTGTGTGTCTCAGAGGATGTGTAGGATATAAGTTGTGAGAATATGTTACATACTAAAATATGTTGAACCTAATTCATATGTGGTTAATATTGCAATATTTGTGCTAGACTGAGGTTTGCCAGTTTGCCACATCTGATTCGTTGGCGGATAAGGTCTGTCGAATCTGATTGATTCAGTACTGTCACGTGTTTAAAAACCAAAGGTTATATATTGGAGTGGAAGACAGTACTTGTCAGATAACTGCAGAGCGCGGTCAAATTCAAAAACAGAAGTGACACCTGTGAAGTCAACACCCCTTTTAGGTAATGACATCTACAAATTGCTAAATAATAATAATAAATAATAACATAGGACTGACAACGTAATAATAATACTCTGAATTATTTGGACATTATTTAGGTGAAAGGCTAGCAAAATGAGCAATACTTTGATCATTTGAAAGTCCTTGTTTTTAACAGTATACAGAGGCATTTTGGAAAATTACAACGGAAATGTTTGAGTAAGTAAATTAATCTTCCAAAGTGTAGTGCAGTTATCTCCCTCCACAATGGTAACATGGGTTAAACGAATACAAAGCAAATCTTCAGCTCTCTTCTGTTGAGGTCATACTATCATTTCCAATCATTATTTAATTTATTTAACATTGATACAGGCTATTATATGCTGAGATATTTTATTGAAATGATCCAGGAACAAGACATCGAAAATTAACGTCAGTATCTAGTTGTTACCATACAAGAGTGCAAGCAACGAGTGTTTCAGGAGTATATTTGTCTTATTCCAGTAAATATTATGTAGTGGTGACAGTTTTCCAGTGTCATAGTTGTGTTATTCTCATTAAACATTTTTGTTGACTTTACTGTTGATTGGAACTTCTTCAGTTAACCCTCCCTAGCATACAGGAAGTAGAGGTCGCTTACAATAATATCATGAAGAAAACCATAAACACGCATACAAGTTAAATATACATAAGAAATCCCTTCAATTGCTTGTCACTAGTGGTCTTTCCAGTGTGTCCAAATCGTATTAAATCATATAAATAATCTAAAGCATCTTCAAAGACAAACTTGTGAAGTTCTTGTAATGAAGTAAACAGCATTTATGTTGCGCGGTTCAACTGTAAACGAAACAACGTGGAATGGGTCACATATTTGTACTTTCAGATCAGCATCAATGCATCTTTGCTTAGTGTCCACTGACGCTAAAACACACACGTTCAACCACATTAATCCTCATATTCTGAATACAAATAGCCTAAAATTCAATACCAATAATGTCTAACTCTACCTTATGCATCACCACCAAAGTGAGAGATGAAAACATGCCCTAAAATAGACTGGTACTACATTCATGAACACTGACCCGGAAGTAATAATTGTGAGCTGAGTCTATATGCTGTGACTGTTTTCCAGCTCTCATATACGTATTGTTCACTTGAGCATCGCCATTACAATAAATGTGCTGTTCATATGTTTATATGATGCAACCGATTTAGCTGATGCTCCTACCGTTTCATGCGCATGTTTTATCAACTTATCAAAAGTTATACATTTGATCAGGTTTAGCTGATAAGCAGTGAGTGATTTTTCATCTCTAGCTTCCTCCAGTAAGAGTTATACAACATTTAACTTCAGAGTCGATCCATGTCCAATCCCTCGATATCAGATCTTCAATCCGGAAAATTTAGCTTATCTGTTGTATAAATTTGTTTCAATATGTCAGAACTTTCCACGCTTGGGACGTACCAACTATACATCAGTCATGACCCAATAGTATCTACCTATTTCCACCCGAAAAACATAAGCAAATACGTATAAAACAAACATTGCCTAAGCGTCTTTAAGGTAGTTATTTGAATTAAAAATGAATTTCTGGGGTACAAATTTATAAGGCTACAGGTACGGGAAAACATTCCAAACGTATATATTGGTACTTGCAGCAGTCCCGCTTGGCGCTCAGCATTAAGAGTTTATTGTTCTTACTGGTCAGACTGGTTCAGGATAATGTGACTATGTCGGTCATGATGCCCAATTGCTAAACATCGCTATAAACTGCGACATTGCAGACATCGTAGCGTCATGACTGAAAATGTGTTAAAGCTACGTTAAAAATCCGAATCACACACACATACACACACACACATACACACGCACCGTACGTTAATAAATTTACAAACTTTTGAGAATTAAGTATGTCGTCGATATTGACTTCCGCCTGCAGATACTTTTCAGACTTTTCATTCAATTATATATTAACACGATAAGGTCTCACTCATCTAAGTTATAGTTACATCTTGACAATATTCAACTAATTAGGCAATGAAGTTGTTATCCACAATTCTTGAAATTATTATATTTGGGTTCAATCGGTCCTAGACATCAAAAGTATTGTCTCAGTGGAGTGGAAGCCTACAGATACTGAGATGTTCCAAAATTCTCTGGTCGGCTATTAAGATAAAAATCCACGGTGAAATGTACACAGGTAAAATACCAGAAAAATACCAGAAAACCAGGCCACCGGTTATCTCATCACAAATATTCATATATATGCAATATTACCCAATAGATGGTGTACAAAGAAGGCCATGACAATGCAATATATGAACACATTAAAAAACATTGGTAAAACTATTGCACTGAGAATTTTGCAGCTTTTATCATTCGGCTAGGTAAAACTGTATACTTAGGATAACGGTAATTTTCAAGTCTACTCTGCGTTTTATTATCATTTTCATAATGCAAACATAATGTTGGTAATAAAGAAATTTAGACATTTATGTGATTTATTTCATACTGTTTTGCATTTGAGAGTTTTTTCACAGGTGAGCTAAAACCATATACTAAACTCATCTCAGAAAATGTCATAGAGGAGCTTGTACAGTATATCTGAGAATATTTCTGACAAAATACTGGTAGAGTGTTCGAAAATCTCAATTTAATCTATATCAAATAAATTAGGTCTCCAATATATATATTTATCTAGCACAAATATTTTGTATCTTTTTGTGCGAAATCAAAGCGAGTTTTTAATACAAGGATTGTCATCTGCTGTATTTTGACAGCAAAACTCGGACACTCTATAATATTCACACTTAAGTATACAATAATTAAATAAACGGTAAATGATAAAATAAAGTACAGAGGGATAACACGTTTGCGACCTGGCCAGAACTTTCCCTCACAAGGTCATGTTCAAAGTCGTACTCAGTTCCAAATCATTGCCCTATCAAGCAGATGTAGAAATAGGCCTACATTTAATGCCTCATGAGTCACAACTCTAATCACGTAAACTCTTCCCCAACACATGGATACTGTTAGGACTATTAAATTAAGTAACAGAAAAGAGCGGCAACCAACAAGTTTGAAACATTCAGCAAATCATTTTTTCCATAGAATGCAACGTGAAAGTTTAAAAATAACTCACAGTATTTTGAATAAAACGAGAGATAGTCATAAAATTCATATGTATTAAATTCTAATTGAATTCCAGTGTTATTCAAAACAAATTTCGAGATTTAATTGTCTATCGTCTGGAATGTTAATAGTATTTTGACCGCTCCGGTGGCCGAGTGGTTAGAGCGTCCGCCTCGGATGCGGGAGGTCGTGGGTTCGATCCCCGGCCGAGTCATACCAAAGACTTACAAAAACGGTACTAACAGCTGCCTCGCTTGGCCCTCAGCATTAAGAGTTAGTGTTAGGACTGGTCGGCCCTGTGTCAGGATAATGTGACTGGGTGGGACATCATGCTACATGTCTGCGGCATGATGCCCCAGTGCTAGACATCACTATAAACTGCCACATTGCAGACATCGATATGACTGAAAAATTGTTAAAGCTACGTTAAAAATCCACATCACATCACATCACATCACAATAGTATTTTGAAGTATCACTCTAGTATAATCCATGATGTCCTTATCTGATATCACATCATTCCAAATTAAAGTATTAGTACAAGAATATTATTGAGCACTTTGTAATTCTATTAAAAATAATTTGAATAAATGTATCCAAACAATTGAAAAAATGAAAACAACAATAAGGCTGATTCTGCATCAGATGCTAAGACACGAATGAATAATCTTAATGTAAATAATATATATCTCTTCTACTTGCCCTATATCACAGTTACTATTTTCTTGAAATATTCGGTCAACGTATTGAGAAATTTCCATTCTGGAAGGTTATATGGTCAGAATCAAGACCGTATTGTGGACTCAAACCAACGTAAACACTTTGACTATTAATACTAATCAGAATATGTAACCTATTCGCATAGAGAAATGTTAGCTATGTATTATATTGTTTACCAAACTAATGACCCTGGTCAGGTATATCATTAACTTGATTTTGGACAAAGGCCAAGTACAGCATAAAAGATATACATAGCCTATAGTCATTTAGAAAAACCACCAAACAGTACAAATTAATCTTCATTACAATACATAAATACATCATATCCCGTATTAGGTGGGTGAGCTATAACAAATGAGAACCTGTCAAACAAGAATATTGGCCGTTCTAGTTGGATGCCTCCACTGTCACCCACATATCTCTCCAGGATGATTTGTAACTGTAATACAAACGTGCAATAAGCTCAATCTCCAGCAGCAGCTAACGAGTCTCCTAATATACGTCAAATCTCTCTCTCTCTCTCTCTCTCTCTCTCTCTCTCTCTCTCTCTCTATATATATATATATATATATATATATATATATATATATATATAAGTGAGACTGCAAGGTGACTGATTTGACTTTTTTGTTCTCCAGTGCCTAAACATTAAACAATATATATTCACCCCTAGAATAATTTGATGAAAATCTACTAGCTTATAATGCTGCTTTCTCTGCTTATGATTCTCACTCTTATAAGCGTGCATATCCCATACATTTACCATTCCACATACTTTCAAGTTATTCTATGCCACAGATAGCTCTGTATGCCTATCAGTGATTATCAATAATTTCCTTTCAATTATCTGAAAGCGTGATAAGGTCTCACTCGGCTTACTTTGAATCAGTCTTGACAATATACGGCTAATTTTATAATCAATGGACTATCGTCAGTGCTATAAGGCTTGCAATAATTGATCTTTCGGTTTTGGCTCAGCTGAAATTTGACTTCAAAAGTGTGACATAATCGGCAAGGTCATTCATAGAGTTATTAATGTTATACCTTGAGGATGGCAGCATGTCCTAAAACCCATCAGAAGATTTTCTCAAGTTTATTAAAGATTGACAAAGTTGTATGCAAGCCTACACATCGCAAGTGTACCAAACAAAGTGCGTTCAACATAAAAACCCAGTGTCGGACTTAAATTCCTGTCACCGAATTTACCTGCCAGATTAGTCATAAATATGCAATTCCATCACATATTTGATATATACAAAAGGTTATTAGTATGCGTTGTATGAATACATGTGAAAATTACCTAAGCATAACTATCTCATCAAACAATTGTGCGGTATTTTTTCCTTCCCACAAATGTCAGTAAGTATTTGAAAACTAGTTTCTCCTGACAGACAAAGGTACATATCACGATCATACCGACTTGGGTTTTAGGATAACTATCTCTAGAAATTGTTCAACTGTGCAGCAATACAAACATAGATAAATTTAGACAGATTCTTGAAAGATCCAATATGAGGTTTCTGGTAACAGTAGTTCGGAAACATTTCTCATACATATATATATATATATATATATATATATATATATATATATATATATATATATATATATATATATATATATAAGAAACAATAAACAACAAAAACAAACAATTTCTACATTTAGAACTACACTTCAAAAGACGTTATTTTAACTTAAAAATACAGTCCCTTCAAATATGCTTCTCTAATAATTAATGTTTCAAAAATGTCGTTACGCGTAACGCATATGCCAGTCTAAGTCAAGGGAGGTAATTAATTGATAATCTTTGACGGGGGGGGGGGGTAGCGCTTATTTTCATTGGCAGTTAATTGTCCCACAACAGTTTAGTTTTAATTTATACATTCCGTTGTACAATGACTGTTTTTCTCAATACCTGCGTCACAAACTTAGTAGATTCTGTACTTTTAAATCGTACTTTGATTTACATCGTCAATTAATAACGAAATATTGAGCCAGAAGGAAGTTAAGTTTCAGTATTGTCTTACCTGTAAGGACATTGCACGACAATATTGTGATACACAATACTCAACTTTTTTTAACTTTGTAGCACGTAACAGCACCATTTAAAAGGTGGTAAAAAGACATCTTTTGTCCTTAAACTAACGTTTGAAAAAATAGTCCCTATACATGGTCTACATTAAATAAAATTACTTATTCATTATATTCATGCATTTGCACTTTAAATTGTTGCTCATTTGCAATGTCAGTTTTTATTGACCTATTTTTTCCGCAAATATAATAAAATCAAGCGATTGTTTCCAGTAGTAAATATGCTCTGCAGCAGCATGCGAATGATACCAAATGAGACGTAAATGTTTAAATAGGTGTCGAGTAGATATATTAGTAGTTCTCCTGTCTCTTCATACAGATATTCCATATATATGTTAGATGTCGATATAGTTATTGCTTGTCTTTATCAAACGCAATGTACCTGTTTTATTGTTGGTAGTCTTTATCAAGCTCTAGTTGGCACACCTTTTGTACCATTTGTTATGCAATGTAGTTTAGGGGTTAACTGAAAAGAACATGTAAATTAAATATTTTTTCCATTAGAATAAATACCAAATTGACATAACGTTGTAGGTGCGTGTGGCATTAGGTTTTGTTTAATCTCTTACTTTAATGCGTGTTCTGTTTAATACTTAGTTATAATTCCTGACTACATTTCCTAAAGTAGTACAATCAATTTGAACTATTATACTTTTATTGTACAGATCGTGTGCAGAAAATGAAATATGTAAATATTATCAGAATCTTTAAAAAAAAAAGTCGTTTCTGTGAATGATTATCGAAACTACTTTCAGTATTAAGAGATTATGCAATCCAGAAAGATATCAGCTAATTTTCCATTTCAATTTAAATCGTGTCATATACCTACTTATTACTATGTAGATAGCTATGTGATTAGTGGTATGGGTAATATAAGGGGTCATATCATAATTATAGAGGCGCACATAGGTTGAATACGGGAAAGTGTTTATAGGGTTAAAAGTGTTTATATGGTCAGAAGAGTTTATACGGGAAAAAACTGTTTCTAGAGACAAAAGTGTTTATAGGGTCAAAATGACAACACAGACGAACAAACAACATAGACAAATACGTATGACAATCAGAGAAGTGTCGCTCCTTTCTAGAGATGTGGGTGACCCTGTTTTCCACCTTTTCTTCGGCCACCATGTCTTTCATGACGACTTCTTAGAAGTTATTTCTTCTTTCTCTTCATTAGAGACCCAATATGGTTGCTCCCATTTTCTAAATTTCTCCTGCACCTTTTACCAGTTGGTATTTATGTGCTGAACGTCCCTTTATTTCTTCTGACGTTCGATTCTTTTTCTTCTCTGTCGAGATAGCCGTTATCTTCTCATCTTCCTCATCAATCACTTCTTTGACCAGGCCCTTGTCTGTTTGAAGAGCATCTACTTTCCGGCGAACACAGCCTTAGGGTGTACCACATAGCCTCTACTTGCTCTAGCAGCTGTGCCAACCCTACCATCAAGTCTACTGCTTCCTGCAACTTTCTCATTTTACAATATCCCGTTCACATTTAAGTGTGCGCCGCAGCAAACTTCTCAATTATCATGTTTGGTCGAGGTCCCGGGGGAAAAGAGAGCAGGAGAACCGATTTGACTTTACCTGAAGCTGCACCTTAATCCTGAGTTTTGTTTTGCTTCTCTTGTTTTAAAACATAAAGTTGCCGTCTTGCCGCAAATTGTGAAAGAGCATGTTTCTCTGGGATTGAAGGTAGTTAAAAGAAGAAAGATGTTTTAAAATGGGTATGTAGTAGACTTTTCTTAATTACTGCAGGACTGAAACGTTGACCCTGGATTTTATTGTTTGGTATAATTTGTTGCAGCGTTTGCCACCTTGAGCGTCTGGACCTGATGATTATGGGTTGTAACCACATAACTTATACTAACTTTCAAGGGTGTGTGTTTGTTAATATAATCAGATGGGTTCAACGTTTTCTGAGCTGCTTCTGTCTGTTCCGCTTTGTGAGGAAGGCTCTGATGGTCTTGGATTTTGACCACTGTACAGAATCGAAATTTGGTGAGTTATCCTACTAAAATTTATTATCATTTTCTTAATAATCTTTGCCACCTTGTGCAGCAGGGCATGATGGTCTTGGGTAGTGAACCAACTAATTCTTGTAATTATGTAAGTCATTTACAACGATTCGGGCACATCTATTTATAATCTTGGTTCAAACATTGCCATGTTGTGTATCTGGGACTGATGGTTTGGACTTGGAACCATCTATATGTCTAAATATTTAAAGAGGATAAGTATGTATTTTATTTAAGTCTTATTTCCTTTCAGCATTTTTAAAAAATAGAAACAAAAGCTGAAATCAAGTAAGCATAGATATAATGATTAACTTATAGGTCTAGTTATTATGTTAATATACGAATTGATTACATTGTGTGTTTTGTTTCATTCTCCAGTGATCATGCCCTCGTCCCAAATGTACTAGTAAATTATTTTAAATTATTTATGTAATGTTTACATTTATTAAATTTATTTAATTGTTTTAATGGATTTATAATATATTGTGTTTGTCCTTGTCTATTGTGCTGACAAAATGTAATGTATTGAATCAGCATAATTCAAGGACTAGTTGTACTTACCATCTAGATTTTGTGTATTGGATGTTTTAGTATAATTTATGTTCTAGGGATCTTTAGATATTGTATCTATATTTTGCCCCTTTTTCCTGTTTCATAGGAGTAAATGATAATATTATTGAATATCGAGTCGATATTGATAATTCCCAGCTGCACCATTTCTGGATAGGTTATATGGGCTTTTAACTTGTTCTGATTAACCTGGAAGTTTGGTCATTGTCTTTTATATTGTGGACATTCGTTAAAGACATTGAAGGCTTTCCGTAATAGAGCAATGTGGCCATCTTGTGCCCATGACTCTTTTGTATGATAGAAACCTCCCAAAACTAATTGCAAATAATGTTATGTCAGTTTTTAACCTAATTATTACCTTAGTCTTATTGGGCTATTGATCATTGTGGGACGTTTATGTTTATGCATGTATCTTATTGAACAGAGTACAGTTTACGTTCATTATGACTTCTCTCCCATAACGTTTTTCCTTATTGCGCCATATATTTCCTGGAAACTGTAATCATTTGGACGAAATTGGACACTTTAAGTTTTAGATTTGCTTCTTTGTCACCCCTTTCATTTCCATGAATGTCTATGTGGGAAGTAACCCACATGAATTCCACAATTGCTTGTATCCAAGTTTTCAAGAGAGAGATTTACCTCCTTTCGAGATTCTTCCTGCCGTAGAATTAACTGATTTCAGAGAGTGCAAAACACTAAGTCTCTAATAATTACTGATTTTATGTGTTGTGTTTTTAACAAATCCATTTAAGGGCTCATTGTTTGCCCAGAATTCCACAGTGCACACACAGCAGCCATATGGGAATCTCGGGTCCTGCGTGGCACTATCCTCCGGAATCACTACTGCAAATGCAGTTTGATTTGAATCAGGTGGTTCGAGCCATCTGTATATATCCTGACATTTTTCAGTCCAAAGGAACTTGTTTTTCTTACTCGATAAATTTGTCAGGGGTTCAGCAATTATAGACAAATTGAAACAAAAGTTTCGACAGAATCCAGCCATACCTAAAAATTGCATCAGTTGCTCTTTACTAACAGGCATAGGAAATTCAGAGATAGCCTTGACCTTAGGATCTATATGTTTAACTTGTCCATGTCCCACAATGTGTCCTAGAAAAGATGCACTAGAACGGCAGAACTCACGTTTAGATAAAGTAATTGTCAAACATGCATCATTGAGCCTGTCAAAGAATTTCCGAATTGTTGCTAAATGTTCCTTCTAGGTGTCGTTGTAGATGATGAAATCATCAAAGTAAGTATCACAATTGCTTAGACCAGAGGTAATCATATTCATGAGACGCTGAAATGTACTTGGCGACAATTTCATCCCAAAAGGCATTACTTTATGTTGATGAAGTCCATATGGAGTAACGAATGTCGAAATTTCCTTTGCTCATTCCGTTAGTGGAATCTGACAAAATCCTTTCAGAAGGTCAAATTTAGTAACATACTTGGCATTCTCTATCGTATCAATACAGTTATCGATTATTGATAATGGGAATTAATCTGTTTTTGTCACGCTATTCACCTTCCTATAATCAGAACACATACGGAAAATTTAAACTGGTTTTGGAACAAGTATGCATGGCGAATTCCACCCAATTTTACTGGGCTCTAGAAAATCAATCTTCAACAAATACTGAATTTCTTTTTTCAAGAATTCTTGTTTGAGAATGTTTATCCTGTACGGGTGTTGTTTGAAAGATGTGGAATTTACAATTTCAATGTGATGGAAAAGTATCTTTCTCCTCATAGGAACATCTGGAAATAAGTGCTCATATTCAAACAATAACTTTTTAAGTTCATTTCTTTTTTATTCCTACAAATGTGAAAGTTTCTGGTCCTGATCTTTCATAATTTCTAAATCCCGAAGATTTGTCACTCCAATATCAGTACAATCCGATGATATTCCTTCACATACTTCTTCACTAAGTGGGACAGATGCAACTAAATTAATTGCGTGTTTAACCTGGCTATCTCGTTCAATATACTCTTTTTGCATGTTTATGTGACATAGTTGTGATCGTTTACGCCACCCAGGAGTATTTATGACGTAATTTGACTCATTCATTTTCCTGTAAACTATGTAGGGATCATAATACTTGGCCAGAAGAGGATTTTGTGGTATGGGCAAGAGAGCTTGGACTCTATCACCAGGCTGAATGTTCCTTTCCTTCGAGATTGTATCATATCTTGACTTCATTTTGGATTGAGTAGAGTGCAGCTTTGCTCTTGAGATCTCACAAGCCTTTGCCAAATTATATTTAAAATTAGAAGCATACTCGGGAAGATTAATTTCAGAATCTTCATTAGAAGGAAGTTTCTCTTTTAATAACTTCAATTATCCACGTACAGCCTGTCCAATATCCAGTTCAAACGGACCGAAACCTAAAGATTCTTGAACTGATTCCCTAACAGCAAACAATAGCAAATGAATGCCTTCATCAGAATCTTTACCCGTATCAAAACAATATGATCGAATCATATTTTTCAAAGTCTGATGGAATCTTTCTAATGCCTCTTGGCTCTCAGGGTGATAGTCAGAATATTTGAATTGTTGAATGCCAAATTCGTACATAACTTGCTGGAAAATTCCATACAAGAAATGTGACCCTCCATCAGACTGTACAGACATGGGAAGGCCAAATTGAGTAAAATATTTTATCAAACCTTTCACTATTGTTTTAGATTTTATTTTCCTCAAGGGAATTGCCTCTGGAAACCTTGTTGACGCACACATAATGGTCAACAGGTATTGGTTTCCTGACTTGGTCTTAGGTAAGGGATCAACACAATCTACCATAATTCTACTAAATGGTTCGTTAAAGGCAGAAATAGGTTGTAGATGAGGCTTGGGAAATTTCTGATTTGTTTTGTCTACCATTTGACAAGTTTGACAAGATCTACAGTATTTACCAACATGACTTTTGATTTTTGGCCCATAGAAGTGAGTTAAGATCATGTGATAAGTTTTAATGATCCCTAAATGACCAGCCAATTGAGTTTCATGGGCCAGACTAAGTATTTCCTGTCTGTAATGTTTTGGAACTACAGTTTGATAGTTCACTGACCATTCGTCATCAGCAGGTACTTCGGGAGGTCTCCATTTTCTCATAAGAATTCCATTTTTAATGAAATAACAGACAGGAACTTCAGTAGCTTCAGTTTCAGTAATGGCATTTTGAAACAAACAGGAGATATCAGGATCTTTTTCCTGTTCGATGACAAGTGATTGTCGTTTATAATTCTGCTTAGAATAAAGACAATGATTAGTTTAAAGAGGATCACTGTGATCAATACCTTCTGATTGATCCAAACAAGGAGTGAAAGTGACCTGATCAAAAGCCTGACCAACACATGTGTCAGCTAAAGGAATGCTTTCCTTATCATCATTCTCAAGAGCTTTCTTTGCCACAGCTCTGGTAACTGCAGAAGCTGGAAATAAATCAGGGAATTATTTTTCAATAGGATCGACTTTCTGATCCAAGCAAGGTTTGTCAGTTACAAGTGGATTAACCATAATATTGTCTCCAGCTAGATCGTTGCCTAGCAATAACTGAATGCCATCAACGGGTAAAACAGAGATTGTTCCGACTGTCACGGGTCCTGAGACTAAGGCTGATGACACATTTACACAATGGAGAGGAACATTTAACAAAGCCGCACTCTGCTCCCTGAATCAGAACACTATCATAAGAAGAAACCTTCTCAGAAAAAGGCAAAGTACCTGACAATAAAAGACACTGAAAAGCTCTTGTGTTCCTTAAAATTTAAATATGGATAGGATTCGCAGAATCGCTCAAAAGTGATATAGAACCCTTCGATATCAATGATACATAATTCTCAATTTATAGCAATCAGAAATAACGTGTCCTTTTTTCTTGCAATAGGTACACGTAGGAAGAGACAATGATTTGCAATCAAGCTTCTCAGAAGTTTGATTCTTAGAAGTTGTGCCAGTTTGAGTTTTATAAGGGCTTTTACTAGGCTGGAATACTTTTCTGCCAGAAGACTGTTGAGTAGAAGTTTTATTTACAAAAGAAAATACATGAGTTAAAGAATACTCATCAGCAGCTCGAGCAGCATTTTCCAATTTTTCAAGCTTATGCTCGTCAAGACAAGTCTTAATGTCACTATGGACAGTTTTTGAACTCTTCAAGTAATGCAAATTGTTTGAGACTTTCATAATCTCGTTCAACTTTCTTTGATAAGCACCATCTCTCATATAACTGCTTATTTTCTCTAGGAAATTCGACACTAGTTTGTCCAGCTACTTTTCTATAGCTTCTGAATTTTGCCGAGAAGCTTCAGGTACTAACTCATAACCCCGTAGGACGCATTCTTTAACCACTACATAGTTACCACTTTGGTGAACTGACAGTGAATTGTAAATATCACTGGCCTTACCAGTGAGAACACATTGTAACAAATGAGTCCAATGCTTACTTGGCCACTTCAAATTTTCAGCAACTTTTTTCAAAACGAGTAAATTATTTGTCAATTTTTTTCTCTGAAAGGGGACACTAATCTAATGTACTTTGCAAGGTCAAAACTTAAAATTGGATTTGAAGTATGAATGAGGTTTTCACTTGCTAGTTCTATTTCTTTCATTTTGTATTGATATTCCCTCTCTTTCTCTCTTTCTTCCATATCTATTTGTTTTTTCTTATAACTGTATTTGCATCTGTTTTTCTTGTAACTTCATTTGCATCTCTTTTTCTTTCCCTCTTTCTTCCGCTTGTAATTGCATTTGTTCTTTTTGTAACTGCATTTGTCATTCTTTCTCTTTTTCTTCCGCTTGTAAATGCATTTGTTTTTCTTTGTCATTTTCCTCTCTCTCTCTCTCCTCTTTCTCAAAATGTAACTTTATTTGTTCTTTTTGTAATAACATTTCTTCTTTTTCTTTCTCCAATTTCATTTCTTCCTTTTCTTTTTTAATTGCAGCTGCATTTGTATTTGTTTTTCTTCTTTATCTTTCTGAAGTTCCAGGTTCCTCAACTCCAATTCTCTCTTGTATTTTAATTATAATTCCTTCATTTTTATGTCAGAGTCAGATACAGACTTACTGATCGAATCCAAAGCACTTTTATCCACAACAGTTTTATTACCAAATACTGAACCAAAATATTTCTTATTTCTTGTTTTGTTAAAGAAGTTTTTAACTCAGAAAGATGGTATTTTCTGGCATGTTGAATCAAATCATCTTTTTTGAAAAGATCTAATTGTTCCTGGGTAGGATTTGACAGAAAGATTTCTACTTTTGATGACATTTTAGAAAACGCTTGCCGATTTCATAAATATTTAAAAAACTAGGGGAATTCAAATTTCAAAGAAACAAATTTTCTGAAACATTCTATCCGAAATTCTAAATTATCCCGGACGAGCCCCCGATTCTTAGGTTACGTGTTTAGGATCGAATAAACAGTAACACAAGAAAAAGTGAAAACATCAAGCTCAAGCTTTGACAAAAAAGAATAATTTATTTGCCTGGAAAAATTCTGTTAAAATGAAAAAAAAAAAAAAATATAAACTTACGGTTGATAGAATCAAATTCAAAACTAATCTAAGAATAAGCCAAGAATGCAATTTTAGTAGTCCTAATAACAAATAGTTCTACTGATTTCAAGTTCTAGTCCCGAAGAAGAATCCAAAATGGAAGACGATGACGTATGCTGCAATCTGTAGTGTTGAAGTCTACAGTCCCTTGTAGAAAAAAGAATTATCATTCCGGTTTTGGAAATCCAAATGAATTTTTATAAGAACTGTGGTTGCTCAGGATGTCATATGAGCACGCGTATTTTCCAGGAAATAACAAAATCAATCCTTTTGAATCCAAATAATCTGAAATAACTCCTAACAGCACAGCAAACAATTTCCAGTGTAAGAGCCCTGATAACCGAGAATATCTCTCCAAAACAAAGGTTATATCGTCTTCTAAAACGCAAAAAGGGGGTGACGTGATTATGTTCTAGAACCTCGTAGAAATTAGGTACTTGTTAAAAAACGTACACCCAGTGTGGCCCTGACGAAAACCAATCATTTTACTCTATAAAATTAAAAAAAATACATTTTAAAAACGTAGTCCCATCATGACCTCGACAACAACCAATCATGTTAAAATAAAAATAGAACTTATTTACGTGGCTGCTACTAAATTTGAATCAAGGCCAGGATCTAGATCAAACACCTGGCGTTTATAAACGAACAGTCAAGGTCAAACTATATACTTTAGAAAAAGTAGATCCCTTGAAATCTTTGCAACTTTATGCTACTGGTAGGTCATTTAAGTAATCATCTGCAAACAGTAGTGACAATGAATCTTGCTCATACAGGCTAGTAGTCATATATTTTAACATGTCCAGAATTATGTAACATCCACAACCAGGCAGCAATACCGGTTGTCACCAATCAAATGTCAGTTGCAATGTGCTCATGAGACTTGTTGTGACATTCAGATTGGCAGCGAACTATTGATAGATGTAATGTGCTGTCCTGACTATGTTCAGTACAGCGTGCATGTCTTTTCGGAACCCCACAAAAGGCTGTGGATGACTTAATCCTTCCACTTTTCGCTCTGCGAGGGAGCAAAAAGAAACTAACAAATCACCACAGGGCTTTCGCTGGCATGCTGATGACATCTCCACTGTATAGCAGCTGATCAGTATTATTGATTGACATTTGAACAGCCAATCATCGACGGCCAGACATGTAAATATCGACTCGTCATGACGGATTAATAATCAAGTACCATTTCACCAATCAGTGGTCTTTATTTTGATCATATCTATCTATCTATCTATCTATCTATCTATCTATCTATCTATCTATCTATCTATATATATATATATATATATATATATATATATATATATATATATATATATATATATATATATATATTAATAATATAAATTAATTTGATAAAACTTGTGTATTTATTTACATTTCGAAAACTTATACACTGATTTGATGAGAGACTCACCTTGCTGAGCTTCTCCTGAACAGTGTAAATTTTTCCTACTGTTAAAATATGAAAAGTAATTCTCTGAGGTATGGAAAATTAAATTCCAGATAGCAGCAGCTTATTTAAAAACACAAACAACAATTTACAAAAAAGAAAACTGAATTAACACTTCAATCTAAACCACGGGTTTAGTCCTTAAGCAGTAATGGTCCTGTTACGAGACTGACTATACATGTAAACGACTACCAACTAGTTCAATTTTGAATGCACTTGTATTGCATGGGACTGTGCATTTAATTGTAAGGAGCTAAATTATTATCTCTGACTGTGGTATTTTTTGTTTTATTTCATTCATGACACGATAAGTTATTTCAAGTAAAAAAGGAATGGCATAGTGTCCTTTTTATACTACAAATCAGAATAAGACAACAATTTTCTAGCATTCCTCCCCTCCCCGTTTAGAAACTTAAACGGTCTCTCCCAAATAAAGACTTGGCTTCACTGGATGTTCAGCAGAATCAAAGCAGTTGCCATTGTAAAAATAAAAACACTGTTTTAAAATGTTAGCACCAGAAGATGTGCATTTCAGCTTGGTAAAGGTGCCTTTCAATCACACAAATGACTTGGTGCGTTGCACGTAATACATGTAGCTTAAATTATGATCCAGTTAATAACAACGGAAGTTTTACTGATTGAAATGTGAATAGTCAATGGATGATGACCATCCACGGAAAGACTGAAATGTCATGGGTGATTCACAATCAGATACTATTTCGAGAATCAAGTGATCTTAATATCCATAAAAGATGAAAGAAAAATATCTTGTCTAGTTTGTATATTTAGAGAAGGTTGATTGACAAGGACCAGTTAGTACCATAAGCAGGGCGACGGCATGGTGGAAAAGATGAACCAAACGCTAGAAAGGATGCTGTCTGCTTTCATCGGAGAACGACAAAGAGAATGGAATGATCACCTCCTGTAACTAGTGATGAAGAACCGTTCAGAAGTGCATGACACATCAGGGTTTCCTCCCAATTTGATGATCATTGGAAAGGAGGCTGACTTCCCGTTAGATGTTGTGTTTGGAAAACCACCCGATCAACGTTACGGCAAATCGCATGAATGGATTCAATCATTGCAAGGAAGGTTAGAAATTTCCCATCGTTTCGCCAGAGATAACTTGCAATGCAATATGCGGGGACAAAAGCGCTATTATGATAGCAAGACTAGATGTAAGAGATTTCAGATGGGAGACCTTCTTTGGTTGTTTTCGACAAAGAGAAGAAGGGGATTTCGCTGAAATTACATACATGGTTGTAATGGGAACAACAAATTTATTTACAGTTTGAGTGACGTCAGTTATAGACTTAAATGCGATAGACACTGGAAGCATATCATAGTGCACGTAGATTGCTTGAAAATATATCAGGGACATAATGAAGTCGCTATCGGAGCGAGGGAATTAGATTCTGTGAAGGAGGAAAATATTGATAAAAATCAAGGGAACAAAGATCTCGATGATACCAGTTCAATTGCTCCTTACCCAATCGACACCATGATGAAAAGTCCCCACAGTGAACGACCGACAACGACAAATGGGGTTCAAGAGCAACTGGTGATGAGCAGCCCAGGAGACAGATACTACTCAAGAAGTTGGATGGATTCTGTGTTGAACTTTTCTATTCAGGAATAATGGAATAAGTTAGTTTGGAACATTCCCATGTTTAAATAGAAAAGCAGGTGCTCTTGATCAGAATTGTTCAGATCAGCTTCTAATCAGATACAGACTTACACTAATCATTTCTAAGAATTCAAATGACGGACGCTATAAAAGAGTGCATCATTTTACTTATTTTGTTTTCTCAGTTCTTGTATGACCAGGATTAAGATCACTCCTAGGAAAATAAAGATTTATCCTTTTTGCGAGGACAGGTTCGATCGAGATACAGTTCTGATAGAACATATAAAGCATAGATATTCGGCCACGAAATATCCCTGTGAGGAATTTGCCTATAGCAAGGATCAAGCAAGCCATTTTTTTTAAGAAACATCAGGCGAGATTGCACAATCGAGATAGGTCACCCTTCTGGAAAAACGACCGGCAATATAGTAGCATTAAGTTCTGTTACATTTGAGTCGTAGATCGCGACTAGGTCGACTACACATGATGAGACACCGCTTCATACCTTCGGTATGTCAGCAACTATTTCGCTGATCAGAACACCGAAAAGGAGATTAACTATCGCTGGTGAAACAGAGATGACATGTATCAGTAGCTTGTCAAACAGTCGCTTAACCGCAGATCAGAGTACGGAGGGAGACCGATGACAAGAAAGTTATTTATTCAGACGGTACTAAGCAGAGAATACGACGGACCCTAGTCGAAGAATGAACAGAGCCATTGCCTGTGCAACCGTGCGACCGAGAGTGTCCTTATTGGTATCATGATGGCTGAAAGGAAGTACTTGGAAATAATGACTCTCATTTGAACTCAACATTAATTATTTTGTGATTAATAAACGTTGTGTGCTTTGCTCACTGAATATTGTACGCTTTGCTTTAATTTAACCATGCTTTGCGTCATGCTTTATTTATTTCTTTTTCGTATGCTCGTTGAACTAAATGGTTCTGGAGGCGTGGGTCGTGTAATGAGAAAAACCCATAAAGTTAATTTTAATGCAATTAAAATTTATGTTAAGATTTTAAATGTTAGCGGGCTTTGTAGCACCATCTAACGTTTTAGTTTTTGGGCAAGGTGACTCCGCTTGTTGGGTATAAATTTGTGCCAAATGTGATTACAGTGGTGGTGTGTTATGAAGCGGTGTTGTGTGAACAGCAAGCACATTTGGTCGCAGTTCGCCGAACAGGAAAGGGCCAGGCCAGGGAATCTAAACAGAGAATGGACTGGGTCTTTTATCGACCAGAATATAGGCGCTACAAGGCTCCTTCAAGGAGCATGAAAATCTTGGAATCTGGACCTTGTCACGACACGAATTTTAACTGATCACTACCTGGTCGACGACGCAGTCAGCGATCCAAAAGACAACTCGGCGACTCAGTTGATGACACGGTCATCGACCCACACGGACGACCCAGTCGACCATCCAGTCAGCGATCCAGAAACCTGGTATAAGATGGCATCCCGTTGTCGTAGAAATCTGTCGCACTTTGGAGCTCCTGTCTTCAGACAGACAGAGCGGGGTAACATTCCAAATACAAAGACCTATCTTAAAGAACCCCATGTAGCGATACTCAGGGTTGTGTAGCTGCGGAAGTTTTGCGTGCATGTGTTTGTGTGTGTGTGTGTGTGTGTGAAAAACGTTTATTGAACATTAAACTGGACTTCAGGCTGTTTATACTTCAGGCAAATACACTGTGTCCTGTGATATCATTTAATTCTCATTGTACAAACATACATGATCAAACCTGAAACAATGCAACGGTCTTGCAAATTGTTACATAGCACACGGTAATAGCACACTGTGTTTGATGTCTGTATAACAATGGCATGGTCATGAATATATTTATACAGATTTATTTTTATAATGCTTGCTTTATGTACCCATTCTAATAATATATACTTTTCATGCTCCCATAAACATCATGTTTTACTGAGGAACCAATGTATCGCTAACATAGACATATACTTCGAGATAGCACACTTAAGAGTCAGACTATAGGATTATTACACATGCATACATATTAAATAACAATTGGTTTTAATTAGTAGTTATTACATTAATATATCTTTTTGATGAGTTAAAAATGCTACAAACCATATGAAATAATAGGAATATCTGAATGATTTTTGTATGAGATCTGAAACGAGATTGTGTATCAAAGGAAAATTAACACCTCTTAAGTAAGGTCTCGAAGGCAAGCCTAGAGACTAGACATTAAGACTGCGTTTCAGTTTAATCAGTATAGAAGGATGGTGTCTGCTCCTGTAAATACGAAGTGAATATAACATACTGCTGTCACCTCTTCTCTATTTCCAATGGAGTCTTTCATACTGGCGATAGCCTTTGTCCTTTTAAAATATGTGCGAAGACTAGGGTGATGCTTACTTCTTAAATGGAAGCCGTGATGGTTAGCGAGCCAAACTCACTACTGATGGGTGCGAGTTTGATTTCTACCTTTAGGCTAGCCTGGGCAACTACCATGATGTGTCATTGCGCAAGACACTTGATTCCTATTGCCACGGCAATAAATAATCTTCTTGTGTTTCTGTGCCGTAAAGCACAAACTTTTAAAATCAAAATCAAATTTGTTAATGAAACAAATCTATGACATTGTCACAATATATCATAATTCAGTCCAGTATATTTCCAAACGAAATATTAATTAGAAGCCAATGTTAAATAACTAACAACATATGAGGCGGACGATGATATCGTGTCATAAATTAAGTAGTTAATTTAAGCACACATCAACACATTTTGTGGTCACATTATGGTATCCATTAATGAACTGATTTGCCGGAAATGAATATATGAAATAAGGTTAGAACATAAAAGATTAGCCGATATAACTAAAATTAGAAAATAAACCCCTTCAAAATGACATTTTCTCTAAAGCCAGTCAACATAATTTGACCAACTTTGACAGAGAGTATCCTAAGTGCAGGTTTTTTCAGCTGGTTTAAATGATACCGATCTGCCATCAAATATCACTATTGGTAGTTAAGCAGAAAACCTTAAGTTACATTCCAGGAGGGCTTTAACATTATACAAACTGTCCAAATTTGCAATGACTTACATCCGCTGTTACGAAAAAAAAAATATTGTTCATTACTTATGAAAATAAACCACTAAAGAGAACTTCAGGATTTGCTCGACCTTGAAATGTGCCTGATTTTTAGTGGTAACTTTAACAAATGCTTAAATTTGGGACCGACTGAAGAAGTGGTAAGGTGTATGAGCGCACTCAGCAGTCCTTGAAACGAAGTAAAATTTCAGAAAACAATTTATTCCTATAAATTGATTTAGCGATAGAAATCTTAAGAAATAACAAGAGTCCTTCAAAGGGATTAACAATGTACTGGGCGAAAAAAATTATAGGAATGTAATCCTTTTAACTACCCAGTGTTACTGTCATTTATGATATTCTTTATCGATAAGTAGATTTTTAAATATCTGCTGTGGTGGACATATTGTATGTGGGACTGGCGTTATTTTCATTTTGGACAAGATAGACATATTTATAAGTCTTTTGGTAAAAATCCCATATAACATTGAGAGTATTCAAGGGGAGTAGTGACAGGAAGATTTTCTAGAAAACCTTCATGGCAGCCATATTGAATGTATTACTGGTATAATTTTTGTTTATGGCAAACTAGGTATCATAAGAAGTCTATCAGTGAAAAACCCCATTTTTGAGGAGTAGAACATTATGAGAATTCTTCTAATGATAACCCACGCTAATAAATCCATTCTTTCCGGAGCAGTGATAACAATATGTTCAATCTGGCTACCATGGTAGCTATATTAGATATATTACTTTTCAGGACCAACTAGATATTGTAAGAAATGTGTTGGCGAATAAACCATGTCAATATATGGTGGCCACATTGGACGTCAGTTCAGCACCACTTCCCAAGTCTTTAGACACATTAGTTATCATAAGAAGACCTTTAGACAAAATTTCATATTGATACGAAGTATCTAAAGAAGTAGTGATAACATGATTTTCAAGATGACCTTTGTGTGGTGGCGATACTGGATATGAGATTACCTTTATTTTCTCTTTAACTCAATATTGACAACTCAAGAATCCTTTTGGTGCAAACCCCACGTCAGTATTTCTATTTCGATTTTGGCGTTGCGATAACAAGATTTTTAAGATAGCTGTCGTGGTGGCCGTGAAAACGGCTCGGCGTTTATTTCGGACCATCTAGAGATCATAAGAAGTCTCTTAGTGACAACTCAAACTCAAAACTGATGCATGAAAACAGATTGCATTGCCACAACACGATACAATAGTGTTACCAACTTAATTAGTCATCTTCCTATCATATCGGTTGTTACGAATCTATGGTCATAAACTAAGCAGCATCAAGAAGCAAAAGCAATGTTTTGTAAAACTTAACAAATCATTCAATTATTAAAATTGTAAATAAACATGTAATATGAACTTACAGTATTATAAAGCGAATAAAAATAATCCTCATAAAGTTCTGTGAAAGTCCAAAAGATTGAAAAGTACCGAATAATTTTGAAAACCGGAAATGTACTGGTCCACCAAGAGTTTTGACCTTGTCAAAATGGCGTTGAATGATTCACAATAGTTCCAGAATAATATTATAATCCAAAAAATAAGCATTTTTATTTCCACTGAACAGTACAAACAAATTCTTCTCAACTCGAATAATATCTAAATACAACATAAAACACGTCTGCAGACTTGTAACATGAACACCAGATATAAGAATTACTCCAAAATAGGAACGAATCTGATTGGTCAGTTCTCTTTTTATCTGAACTCTCTATTACCACAGTAGTTCACGTGATAGATCATACTACAAACTTTACTTCGAAATTGTTAATTCGTGTGACCTATCCCAACTAATGGGAAATTACTTAATTCTTCTAAAACAGTCCGAATAGACCCCATCAGTCAATTACAAATTAACCCAAAGTCGCCATTAAGATTTTTATTAGTAACTGCCAACACATACATACGCATCTATTTACAGATCCTACATAATGTTATGTTCTTCACATTTCTAAAACATACCCTAGTGACTTAGGAAAAATCTAACAAAAGAAATAATTATAAGATACAGCCATGAATATAAATTACAAAAGTTTGAAAAAAAATCATATACCAAGAGTTACAAAAATATAGATATACATAACAAAGTATTTCAACATGTTAGACTTACCAAAAGTGTATCAAAAATTAATAATAGAAAATGATTGGAAAGACATATTTAGATATAAACACTTTGCAGAAAACATTTAAGACATGCAATAGAAGATGTCCTGTTCTGCGAAGCCGCTGTTAAGGGCTTCAACACTGTGTACTAACAGATGGCAGACGGGGCGGTTGCCCCAAGTGCCACGCGGCTTGCAGCTCCAAAACGATGAGAGCGAGAGGCCTTGGGGCGCCAAAACCCCTTTGGGCCATCATAGTCGTCCCGGGCGCCGTTTACCCTTAGTACGCCGCTGGGTATCAAAGATGATTTAGTATAATTTTAGCCTAAATTTTGCAAGTGACTATATTATTTAAACGTCGAAGTTTACAATTTATTTGTTCAGACACAGGGGAAGAGAACACCTCAGTTATATAGTCCGCCGTTCGCCTCCTTTTAAGTTCATAGAGTGATAAACATTTTTGTTTCCCGAGTAGTTTCATAATAGACGCCCAACTCGTTTAATATGGCAGTCCTGTAACTACTGTTGTTTTCAAGTTTTTTTTTTGTGAATCTCTGAACATTTCTATACTACACAGGCATAATCCAAGTTCTACCAAGTTAAGACACATTTGTCTGCTAATTTCGTATTTTAGTTACTGAACATAGGCTGTTTGAAATTTTGTTTTAGAGTTGTATCAATATGAAAGATCCATTTGGTATTTTAAGAAAATGATAATCCAAGATGACATTGAGAATCCACATACATAAAACAAGTTCGCGAATATTTTTTTTACTTTCTTGCTGGTAAATAAAAACATAACCACTGCATTTTTCATAATTAAATTTAACTAACAATGCTCCAGCCATTCATTTGCTTTTATTAGATGATTATTCATGAGTACTTGTATTGAAGCTCACGTTAGCGCTATAGTTGGAAGATCATGTTCGCTTAAGTCTCTATTAAGAACAAATAAAATGTCGGTGAAAGTATAGTCATATCACTACTTATAAAGATCAAGACAAGCAAAGTTTTGGTAGTAGAAGCTATTCGTGTAGGGTTTTGTTATCACATTTAATATGCAATATATTTCAGTTAAATTTTCAAAAACAGACGCTCCGAGTAAATCAACGTTATAGTCCCTCATTGTAATAAGTGTTTATACGTTTCGATTATCATAACAAAGTTTCAAATTTTGATAAAGTTTTATCTGTGCGCTACCCCTATTGCTACTTCGTACCAGGGTGAAATAATCTCAAACTAAATTCATTGCCATGACAGCCAAAGTGCGAATCGTTCTGATGTTTGCAAATTAGATTATCAGAAACGTATACCATTGTAACAAAAAAACCGGGTTGGATTTCGATTTTATAACAGAACACTTTTGATGGTGATACAAATACAATGTTTAATGATGAAAGACTTGAATGAGAAAATTAACACAATGGACAAATTAACACAATCTGCACGAACCTAGTAATACAACAAACGTAAATGCAAATAAATGACCTTACACAGTACAAGGACAAAGATGAATGATTCATAGAAATTTCACACGACGAAAAGAATAATGTTTTACTCAAATAGTAAAAATGAATTCGCTCAAATAGTGAAGAATGAGGTATTTTACTCAAATAGTAAAATGATGAAATCAAAAGGGACATATATCATACAAAATATATTTACAGTCCCAAAACACTGGGTATTACAAACCCCAAAATTAGCCCACGGCTAAAAGATTACACGTATGGAGTTACACAGTCCGTCACACGACACTTGGCTACCAGTCACACTGGTCAATCAAGCATTCAGCATTTCAGGTAGTCAACAACTACCGTTCAATTTCTTGGTCAATCAAGCAATCAGCGCCAACCAATTCGGTCAGCAACACCCGATAACCTACTACTCGACCAGCAACACTGTTCACTCACCTCTACGGCTGCTATGGTTCAGCTTTGCAGCTGCTATGGTCAACTTCTTTGGTTAGCTCTACGGCTGGCATCACGTCGACTTCGATCAGCTGAAATTAAATCTAACACCGTGTACTGTGCATGACAGGGGCATATACGCTAAAACGTAATGACGTTATATACGGTAAGCTATACAGATTAAATTATCGGCACAATAATTACAAAGCAAAAAACAGGTTCAGAAGTGAACCTACCCGTGTTTGATAAGAATCATACGGTACTAAACGTTTCTTAAAAATGCATTTTTATATTGCTAATATAAATCTCTTGCAAAGTCATAAACAAGAATAGAGAATATTTTCATTATACTACGTAAGCCGAAGCTACATAGAAAATATACAAAAATATACGTAGTAGTACAATAGTTATAACTTATACACAAGAAATTAGTAAATAACTCATATACATCTAAGCTGAAGATGTACAAGTCCTTATGTAGACTGTTTACTGACAAGAAGTTCCGTAGTGTGAAGATTTAGTCTTATGGTGAGGAATTTATGCACAGACAATGCAGTCATACATCGTCTGTTCGCTGGAAGTATTCGGTTTTTCCCATCGAAAGCACTTCGCACGTGCGGCATAGAATGAACCGAACTCACTGTTTGGAAACATGGTACAATATACATAAACCACCATCGGGTGTCGTTGTACACAAAATGTGAAACCCGAGTACAAGTAATTAATAAATAAAGGAATATATATACAATTCCGTGACAACCATGTCGCCACCTTGGTGACATTTGTTTTCTAAAGCGTTCTTTAAAAGTATTGAGATTTATACGGATTTTCACTAGGCCAATTTGTTCAAACATATTTCAGTGAAGTCCGAAAAAACTCAGTTGGTGACTGATGAACTTTTGTGTCAAGAAATTCACAAGAGGAAATTGACTAAAGTCAAAAAACTTTTCAGATTTTCTGGATCAAGTCTGAGATCATCCGATCATTTTGCTTTAGACCGTTTACATCAGAAGATTTTATTACCATTCTTGACCGTTACCCTCAATGGCAGTGGTCAGAAATTACTCATTATGTCCATTACTTTCGCTCTAGGAGAAGATTTTAATAAAATAAGGACAATTATAAGTGTTCCCAACATGGCTATAAATACTGACTGACATGATCATATATACTTTACAAGAGAACATTCGTGGTTTGCCTCTAGAGTTGAGAGAACACATTTACCGAGAGTTGGTCAAAATACAAGTTCAACGCGAAGAACAATTGCATCCGTTACGTCACCGGTCTTTAAACCACTGGTACCTGAATGCTATAATAGGACTGATTTAGATGAAAATGTTTCATTGGTCAGTCATTGATCAACTACTCACGGACAAGAGAATTGGATTGTTGTTAGTGATTGTTTTCACTACGAGGTAGACATACTGCAACTAATTCCAGAGGAAAAGTTAGACGGTTACCAAAATCTTTTACACATAGTAAACGTATTTCAAAAACGGCGTGTGATGTGCATGTCAGTGAATGAAACATGTAGATTCGCTACTGGAGTACGATCATCTCTGTGCAGAAAGTACACTTATTGCTTCCGAGAAGAGATGGTAATAAAACTGACTACCATGCCACGACCTTTATCAGTTGTGATACAACAGATTCCGTGGAAGGAAATCAATGGTTGTATTCAAACTGTGGAGGATTGTTACGAGAACTGTGTCCCATGAATTGGGGTCGACGTGTGGTGTTTGTCTCAGTGACTTCCTTTCTGGGATTTCGTTTACCAACCGATTCCTTGTGGGCTCTTTATGAACAGTACTTACCACCAAATAAAACATGGACGTGGTACCTTTAAATGTCCACGTGAGACTCATTCTGTTAAAAGCCTTGCGTTTCTATTTGGATACTTCTCGACCTCTACGGGAAAAAAAGATTCGTCATCTTTTATATACTGAAGATGTAGAACGATGTGTGTGTAGCTTGTAACTTACAGCCTCACTGGACAGATGTACGTGACTGGAAAAGTTGGAGTTTCAAGGCTTGGACCAAAGAAGTGTCACATTATTCCCAAGAGTTGTGATCCTAAATTTAAACATCGAGCGAAAAAAGTAACTTTAAAACCTGTGTTAGTGACAGTGCCAGAAGAAGAAGCCGACACCGAGGAAAACCACTCCCTTCAGGACAGGACTGTCATGGATATCCCAGAAAGGCCATTCTGGGAGGAAACCTATGTGACTGTACTCAATGTAAAGACTATAAGAACATTTCACACTGTCCCTAGGACACCCTTGTTACCAAAAACATGTTGTACAGAGATTTGTTTATATTCCACTTTGATCGTTTTGATGTGTATTTTATTGATGCATTAAACTATTTTGTTTTGATGTATTTTTGTCTTTCTTGTTCCATTTTTAAAAAATCAATAAACGTGTCCTAAAAAAGGTATAAAACTGTTGTCTTGTCTGTCGTCGTGTCAAAAGTGACATTCCATACACTATGGCTACCTCTACTGTCTCTGCCCCTTCTTCTTCCACTTTTAAATTCATCAACGAAAACTTATTTCGTGGCAGTTGGGAGGCTTTGTGCTTTTGCCATCCCTTTAACATGTTAAGTGCTGGACGCAGCGGTTCAGGCAAAACCGAATTTGTCAAACGTTTCATCGAACATAAACATCATTTGATCGATCATCCACCTCAACGGTTCATGTAGTGTTACAAAGAATGGCAATCGGCGTACAGTCTCTTGCGACAAAGTCAAGGCGATTCCATCGTGTTTGTGGAAGGCATTCCTGGCAAAGACGACGGGATTGTCTCTGACCCAAGTCATACCAATCTGGTCATACTATACGTTATGTGAAGACGAGGAAAAGATTAAACTTTGGTTTACGCGCAAACGTACTTTCAACAAAGGCTACTTAAACAAGTGGACCACTGAATTGCTTCGTGTCACTGAACAGTGCGTGGTGGCCGCCATCCTATCGTTTATAAATTGGAAGACATAAAAAGAGAAGTGTGAAAAGAAACGTTTTACTTGCCGGAGTTGCAATGCGTGACTAAACAAGAAGTCGAAGTGTACATCAAAAACATTCTCGAACAAAGTACCCATAAAGTGGGAAAACACGTGTCTAAGCAGTCTATGTACGTTGGAAAGATATCCTTCCAGTTTTGATTCTTGGATCGACGCCTCGCAAGTCGTCTACTATAAAAAGAAGTGACCATCATGCCCTTCAACAAAGCCTCAACCGCTACCACCGCAGTGACTACTCCTTAGCGAGTTCTTCTCTGCAAGATCTACAAAAAATACCCTTGTTGGTGTGGTGTGGAGAACGTATGCCTAAAACGCAAATCATCTTTTCTGCCAAATCTTTATCGTGTATTGTGTCATCGGTGCTGCCATTTCCAATTTAAGATTGCGGCAAGGAGAAAAACTTTTCTGGACCATTTTACTGAGCATTTGCATCGGTTACCTTATTCCCAATCCTTCACTGAAATACGCCTCACACGGGAACAACGGGAGCCTTGCATCCAACGTATGTCACCCTCCTAAAAGTCACAACTCCAACATCACCACTCCTCTTTTAGACACTACTCTCTCTTCCAGTGACCCCTCGGACATCAGAACTCTTGAATTATGAATAACAACAACCAACTTTACTGAACGTTACCCAGTGACAGTTCCATGAAGTTGTCAGCCCACAAAACTTTATGCTGTTTCACGGTCAAATTACCTCAGGCTATCCAATTGAATCACTAAACCCATTGGGAAGTAGCCTAGGTGGAAATGATTCACCCTACACAAATACAAAACATCACTGAAACTCAAAACACTTTCCATGTCGAAATCCTGAGCCCCGTATAGCAAGAAGAGGTGAGTAAAATTAAGTTTTCAGGTATCATAAATCCAGTAAAAATCAATCCATCATTAAGCATCTACATTGTCAAAATTCTGTCAGGCTATTATTTTAGCGGTCAACATTTGGTGGACACAGTTGCTGATAGGTTCGAGGAAGTTTGTTGTTTAAATAAAGATCATAGCGTTCTGACCCAACAAAAATCGTTGGGATATTTTCTATCGCATCCGCGCTTCAACCATATAAAGCGAGGCAGTCTCCAGTCTGACCGAAGGTCCCAACAACAACACCAAAAATATCAGGAGCTGACACCAACCAAAATAAAGCCAAACAATTATCAGAACATTTTGCTAATTCACGCAGAAATAACAATCACTCCCAAACTTGTATGGCGCAAAGACAGGCACTAGAAAAAAATTCCCCCACCTATTCACGGACGAAACAAACAATGATACACCACTTATTTACTGTTTCAGCATCGACAAATGGAGAAAAGCAATAATTAGCTCACAAAAAAACACATCCCCAGGAGAAGACAATCTAGGCTATGACATCTATAAACATCTTCCAATAACTATGCAAATAATTATACCTGACATCACCAACTTAATATGGAAAACTGGTAACATACCCACATTGTGGAAACAAGCAGTAGTCATAGCTTTACCCAAACCAGGAAAGGACCCCAAAAACCTAACATCATACCGACCCATCTCCTTGACTAATACCATCTGCAAAGTTATGGAGACAATGATCAGCAACCGACTAAGGCACCACCTGGAATAAAAACCATCTACTCTCCGAAAATCAAAGTGGATTTAGACCCAAACGTTCCACCATTTATCAACTAATTAGACTGGAAGCCAGCATTAAACTTGCCTTCAGGGCCAAACGAAAAAGAGATAGGCATCTAATTGCTATATCTCTCGACCTCGAAAAAGCATTTGATCAGGCCTAGACTAAAGGCCTAATCTCCAAACTCAACCAATATGACATAATAAGGCGCATGCACCGATAGATTTCAAAGTTCCTAAAGGAGAGACAAATTAAAACCAGAGTAGGTGATACACTCTCCGAGACCTATACTCTGGACAACGGAACTCCCCATGGATGCTTGATAACTCCGACACTATTCAATCTCATGGTCAACAACCTCGGCGACAATATTACCAACAAACTAGTCGATCTGTCTCAATTTGCAGATGATAGCGGACTTTGGAAAGCAGTCAACCCCAACAGCCAAAACAACATCAACCAACAACAACAGAGCCTAGAGGCTATCGGCAAATTGGCAGACAACTGGAGATTTAAAATATCAGATACTAAACCGTAGGAATGAGTTTTTCCCCAGCGAATAAAAGACCTACCACATATCCCAAACTTTACTTACAAAATACATAAATCAAATTTGTAAAAGAAATATTTCTTGGGAATGCTACTAAACGAAACCCTTAACTGGAAAAAGAAAATAACTCTACTAAACAAACACCAACAAGACCGCAACATCCTAAAAAAATATTAAGGGGACAACATGGGAAGCGGATCAACAAACAATGCTCATGCTCTACAAATTATTAATCCGGGCTAAACTGGACTACCGCTGCCAGGTGTATGCCTCTGCAAACAATACTTTGCTCCAAAATTACACAACATGCAATATAAAGTGCTCAAACTATGCACGGGGACTCTACCTAACACCTCGTTTGAGGAACTACAACTATTAACTGGAGATTTACCTCTGCACTAGCGACGAGAAGAATAAATATTGAGATATGCCACCAGAAACTCAATCCACAGAGACACCAACTCAACTAAAATGACAATAAAAAAGGGCAGCACTCCGTTCAGCCAAAAACTAGTTCCACCCCACCCACCCCAGCAAATAAAAAATACATACACTCCGTGAAGAAATTGAACTACCAGGGATTCAAGTAGAACAACACAAAATTAGCGATTCTACTCCTTGGAAAAACAACACTCACAAAATAAACCTGATTGCCCAGAAATTCTGATCCAAACTACAAAACCCACTGAAAACACTAACAGAAATCCACAAAATCATCAATGAAACTTACTCTGGATATCTTAAAACCTACACAGACGGATCTAAATCAAAAGAACTAAACAGAACAGCAGCTGCAATATTGATACCGGAACACCAAGTCGAATTAGGAGCCAGACTCTCGGACGGTTGTTCCATCTACACAGCAGAATTCTGGGCAATAAATAGAGCACTCAAATGGAATAAAACCCCTAACTACAACCAGTACGTCATTATAACAGGCTCTCTAAGTGTATTTAAATCCCTAGAGACTGACACGTCAAAAAGCAGAAGAAATATGCTAAAGGAAACAATGTTATCCATTAGAGAGATCGAAGACAAATAACAAAACATCGAATTCCTACGGGTACCTTCATACATCAATCTAACCGGAAATGACAAAGCTGACCAAAAGGCAAAGTACAAGCTCATGAACAATACGATAGAGCCTCTACACTACAGCGTTCGTGAGATATATAGTCAGATAAAAAGCAGAATAAACAAGAAATGGCAGCAGCTCTGGGAAAATACCAACAAGGGCAGACAGTTATTCCAACAACAAAAAGAAGTCACAAGAACAGTCAAGACTCCTAAAGACCTGGAAACCATCGACCTCCAAATTATTAACAGGATCAAAACCAGAACAACGTTACTAAGAAACAGCCATGGAAAACATCTCAAGAACGAACCGAATCAAACTATCAGCTGTCCTCATTGCCCAGCAGCAGAAACACTGCACCATCATTTTAACAGTTGCCCCAAATACCACACTCAACGAATTATTCTACAAGATGACCTAAATAAGATCGGATTCCCTACAATATACCCTGAACTACTGGACAAGGTGCATAACAAAAACATTTACACCACATAAAAGAGTATAACATGGTACCTAAAACAAATTAATAAACATGGCAAAATATAAACACACTTAAAAATATAGCTGTAAAAATTTCAAACAGAAGGACTATATCAGCAGGATAAGACTGCTAGCCATAGTGCAAGATCATAATGAACCCTTTTTCGGGGGGGGGGGAGGGCGCATGTTACTAACACAATACTAAACATTCAGGTCTGAGTAAAACTATAAACAACACATGGAACTCACCCCGCCATCATACCCAGTTGCTGAAGGCAACAAATATTAGTAGGACATAAACAAACACCACAAACTTTAGCTCCCCCAACCATCTTAAGACTATAAGGTGACCCAAGCCCAATCATAAAGCCCCCAGCACAAGGCGGAAATAAATAAACAACAGATAAACAGTCCCCAAATTATCAGCACACAAGACATAATTCCAACATTGTCTCTCAGACCAATTCCGATTACTCCAAACAATTCTCAAACATAATAAAGGGGCACAATGTACTTGTTAAACCTACCCATGACCATTAAATAAAGAAGTTATGACATTAAAAGAACAGTCGGAAACATCAAGGCCTGCAGTAATGAAAGTCGAGTCAGAAGCAAAACATCTAACTCCAGGAAAACAGCTAACTCCAGCATAATACCACAGCAGAAAGAAGAAAGAGGGAAGAAAGAAGACCGGACATCGACTTTCAGAGTGCCTAGTTATATGAGGTTCTTCCTCTGGCTATTAAAGACCTCTTTCGATAACAGCTCTATCCCAATAACCCTGATCTGATCCTTTGTATACCATCATCGAATTAAAAACCTAAAGTAAACACGGCGCAATCCAAACAGGCAAAAGGTGCCCGACACCCAGCCGATTGATACTATGATCCTAACAGGGGGAGGAGAAGCAGCAGAGAGGGCGAACAAGCTCTAATTGGTCCACTCTCCGTTCGCAAAATAAACCTTCCTGGAAAATCGCAAAATAATCGCGATTGTCAGTACCCGGTATAAGAAAACCCTGTCAACGAACTTAATAATCTCTAATTGACTTACCTAGCCTATCGCTGATAAGTTTTACTGATCGCGAAAAATCGCAGCGATCGCGTCGGTGTCAAGTTGGAGACAGTGCCATCTCTGCTGCTATTAATTAAAGCAGTATTATATCAATAATGGCAAACATCGGAGAACCGTATTCCGCTAGATTAGCACGAGAGAGACTAGAAGCAATCAAAACATTTCTTCCTGTTCGTCATTATGTAAGACAAAAAGTTCAAGAACGTCAAGAAGCACAAGCTGAATTTGTAGAGGGTACAGAACAGTTATTTAAACCCATTACAAAGGTTACTGAAAAAGCTATATCGGGAGATATTAAGGATGAGGAGGAAAGGAAGAAGGGTATTCTTCCAGTATTAAAACAAACCGCTGCGCAGACTGAAAAAATAGCAGAACGAACTAAAAAACTAGCAGAAAGAACTATAAAGAAAACAAAAACGATTTTACGGGAACTTCCAACTGATATACTGCAGCTCAACCTCCACCCGTCGGCCAAGAAATACTTGAAGGCATTAGCAAAATTCGTACTAAAGTCGCCGACGTAAAATAAGAACTTGCATCTAAACCAATAAGAGAAAATATTGAACTGATTGCAAGATTTAAGGAAGATTTTGTCGAAGATATTAGAAATACTAAAAGGGAAAAATTACCTGAAAAAATAGTATGTTTAATAAATCTAGCATTTTAAAACCCGGTTCTGAAAAAGTAAATGATGATAATCTTATTAAATGGATATATCCTATATATAAAAAAAACAAAAAAAAAAAAAACAAAAACAAACCAGAGATGATGATTTAGAATACAGAAGTCTTTTTGAAGAAGTACAGAGACTTTATAAAAAGACACTAAAACAAATAGACCAACAACAATCTGCTCCACTGCAGCAACAGATAGAACAACAAAATCTTCTCCACCCAGCAAAGTTTATGTCAGAACTTAACAAAATCAAAGTTAGAAAGATCATCCTTAAGACTATTTAAGAAAAGCGCCCGGAAACAGAAGAAGGAGCAACCGGAAGTGGTTTGGGATGTGGCCTTTTTTGTTCTAACAATATCCTCGATGACTTACGGAAAGGAAATTCGTGATGTTGTTCAGGGTTTATTCACAAGGATAGCCCCCAAAGCAATGCCAATTGCAAAACAATTGTCGATGAAAGCTATTGATGTTATTCGTGATAAAGCTCCTGGTGCTATTGGTAACGTTGCCAGTAAAGCGTTCTTGGCAATCAAGGACAGACTAGCACGATTAATAACTTGACCAAAAGCGGTCCAACCGCCACCAGTAAATTTACCCATTACTGGAGTTATGCCCGCAAATGTCAGTAAAATAATAAATCAAGCCGCAAATCAAACACTAGCAGCCTTGTTGAATCAAGGGACTGAACAAAGAAATATAAGTCTGATATCAGGAAGTGGTCTTCGTTTTAGACGATGAGGAATTATAATAAAATGTTTAAATGTGAATCCAACACAGCGTTTGACATAGACGAACCGGTTCTTAAAAATGAATTAGTGCGTGATTTTCAGTATTATTCTTATGACACACGAGATCCAAATCAGCAAGGACGAATTCAATTACAACTTTAAGTTACAAGCACATCTTTCTTACCCTCTCAAGCATTTATTGAAGTAGAAGGTGAAATAATAAAAACAGATAATACAGTATACGGAGGTGATGTTAAAGTCGGTTTTGTTAATAATGTAATTAGGGCCTTGTTTGAAAACGCTACGTATATGATTGACGGAAAAATAATTGAATCAATTGAAAATAATGTTGATGTAGCTACAACAACAATAGGTTTGGCAAGATAGTCTGATGATTATACAAAATCAGCTGGTCCGTCAATGATGTTTGCCAAGGATAATTCTGATCATCCTGATGCCAACCCATTTCGTTATGTACAAGTGACACGTAATACTTCGACTGATCCACAACCAGCTGTAGCTATAGAGAGACCCGCTGATGCATTTTTGATGCCACATAGTCATAGCTCTAATTAGAATTTAGGATTTGGTAGCCGTAAATTGATGTTGAGTGGTGATCGTAGAAGATTGTCATGTGCAATTCCGTTGTCGCATATATGTGGAATTTGTAGAGAAGTTAGAAAAGTAATTTTTGGAGCAAAACACACAGTTGTGCTTTTTAGAAAAGCTACTGACGATGATGCTTTATGGCATCCTGATGGAACTGATAATGGTAAAGTAATGCTAACAAAACTTTCGTTGTGGATGCCGGTAATGACAATGGCAATTGCTGAAGAACAGCGATTACTTTCTTTCATGAATCAAGGTGGTAAATCGTTGTTATCATGGTTTACAGTAGCCACAGATAGTGTTCAAAGGAAAATTAATGGTTTATTTACATGGCATATAGCATCGCAGCAGGGAGTTTCTTCACCATGGCATATTTTCATTGCTTTTTGAAATTATGCACGATGAAACTCAGAAACACGGAGACATATGATATTTGATAAACTTGGTGTTTCTGAAGTTTCCTTAAGAATAAACGGACAACAAGAACCATCTGAGAATATACTGTTAGGTTTTAATACTAATCATGTTGCACGTGTATATCATCGTTTGACGAAATTTCTAGGACGTTATCTAAATATAAATACTGGCTTACAAATATCACAATTAAATTTTACAACATGTTATCCAATCTATTACTTTTCACTGGAACATCTTGGTTAGTTAGACAATCTGTCGTTGATATACACTTTCGAGCTAATGTAAACACAGATGGTGGTGTTGAATACAAAGCAATCGCAGTTATCCTCAGCGATAAAGCAATGTTACTTGAAGGTGTTGGTGGGCAAATGAAAGTTATTGATGCACCAGCAGAAAACATATAGACAATTAGACCAAACTCGTTAATTATAAAAATGTCATATAGACAATAACAGAACGCGAGCACATGCGGGACAAAAATAGCATTGAAGCGAGATCAAATTGCTAGTAGTGGTCCAAACAAGTTATCGTTGACTAAAACTCAACTAAAACATTTCAATAAAGCGCAAAAAGCAAAAACCGCAGTTCAACTTGATTCCGCTCCAAGTGCCATCAAAGACATGATTAAAACCGGTGGTATATTTCCACTTTTTGCAGCAAAATACCAGTATTAATTGCTGCTGCTGCCCCAGCTGCTGCAAAAGCAGCCGTTACAGACGACGATTAACTGATATAAAAAAATTCAACGTCGGGTAGTGATTTTGAATTCGACAGCGAGGACCATATTATTTGGCGCTTTTATTATAAACTATCCGATTGAACTAATTTGGTTCCCATTTTTCTAAGTAATATTAGTGTACTCTTTGCAGAAATTAATGAAAATCATGAAACACGACTACAGCGACTACGGCAGTGCTTTCAGGAATATATTTCTGATCGCTGTAAAATCTTTAAACAAATAGAAATATTAAATCAGTTCATATTCGACATGGAATACATTCACCAGCGAGCAATTCAAGCAAATAATTAATACTGAAAACATGGACCACACAAACCGGTTTTTAATTACGTATTCGATAACAGAAGATGAACTACCAAATTTTAAACTTCCCTGGTATAAGTCAGCCGAGTTAAGAAAATCCACCAACGATATCATTGATGAGTTCTTTCCTGAAATACTTGAACAATGGAGAAAACACCATTTGAAAGAAGAAAAAATAAATAATGACAGAACTACTTCAGCATATAGCCGCTAATACAACTCCGTCGAGAACCAAGACGATAACAGCAAGCTCAACCAAGCCTGAATTCAGTATTAATTTTCGAACTGCGATTCGGCTAAATGAAATCGCGTTAGCACAGTTGCCAGTATACCATACATGGCCAATATCAGATCAAAATCATTTGGAGGATTACCAGCGAATAATTTGTTTGTGTTTGAAAATAAAAAAACAGATGGTACTCCCGACTGGAATGTTGTTGAAATAGCAGAATAAGAAGTATCACAGGAAAGGAACCCAAAATAACAATAACCGCTCATGAACCAACGCTGTCATCTGCAATCGAGATAAACTCTCCCGATTACGCCGTGGATATATATCAGCCATCAATTAGAACAGTGTTAGGTTGGCCTGAAATTCCACCTGAAGTACCACCACCGCCACTTGAACCAAAAAAGTCTGATTTTACCACGGACAAGCAATTATATCCGTCGAATGAGAAGGCAGATTTTCTTAAACCCTATACAAGTTGGTTTGGTCTGCCTGGAACATATTCTATAGTAAGTAAAGATTTAAATCTTACCCTTTGTATTTCCGATGGTTGGTTTACTTGGAAGAACCCTATAAACGCAGAATTTGATGAATGGAGGATCACACAATTTATTTAAAAGGTTGTTAGTTATTCACGTGAAATAGCATTAAAAAGGTTACGCCAGTATTTTACAGAATACCTTACTGATATAAAATCATATAAAAAAGATATTATTGAACAGATTGAGGCATTAAATCAAATTAAGACTGATTTAAAATACATAAATCAAATTTGTACACAAGCAGTAATTAACTCAACAAAAAAACCAAAAAAACTCAAGCAACAATTTCTTGACAAATACAAGATAACAGAATCTGAGCTTGCGAATTATAAATTTCCCGGATATAACGCAGACGAACTAAAAAATTCCGTCAATGATATCATCGATGAGTTCTTTTCTGAAATACTTGAACAGTGGGAAAAAAACACTACCGTTACCAACTATTCTCCGATACAACAATAATCCATATGGAGAAGGACGACATGTATCCCCGGAAATCGTAAATATAACCCAGGTGGTCGCGGTCAATCTTGTGTGTGATGAAATTGATGGAAGTTACAGCACAGACACAACACTATCAATTCAAGCGCAGCAAGGATTTATTCTTTATTCGTTCACACCGAAAGAACCACCCAGATATCTGATTGTACAAGAACCGATTAATCCGGTCTATCTACGATGTTATAATCCACTGTTATCAAGAATACATTTCAAACTAACTGACCAATCCGGGCATTTGCTGTATTTAAGGTATAAGACTATAAAAGTATAAATTTACTTGTAAAATCGTGAAAATATATGATTCCAATCAGGAAAAATCTACGATTTCAAGGAAACAGTACAAAAAAATAATTATCCGTTCTTGATAAAATCAGGGATAAGTTAACAATCGGACTGACAAATACTCTTCAGATTTCACAAAAATATTATAAGAAATTTATTTTTTACTGAAAATCAGGCTGATTTGTTAATTCTGATAGGGCAATGGGTAGTAAAATTCGTGTGAATCGACAGATTTTTAATTCTAAAGGGTATTTAGGTAGTAAAAATCATGTAAATCCAACAATTTTCAGTGAAAAACAAAAAATGTAATATTTTACTCAAATCAGAAATTTATTTTTTACTGAAAACCTGACATACTACTTTCACTTTCATTCCACGAATAAGTATAACTTTCGTTTTCATTAGACAGAATTTTTCTTAGTTGCCTCACACGAGTATTAATTATCTTCTTTGCTTCATATTCACGAGATAATTCTAATCTAATTTTTCCACTGCATGAGACAACGAAATAAATTCCTTTACTTCACTTTCTTTTATTGTGGCTAGTGAGTGAGACATCGCCATCTAAATCTTCTTTATAAATCTACACTGAGATGGTAGAGTGTCTGCTAATTTTTCCTTTCCTTTCGCTCTTGCAGTGTTTCAAAATCAGACATAATCTTTTTAGGATTTAATACTTCAGATATATTTATGCCATCGCACTCTAATTTTTAATAGCAGATATTACATCATTGATATTTTCGCAATTCATTATTTAGTATATGATATATACCGAATATTATATATTTAAATATATTATATATGTGAATTTCTAGGTTGCCCTGTGACATCCTAACAAATCCAGAATGGTGTTTTTTTTTTTTTTTTTCCTACACTAAAGATGACACATAAAGACGACACAACTCCATATGAACTCCTAGATTGCCTTTTGACATTGTAGCAGACTCAGGAGCATGGAAACACAACATCCTGTGTGAACCCCTAACCTGTAAAACAACAGTCTAGAAGGTTCAGTAGGAAGTGTTTTCGAAGCGAAACATTCCCCATGTGAATTCCTTGCTTACCAAATGATATGCGAGAAGTTTCAGAGGAATACATATAATCTTAATTCTAACTTATCCTAAGGACAGCACAACATATATATATTTACATTATTTACTGTGCCTCCCCTAGATTGTCTTACGACATTCTAGTAGGTTTGACGGGCAATCTTAATTCTAGCTTATCCTAAGGACAGCACAAACTTGTGTGACCCCCTAGCTTACCAAATGATATGCTAGCGGGACCAGCAGATACAAATAATCTTAATTCTAACTTATCCTAAGGACAGCACAACATATTTACCGTGCCTCTCCTTGATTGCTGTATGACATTCTAGTAGGTTTGACGAGTAACATATATCTTAATTCTAACTTATCCTAAGGACAGCACAACATACGGAGGCCTTCTTTACATGCAACATATTTTTGCACACACCCCAGAAATCAAACCCGGAGGATGCAAATTATATATAAAATCGCGAAATATCGCCTACGTTGACAATATGTCGGTCACTGGATTCGAACTTGAAACGTCGAGAACGAGAATTCTCAGCTTTACCAATGCGCCATGGAACTTTGTATTGATATATATTTCAGAAATTATTATATAGTTACTTTTGGATTGCAAGAAAATAATACAGTTACCTCTGGATTTTAAAAAAAAACAATACAGCTTGAATTTAGTTATACTTAACAAGTCAGATTTATTTATTTTCTGGATAATATAACATAATGTGTATTTCAACATTATTGTGCAATCTTCTAAAAGTCAAGGGAGAGAGAACTCTACCTTTTTATTTTACACAATCACGGCAGAGTTATCTCCGTTATCTGTATGGAACACTATTGGAACATAAGAAAATGAAATCCGGTTTTCAAACCTGTATGAAAACGATGATTTGATAATTTTTTCTGTAACACGTTGTACTGAAGGCGGATGAATACCGAAATACTTGGCAGCCGCGTTCAGTGACTGAACTATTATCTCTTCACCGGTTTCAATATTGAAAGATCTGATAACTCTCTTTCCAATGCAATTAAACCGACCAGTATCCCACGTGCAGAATTTTCGCTCTCCAATAGCTTGCAGGTTAGATAAATTATTATTAAATTTTTGTCCATCAATATGATCGATCACAAGACCGTCTTTGATCACCCCGTAAAACACCCTCGAACAGAAACATGTGATTGTAATAAATTTTCTTTCCATTAGCAGTAAACATGAGACAACCAGCATTATTAACAAAACCAACTGGGTTTATTCCTCTAACAGTGTATGCTTGTACTATCACGAGATGCTTCATACTTCTCAATGATATGATGTCAAATTTTTTTGCTACATTTATATATAATATTATTTGTCTAAATTATAATTTGTCTGAAAACTAAGTTATCAAAACCTCTACACACTTTATAGCTCTGTCGCTGTCATTATTTTTTAACATAATATCGCTTCAGTTCTCTATACCGTTTACCACCACATTGCGCACATAGCTGTATTTTACCTCTAACTCCAACACCACACCATAAGCAGGGTTTTGGACCTAGACTGCCTTTCTTTACACTTTGCGAATGTTGTCCGCAGAATTCATTTACACAAGATTTGTTACAAGTTGTTGCAGATCCTATCATAAGCCATTTGCACTGAGATAATATATATACTATTTTTTATTTAAATACTTGTCTGAAATATAATATGGAAGAGTTTGAGAGATTATCTACAATCCTTCCTTGGAAAACCTCCAGATCCAACTAGATAGCCTAACCCCAGCAGCAGAGGGGGCGAATCGGACATTTTGTCCAATCGTTATTTTGCTTAATTATTACTTTCTGCACTCAACGATCTAGTGTCGTCAGCGCCTGGTAAAAAAAAAACGACGTCGTCGTTGGGGGATCGTCCAAACGTCATTTGGTTTAATTAACACCTTCTGCGCGCCGATCCCCAGCGTCGTCAGCGTCCGGTAAGCACATCGACGACCGCGTCGATGTCATTGCCCCCTCTGCTGCTAAGTAGTTATTTACAATGAAAATTATTTACAACTAACCGAATATTTGGTCAAGTCCGATACGATATCGTGTCCGAGGATCATGTAAATTTATCGTTACGAATCCATGTGGGGTCGACTGAGCATGACTAAAAAAGTTTCGAAAAGTATTAAAGTCCATGTCACCGCCACACCATGTCTGCCAAATATTTCGTAGCGTGTGTGTATCAACGCCGTTGAACACAGCAAGAATATTACAGTTGTCTCTAATTACTTTTGGAATCTGAGTGTATCGTTGAGTGACATATATCACGTCAGTGTTTTTATGCCTGCCTCTGGAAAATATTCTAGCTGGGTTTTTTTGATTGTCTAACATAACATCATCGTACACGACTAGATTGTTAACGTCGCCATCAATATCATCAATACCCGGTGCATCATTGATATCCGTAATAAACTCAATAACATTTTTTTTAGCGATCGCTGATGCATTCTCGTTGAAATCTTTCAACACCTCGTAGCATCGTTGATCATCTACGCTAGGAGCAACCAAATACAACTTATCCCACTTCATCCATCTCATTATTAAATTGAGTAACAATTGCGTCTTGCCGGATCCAGATGGTCCGATGATAATCATCCGGATCGAGTTTGGTAACGCTGCAACATGCTTAACTGGTTCTCTTGTTTTAGTCGCCGAAAAATCAATTATATTCATATCTCTATACATAAATTATGGATCTATATTGTGTGAAGTGTAGAGTGCGTACTGGCACAAATGATATGACAACCGTTACGACAAGAAATAACAGATCGGCGCTTACTGGTAAGTGTGTACAATGCGGTACAAAGAAATTTAGATTTATTTCTATTAGACCCGGAGATGTTTTAAAAAAAAGCGAGGAGGTGACATCGCAGCCAAATTGGCAAAACTCCCCGGAACACCGTGGGCAAAGTATCCAGGAGAAAAACACCTCCCAGGATATAACTACTGTGGCCCCGGAACACGATTAGATATTACACTCGATGATCAAAATCAGCCCAAACCCGGTGAGTATCCAATAAACGCTATCGATAAGGCGTGTCATGCTCATGATGTTGCTTACAAAAGTAGCGATCTGCAACAGCGTCATATCGCGGACGTAAAATTAATTCACGCGCTAAATGCTATTCCTGATAAATCCGTCAAAGAAAAATTGGCCTCATGGTTGGTAAAATCGGCTATGAAAGGTAAATTAATGATTGGCGCTGGTAATTAATAACAATCATCCAAGAAAAACGATGGATTCCATCTATTATTCTCCGAGAGGATACTGGAAGGGGAAGGCCGCAATTGGTAAGCTTGCAAGCGCTGCAAAGGTAACAAAGACCACTGCGGCTAATTGGTTATCCAAACAGGCTATATGGCAAATCTATCTACCACCGCCTAAACAAATCAACTTCTCGCGCTTTGATGTCAGCGTACCTAATGAAGTTCATCAGGCTGATATACTATTTCTGCCGCATGACAACGGTTACAAATACGCGCTAACCGTAGTTGATGTTGCGAGTCGATACAAACAAGCGGAACCGTTGAAAACAAAGTCAGCAACTGAAGTAGCCGATGCGTTTGAGCGGATTTATCGAAGAGGTCCTCTGCGCTGGCCAAATCTATTACAAGTTGATCCTGGTAGTGAATTTCGCGGCGCTGTTTTATCAACGCTGAAACATCATAGCGTCGCGATACGACGAGGTCATACTGCGCTACATCGTGATCAGGCAATTGTTGAACGATTCAATCGGACTCTCGCTGAACGGTTATTTGGATATCAATACGCAAAAGAATTCATCCAAGAAAAACGATCTCGTGAATGGGTTAAAAGGTTGCCAGGTGTAATTGCAGCGTTAAATAACGAGATTACCCGAGTAATCAACATGAAGCCCAGCGACGCGATTAAATACGAGTATATACCCGGAAAATCAAAAATAAATAGCGTTTCCAAGCCGATTCTTGGCAATGTCACTGTTAGATATCTATATGAACCAGGAGAGCTTGAAGGCGGTAAAAAAAGGGCTACCGATCCTATTTGGAGTGTTACCACACATAACATATCAACGATAACACGATCAACTGGTAGACCACCGATCTACAGACTGGATTCAACTGCTCCTCAGCGCGGATTTACACGCGAGCAACTACAAGTGATACCTAACGATACTCAATTACCCCCACGTGGTCTTAACTAGCGCCGTTGCGTCTATTACACTCAAGACAGGTCAACCTCACATTGTTTTTGACATGACCGAGACTGTTATCGATCCTATCCACGGTAAATTGGCGAGTGTCTTTATCCGAATAACGCCAACTCATTATACAATTGCAACTCGCGCAGTGATTATTCTGTTGTTGTCGTAGCGAGATTATTAATTCGGCATCAATATCAAAACGCCGCTGTTTTTTTTTATCCTGTTGGCGGTAACCCGAGAGTTTTCTATCAATGACGCTTGCATCGATGGTGACTTTGTCGCCGGCTTCGTCAGTGACTCCGTCACCGGCTCCGTCAACAACAATTCTTCGAAGCTGATTTATCCTTCGTACTCGGGACACTGCAAGATAGACTAGATTCGACCATTCGATGCGATTATCAACCATCCAAACAATTGTGTCCGTGATGGTTAGTCCCTGCGAGGAATGTATTGTTGTTGCGTATCCTAGCGTCCACGGGGATTTATCAGCACGTAGCGCGTCCTCGACGACACCGATATCAACGAGCACAATATCATTCAGCACAAGAATTTGTTTTTTTGTCCCTGACGCTGTCGGGTCCGGGATTTCAACTTCAATGTTCTGCCGCCGTGTGTCCGCGGGTCTATAACATAACGGCACTGGACGCGTTGGAAACTTTTCCTTATGCAACGCAAACAACCTCCGCTGAAGTGTGTCTCTGACTATCTTTCTGCTCGCTACAATTAAATCGTTTGGTCTCCATGTTTCCCAGAATTCATTTAACGGCGTTTCCGGAATCACCTCGCGGATTATTTCACATTGAATTCTATCCGGCTGTAATCTGATTAGTTTTTTAACCTCGCGCAGTTGTTCATCAAGTGCTCGGTAATCAGTATCGGTTTCTTCATAATAGTCCACGAACCCGCTCAACCAATCATGTGGACCCTCGCCGACAAATGGTGGTGGTTGGCCATGGTCCCCACACATGATCACCGCTGTATTCGCGCGCAGCAACCACTCAAGAAACATTTGTAAAGTATCTAACGAAACAGTACATATCTCATCCCAGATGATAATGTCGGGAATAAATTTTTCACCCATTCGATCAGGAGTCCACTCACCGCCGCTGTATCGAAAAAAGCTGTGATAAGTAACGGCGTCAACATTTCGTTGTTTTATCTCTCGCGCTAGTCTATGGGTCGGTGTAAGCACGATTATACTTGCCCGCGTTCGAAATAATTCAATTGCCCGAGTCGTCTTTCCTGACCCGCCACAGCCGCTTAAATAAACTGTTTTGTGTCTACAAATTGGATCAGAACACGATGGTGCATTAGACCATTCTGATAAATTATTACCGCGTAGGTAATTGTTCTCAACGATGACATTTGCTGACGGGGAATAATCGCGTCGTATTTCTTCTTTAATTCTCCATGTACCCCAACTCTCGTCCGGACTAGTAAACTCGGTTACGTTTTTCTTATACTTTACGTCAATATAAAATGAATCAACGGCTACTCTAACCGCGGTATCGGGGAATCTATTTATCATCGAGAATAAATTGATAGCGGCGTAACCCAGCATAGACGCCCTCAAATGCGGGTATGCTGGGCTGTCTCCATCGCTGTAGGAAACAACTGTACCCAACTTTGTTCCATTGGACAAGAAAGCTGTTTTGCAGTTCACGTATCTATTTTTCGCCACTGCGTCCTTGATTACGAAATCATATTCTGCGTCATCTATAATCAGCCGTGAGCAATATCGTTTGTAATCGCAGTTTTTTCCACCTTGTGTAAACTTACCAATTATTCTTCTACCGAGATCTTTTGCCTCGTGGTTTCGTTGGTTGAATATCCTCCTGGACCATTCGATGATATATTCCTCGTCGGCATCAATGTGTTTTCTGGACTCGTCTATTATGCTATCTAGACGCTCCGGTTCTGGTAACCAGACTTCAGTCTGCGCCCGGTATGATATAATCGCGTCACTGACAATCAACGAAACTAGCATGCTACAATCAATCATATACCGTAGCAGCGCTATTGGCAACCACTTCTTTTCAGCTATGTGTCTACCGATCCAAATATAGCAACAGCGATGGAGTCCTGCCGCGAATTCAAATGATACTATGCGAGCGAATCCCGTTAAATCAAAATCAGGCAGTGGTCCATTAATAGCAACACGAGTCATTTCATGTCTGGGGTGTCCAAATCGTTTGAAATACTCAGCGGCGGATCCATACCCGAGAAAACTCGCTGGATAACAGGCAACCATATCAACGGAAATCATAGCGTCGCGGTTGTATTCAGTGTTCCATAGTCCACCGTGATAGTATTCCAAACAACTGGATTGTACATCTGGTAAAAATTCCTTGCGCGTTGGTCTCCACGCATTTTTCCTTGCTGCAACATGAGCTACAACCGATGGAATCGTAAAACAATTTGTTAGCAGTTGTTCATCATGCTCTTCAAATTCCATGGCGGTTTTTTTCATCCTGTTGTGAAATGCTTCAGTACGATATAATTCGCCGTTTGGTCTTACAAACTGATCAAAGGTATCCGCATCGTTTTCAGCGCTGCGAAGTAACCACACTGATACAGGGTCGTTTTTACACAAGTAGGCAATAGCATCAAATAGTTTCCTCTCCGCGAGAAAACCGTCCTTGGAGAATTGTTCTCCCAGGAATTCTTCGGGTATATACTTTATTGTTCTATCCCGTGGAAATATTGTGATCGCGGGCGTCCATGCGTGTTCGTTATGATCAATAATTTTGATTGGGGCTCCCTTCGATTTATACTTTGATTCGTATAATACTTCACCGGTTATCGTTGTAACGGTTATTGGAAATCTCAGCGATGTTTCTAATCTCGCTATGTCGCTGATGGTCGCTCCACGCTCTTTTACGGTTAGTTCCCACTGGTTGATTTTGCTACGTCGTAAATCAGTCAATTTGTTTCCTCGACACGCATTTGTAAAATGCTCTATTATTCGTTCTGCTACACAATTTATCCCGGTTGACTGTTTCATCGGTTTCAGTTTTCCGATATCAGGTTTCTTATTTAACGGGTATATTCCATAAACAACTGCTGTTTCAGGATACGCTCGTTCATAGTATGGTCTGTCAATTCCTATTAACAGCCCCGGCTTGGAGTCGCGGCTGACAATGACTGTTTTCTTGTCGCTGAGAACCGGTTCAAATTTATCACGTATGATCCAATCGCCTGATTTCACCCGGACAATGAATTTTACTCTGAAGAAATATCTTTTACCGTCAAGTTGTGATATTATCGTTGCTGCGCGGTTGTCGTTCATGGTAGCATCAACAACACCATCAATTCGAAATGTTGACCAACTGTGAGATGCGCCATCACGCTTGAATTCATTGATACAATCGCGTATTTTATTCAACAGGGTTTTATCGTTTATTAACGCTTTTGGTGTGTCCTTGAGGACTCTATCGAGATTGAATTTAATATTTTTCCGGGGTTTAATTGCTGCCAATCTCTCAAACTCATCCATATAATTAAAACAAGTATTTAAATGAAAGAATATAGTATAATGAATCACTGCAAATGGTTGATGATTGGGTCGACAACCCCGTGCAATAAATCATGTAGAGGTGAATTCTGCGGGTACCATTTACAAAGCGTTCGTAATGGTTCTCTTGGTCCCCTCCCGTGCTTGGTTTGTCACGTCGGTGTAAGAGGAAAATCGCAGTTGTGTATCAATTGTGGCGGAAAGCGATACAGGGAACTAAAACGCTATTATGACAAGCGAATTAAAAACGCCGTCATTGACCCCACCGCAGACTTCGTCATCAAAACCCCCCAAGACTACATTGCAAGGTTTATAATTAAACCAAATAATAAATTAGACAAATAGTATTATTATACAAATGGACCAAGAATTTCAGCCGCATCCTGTGCTCGTCAGTTACGAGGCATCTCGCGACGGCATTGTTAGAAACCGCAAACTGAAGAAGCCGGTTGGTACCGTGAATAATCGGGGGTATTTGCAATTTAGTGCTGGAAAGAAGACGTATTTTGTTCACAGGGTGGTATATGAAGCGTTTAACGGATTGATCAAAGATGGCCTCGTTATTGATCACATTAATTCTAATTGTCAAGATAACAGACTGTGTAATCTGCAAGCTATCTCTCAGAGCGAAAATATTAAAAAAGGCCAAACTGGTAAGTGTTCAAATCAAGCAAGAGGTGTCAAATCGTTTAATACATCAACGCACGAGGAAAAAACATTTCACTCCATGCATGCGGCAGGAAAATATTTCGACATTTGTAGGGCCTCAGTACGATTTGTTGCAGAACGAGTATATCAAACAGCGATCTCAAAAAGGACCGGACACAGAATTCGATTTTCATATGTAAATATCAGCGAGTGACGAAGTCACCGGCGCCTATGGCGCTGACAAGGCCACCGGCGCTGACAATAAATTGTCCGTTCCGGAAGAAAACAAAGTATGAACACCTCGGAATTGATACACGGGGTTTTCATTTTTTTTTATTTAAAAACAAGATGTTTTATAAGAATAATGAATATCGAAGACATCAATAATATATTAACTGAGATTTCAAAATTAAAAAATCAAGGAATTGAATTATCTGATGGTCTCGACAGTGAAAAAATATTATCCGATTATGAGATTATTAACGAACAGTCGAAACGGGGGCGTTTTACCCTGGCCCGCGAGTACTTTTTTATAAAACGATTACAACATACGATTAATGAAAACTTGTACCACAATGACGCAAATGCATTCATTGGACTATTTACTGCCGTTGAAATAATACGAAAAAAACTCGGACGTGTTTATGAACGACGCCGGGAGATTTCTAGTAAGATCAAAAACATTAGAAGGATTATAGACGAAAACTCCGGCGAGAAATTAGAAATTGCTTCGCAATTGCAATAATGGTAGGCGAATCACTTACTACTCGGCTAGCCAGAGAGCGGCTAGCAGCGCTTAAAAAGTTTATACCGTTACGAGACAGGGTCCGAGAACAACTTCAAACGCGGCAGCAACTACAAACCGATTTTACTGTTGGAAGCGAACAACTCTTTGCCCCGGTAACTAAAGCGACCAAAGATGTTACGGCGGTAACTGTACCCGTTCTTGGTGCGCTTGAAAAGATAGCGGCTCAGACCGAACAAACAAAAAGGTCTTTAGAAACACTTCCTGCAAAAATAGCGGCTGCTACAACACGGAGGCCGCCACCACTCGCTATAACCGAACCACAAGAACCCTATGTTACAATGGCCGATGAAGAAGAACTAGGTGCTACTGCGAAAGAACCAGAAGAAGAAATACCCGAAGAAACACCAGAAGAAGAAATACCGGAAGAAAAAGAGGGGAATATACCCCGTATTGTACTCAAGAAGAGCACAATAGATGAAATTAGAGGCTTCAGCAGCAGGGAAGAATTAATTAATTTTGCTGCCAACAATTTTGCTAAGAAAACACGAGATAAGAAGCATATCAATAGCGGTTACGAGAAAAATATAAAGTCGTTAAAGGACTGGGCAAGAATAGTGTATTTAGCGAGTAAACATAAAGAAGCATTACCACATCGTGGTGATCCCGATTACGATGAATTCCACAAGGAAGTTAAGAGTATAACACCAAAAAAAGGAAAAGGATACCCTGTTGGTAAAGAATCCTACGGCGTTACCTGTCCTGGTAGTGTTCTCAGTGATATATCACGGCTAGAGGTACTAATTGGAGGAAAACGAGCCGGAAATAACTCTCCGGAAATAATCAATGAAGCCGCTGATATTTGCAAGCGGTTATTTGCAGGCGGTATTATGGACATTAATGCATATCGAACGCTCATAGACGAACTCGTGGATGATTAATTGGAAAACTGGTGTTTTTAATAAGGATGATCATACACTACAACCATGATAAACCAGTACTCGTCTACGTGGTAAACTCGCGATTGCCTGTTTACCGCGCGTACTATGGAGATGGTCTCGGTAGCACCATTGCGGGGTTATTTACAAGAATGGCTCCAAAAGTAGCGCCGTTAGCCAAACAATTAGGGATGAAGGCTATTGATGTTATTCGTGATAAGGGAATTAGTGCTATTGGAGATGTTGCCGGAAAGGCGCTTTCAGCCGCGCGGGACAAACTAATGTCATTGGTGAAATCCAAGAGAAAAAAACAGAAACCACCGGTAATGCCATCAACGACAGTGATGCCTGCAAATGTCAGTAAAGTAATAAATAACGCCGTGGAAGAAAAATTAGAGTCGTTGGCGACGACTCAGTCGTTGGCGACGAAGCCATCAATGGCTGAGCCATCCGCCGATGCGGCAACCAACGCGCTCATGAACGCGATAGCGGGAAGTGGTTTAAATTCAAAGAATTTACGACGAAAAAATCGCAATTGAAAACATCAACATGATAAATAATAAAATGTTTGCGCGTACCGCTGACCCCGCGTTTGATATGGACGCCCCAGTGCACAGGGATGATTCTGTCCGTGATTATCAATATTATTCTTATCATGCAGCGCAACCCGACCTACGATCGCGAATTGAACTTCAGGTCCAAGATACCAGTAAATACTTTCTGCCGTGTGAAGCGTTTATCGAAATTGAGGGAGAACTCGTGACAAATGCTGCCGATAATGCACCATACGCAGATGACCATCGTGTTCGAGTTGGTTTTGTCAATAACGGTATCATGGCGTTATTTGAGAGTGCCAGATATCTTATTGACGGGCGAGAAATTGAATCAATAGAACGCGAGGTTGATGTTGCAACGACGATAATTGGGTTGGCGAGATACTCGGATGATTATACAAGATCGGCGGGCCCATCTATAATGTTCGCAAAGGACACCACTAATAACGCTGACCATATTCGGTACATCAACGTGCTGGTGGAAAGAGATACCGCAACTGACCCACAGGCTGAAGCAGCCAATCCAGACCGCAGAGCAGGACCAGGCGCTAATTTCACTATTATAAAAAGCACCAACAATGATTTCAATCTAGGATTCGCAACACGAGTAGGGATGTTGCAAGGAATACGCCGAAAGTTTTCATGCGCGATTCCACTCCATCACATATTTGGATTCTGCAGAAATGTTAGAAAAGTTATCTATGGGGCTAAGCATACAATCGCGCTGACGCGAAGGGGCGATGATAACAATGCAATATGGCGTGCTGCTGGCGTCGCTGCCGGTAAGGTTGTTTTAACTAAAATGGCATTGTGGATGCCGGTGCTGACTCCATCAGTTACCACGGAAGCACGATTGTTAGCATTTATGGAACAGGGAGGGAAATCGCTGTTGAGTTGGCTAGCGGTAACAACTGATGCTAAAGAGGATAACGTCGCCGATACGTTTACATGGCACCTAGCATCAAAACAGGGTGTTTCAGCCCCGCGTCATGTATTCATAGCGCTGCAGAATAGGGAACGATTGGGTAATCAAGAACGCAGCCATATGATATTTGATCAATTAGGAGTCAGGGATGTTTCGCTGAGAATAAACGGACAACAGGAACCATCCGAGGATATACAGCTTAATTACGGCGACAACCATATCGCACGTGTGTATCATCGATTGCTGTCGTATATGGGTCGTGATCAAAACGTCGACACTGGTTTGCAAATATCACAACTTGATTTTAAAAACCTGTATCCGATTTATTATTTTTCGTTGGAACATCTTGATTTAACGAGACAATCCGTCGTTGATATACACTTCAGAGCTCGTATAGCCCCGGGTGGTGTTAATTATAGAGCGGTTGCTGTCATCCTCAGCGATAAATCAATGCTGCTAGAAGGTGTTGGTGGACGAATGAGAATCGTTGATGCGCCAGTGGAAAACATGTAATTGAAAGCACAAAACGCGTTTACAATAAAATGTCGTATAGTGTCGTCAGTGTAGAGTTGACTGATGGTCAAGTCAAGAAATTACGATCAAAGTCGGCTAAACAATGCGGGACTACAATAACGCTGAAGCCGTCACAGATGGCGGGTGGTAATCATAAGATATCGTTGACGGCGCGTCAAATAAAACATTTCAATGATGCGATGAAGAATAAAAAGGGTGTTCAAATAGATTTTTCAGCCGCAGCAATTAAAAACATGGAAAAGACCGGTGGGATATTTCCGCTGTTAGCTGCGATTCCAGCGTTGATTGCCGCGGCCGCACCAGCAGTGGCTAAGGCGGCGGCGTTAGGAGCCGTTGGTACCGCGGCGGGAATGGCATTGAAGAAGGCAACCGGGAAAGGCTACAAAAAAAAACGACCCGTGGCCGGAAAGGGTCTAAGACTACCGGGAACCCCGTATTCATGGTACTCGGGAAAGGGTCTAAGACTACCGGGAACCGTTTATTGACTCGGGGGTCAATGACTCCTGAGTCTATGACTCCAATGTCTAATTTTGATTTAATAGACGCCGCAAACGCGCTAGCGATAAAAAACTTCAGAGGTGTTTTTATGAGGGATCAATTACCGGCGGCACCAAGGAATATTGAAACCGGCATAATTAACCTCGATGGGTCCTCCGGAGCGGGAACTCATTGGGTTGCATACGCGATTGATCCGCGTGCGATCGTCTATTTTGATTCATACGGGTTAGCCCCGCCGAAAGAGTTCATGCGGTATATCCGGGCGTGTTCAGCCCGGGCGTGTTCGGCCCGGGTTTTTTATTCCACGCTGCCAACACAGCAATTAAGTGACCCACCGATATGTGGCCGTGAGGTATTGAACGTACTCGCGGCGATTTCATCATCGCGGAAACCACCTCATGTGGTTGTAAACGAATACACTAGTGGGAAATTTAGAGACAATTACATTAGATAATAATGATTGATATTTGGGGACGACCGGTTTCGGCGCTGAAAGAATCCACGGAAACGGCCGCCGCCGACATAAAAAAACTAATTGAGGATGAAATCGCTGATATGTTGAATTTAACAAGTGTTGACCCGGGCGAAATAGTTGTATTTCAAGACCGCCAGGGTAAATTGAGATCCAGTAATGTGTCGCTGAATGACGTTTTAATACGACAGCGTGATGCCGCCGAGGGCACTATCGCGTTGTATACCGGCGACGGACGACTCAAACCGGGTGAATCCATCTTGACAATAAATGGAAAAATAAGTACACTTGGCGACAATTATATAACCATGTCAAATTCGTTAAAGGGTTTACGTGGTGAATTTAACTTTCATGAAGAACAGTTCAGGTCGATGATAACGCACGTCAGCGAAATGCGAGACATTGTCAATAGTTTTTTTCGGGGACCCCCGACGGCAACCGAACCGAATTTTGTAATAATAACAAATGCTATTTCGGATCTTATGACGCTGCCGGGCCAATTTACCTCGTTACGAAAAAATGTTAACAGGATCGATGACAACTTTGATAAATTCTTTGGTAAAAAAAATACCAAGCCGGATGAGATCACAATAACTATAAATGATATCACTGCGTATAGACAGGAAATAGAAACAATCAAAACTGATGTTGCAACGAACAAAAAGAGTGTAGACTCGCATGAACGGGAAATAGAAATAATCGGCGCTAATGTTGCAACGATCATAAATAATATGGACTCGCATGGACGGAAAATAGAAACAATCAAAACTGATGTTACAACGATCATAAATAATATGGACACGCATACACAAGAAATAGGAACAATCAAAACTGATATTGAAGCGAACAAAAAGAGTGTGGACGCGTATACACAGGAAATAGGAACAATCAAAACTGATGTTGAAGCGAACAAAAAAAATGTAGACGCGTATTGGCGGGGAATAGGATTAATCAAAACTGATGTTGCAGCGAACAAAAAAAGCATAGACGTGCATACATATGAAATAGGAACAATCAAACTTGATGTTGCGGCGAACAAAAAAAGTATGACCGAGAATACACGGGAAATAGAAACAATCAAAACTAATGTTGTAACGATCATAAATAATGTAGACGCGCATGGACAGAGAATAGAAACAATTAACACTAATGCTATAGCGAGCAAAAAAAGTATAGACGTGCATGAAGGGGAAATAGAAGTACTCAAAATTAATGTTATAGCGAACAAAAAAAGTATAGACACGCATATACAGGAAATAAATACACTCATTACTAGGGTTGCAGCGAACAAAAAAGATGTGGACACGCATATACAGGAAATAGGAACGATTAAAACTGATGTTGAAGCGATTAAAGACGGACTACCGAGAGTAGCAGAGCAATTCGAAAAAATAAAAATCCCTCATGAGAACATCATCAACACAGTATACACAATTCGGCATGGATCATTCGATTGGACTCCTACACAGAATACAGTAAATATTACCGCAACTGTTAAAGGCATTTATCGATTGACACTGGTTTCAATGATGCAGTTTAATATATTATCGTCGAGTTCATCCGGGTTTAACAATACAATATCAACAATTATAGACAGGAACGCAACTGAACAGTTTACAATTTATGCCGTTGATAGAAATCTAGCCCGGGCAAACATTACATGGTATGTGGAATTTGCGGCGAATCTAAGTAATTAAAAACACTAGCTCTTTTAAAATAAAAATGACCACCAGGGTAATTGAATCAGAGGTATCACCGACGTCACATCAATATCGATTCGATACCGCAAAAGAATTCTCCGCGAATTTGAAAACGCTTTCCGAACAATACCGTGCAAAAATAAAAAAATACCGCAGAAAAATAACCGCCATCGACGCGGTCGTGTACTCGGTGTCGGGCATAGTAGCCGGTACCGGTGTTATTTTATCCACGGTGACCACGATAGCCCCGATCGCTGTTCCAATCGCTATCTCCGCGATGACAACAATTGCTGGAGTCGCCAACGCAATCACTAGGAAGATATCATCGTGTTTTCAGAAAAAACTCAACGAGTATACAGTAAAACATCAAATAGTATCCGACGCGTACTCGAAATTATCCGGGTTGATCTCGTTGTCAATTGATAATTTGTTCGTATCCGATGTTGAATTCTCCACGATGGTCCAGTTATATAGCTCCGCGATGTCAAAAATCGAGGATTTTCAACTGGAAGCCGAAACCACCTGGTTGTTAAAATTAGACACTAAAAACAACGAATAATAATAATGTCGCTGAACCCCGAAGGGTCTCAATTACTTCAGCGGATCGCGGAGAATACCACTCCGGTACAAACAAATATGATATCGATAACATCAACGAAACCCGAATTCAGTGTAAACTTTCCATCACCGGTTCCAGTAAAGGAAATAGCGCTGGCAAAATTGCGAGTATATCACAGTTGGCCTAATATTCGAGCGGACGCATTTAACGGACAACAACCTAATAACTCGCTGGTTTTTGCACGGACAAATAAACCCGATGGGACCCCAGACTGGGAGGAGGTTACAATACCAACTGGGTCATACCAAATAGAACAAATCAATAAAGAATTTCAACGCAGGATAAAATCAATCACAGGAAAGGAATCAAAAATAGCTATTACGGTTCATGAACCGACGTTATCGTCGACGATTGAAATAAGCACACCGGGGTATATGGTTGATATTTATAACAGTTCAATAAGAACCATACTAGGATGGCCTGAGAATCCACCCGCGGACACCCCCCCATCAACTATCCTCAGACACGATAACGGAGATGGTGGTAGGCATATTGCTCCATACAACGTAAATATCGCATCGGTGATAGCGATTAATCTAGTGTGTGATGTTATCGAAGGGAGTTACCAGGTGGATACCAAGCAATCAAATCAGGCTCAACAGGGGTATATCCTTTATTCATTTTCACCAACGGCCCCTCCGGGATTTTTAATCGTTGAGAGTCCGATTAATCCGGTCTATATGCGATGCCATAATCGGTTTTTAACAAGAATTAATTTTAAACTTACCGATCAGTCAAATAACCTAATTGATCTGCAAGAGGAGGAGTTAGTGATCACTCTGTTTGTAAGATCATAGCAGCAGAGGGGGCAATGACATCGACGCGGTCGTCGATGTGCTTACCGGACGCTGACGACGCTGGGGATCGACGCGCAGAAGGTGTTAATTAAACCAAATGACGACGCGACGATCCCCCAACGACGACGTCGTTTTTTTTTTACCAGGCGCTGACGACACTAGATCGTTGAGTGCAGAAAGTAATAATTAAGCAAAATAACGATTGGACAAAATGTCCGATTCGCCCCCTCTGCTGCTACCCCTGACTCGCGGAGGCGAGCTCTGACTGATCTGATTAATATTATCAGGAATGCTAAAAAAGAATTTAGTGAGGATGGTGCATCTCACACATGGCTTACATTCATAATTGTACACAATGAAAAAGTAATCGACTCTTTAAAGGACGTCATTGATGCTACAATGAACGACACACGTGCGAAAACGATTATCGATTACATTAATGATCATAAATATCTTTTCAGAATAAAGTTTATTGTGCTAGAGATTCCGCTACATGGATTACCCGTGACAAACATGATCCTGTCCTTGCTAATGGAAAAACTGTTGTGTTAAGTAAAAATTCCAAGCCAGGAATGCCGAGTGGTACTGACAGAGCATATTACTCGCGAGCGTATCCTGTGGTCGCGGTTTTTATGGAATTTATCAGCTAAATGATAAACCCAACATCAATGATCTTGCACCAATGAGATTTTCAAGGTTGAATTGTGTAGCCGAACGAGTAATGGAACATTTTACAAATGCGAAGCCTGGAAATGGGTTAACTAACCAGCGACGTGAAAAATAAACAAATGGACTGAATCGGTCAAGGTTACCGGAGTTACAACAAATGATGTCGCCGAGTTATCAAGTAAATTAAAATTTCCAATAACTATAAAAACGTTAACCGTAGACATTTTATATGAATCAGCGAATAAAGGAAATGGAGCACCAATTGAAATTATTGATCATAACGCTCACGCTTGGATCAGCGCAGTAACAATATTTCCACGAGATCGAACTGTAAGATTTTACACCCCCGAGTTTTCTGGGGAAAATATATTTGATTTTGTTCACGAAATAAGTAAAAACGATCCTGTATCGGTATGGTTATTTTCAAGTTCAGATGATAAAAAATTTTTTATGATCAATTTGTTCGACTCAACGGCGATTTATACAGTAAAGAATCTCTTCATGAAACAATGAGAAATCTTGCGGAAAGATATTCAAAACATGCCGAGCAATTATAAAAAAATTGTTTTTCAGTTCCATCAGTTGTTGCCCATGCTGCCAGAGAGAGAGAAATTCGTGGCAGCCAACGCGATTTGAATTTCTTAAAGATGTGCAGTTAATTTGTATCGAATACGGACATGGCGGATTATGGAATACCAAGTACAACCACAACAATGTCATTTCGGTGGATATGGTCGCGTGTTATCCGGGGAGTTTTCTTGGAGCGGGTCAGTGTACTGGATATTTTGTGCGGTTCGGACAACCCTGTCATGAGATGGTAAGAACTGCAATTAATGATCGATTACCCGATTTTGATTTGACAGGATTCGCTTGTGTAGTGTCGTTAAAATTCGCTAAAGATCTTCATCCGTGTTGTTATGTTTGGTTTGGTAGACGCTTTTCAGAAAAACGCTGGGCACCAATAGTGTTTTTACGATATATGATTGATTGTAAAATACTGATATCGTTGAAGGTCAGTGAGGCAATTATATCATATCGGAAACAAACCGAAGTTTGGTTACCTACGCCTGAACTACTCCCTGCTGCTGACGTTGACGACTTTGATGAGCGATTAGACATTTTCGCGAAAAATTCCACTGCAGAAAGCATTGCAAAGAATCTCGGTAGAAAAATAATTGGCAAATTTACCCATGGTGGAGCATATGATCACCGACGGCATCACGCACGATTAATTCTAGATGATACTGAATATGCTTTAATAATCGCTGATGCAGGAGCGAAAAATATATTTTGTAATCGAGAAGACGCTTACTAATCCAACGGAAAAGAAATGGCACAGTTGTTAGTTACATTTATGGAGAATCACCACAGTATACACATTTAAGATCTTCAGTGCTCGCGTATGTGTCTATAAACCTGTCATCGATGATAAATATATTTCAACGCACCGCAGTCAGAGTTGCCACGGATTCATTTGCCACGGATTCAATTTATATCGATAAAAAATATTCAGAATTACTGGTTCGTTTTCCAAGTAGTGATGCATCATGGGGTTCGTGGAGAATATAACAAGAAATTTTACATAATTATTGTGAATCCGCGGATGTTGCGGTTAAAGATATTTATTATACAAATAATCAGATATCAGAATTGTCGTCTGCGGCGTCCGTGTATGATCCAGTATCCAGACATAAGACGGTTTATTTAAGCGGACCGGGAGTTTCTGGTAAGACAACTCGGGTGATCGAATTATTCCGACAGAATTGCGATGACATGATTGTGCTAACACCAACACATAGACTTGCACGAGAAATGAAACAACGAAAAGTCAATTATTGTACTTATCACAGCTTTTTCAGACACAAGGGTGACGCATTGACTCCTGATCGAATGGGAGAAAAATATATTCCTGGTATCATTATTTGGGATGAGATATGCACAGTGTTGCTAGATATATTAAAAATGTTTCTTTATTGGTTATTGTTAAAGAATGTAGCTGTGATAATGTGCGGCGATCACGGTCAACCACCTCCGTTTGTTGGACCATCTCCACATCATTGGCTAAAGGATTTTATAGATTACTATGAAGAAATAACCGATGTTCACAGATCTCTTGATGAAGAATTAAGAGAATTTAAAAAAATAATCGAATAAAATTCATTGTGAAATAGCGCGTAAAATAATTCCAGAAACTTTTATGAACAACATTTGGGAAACGTGGAGACCAAATGATTTGATAGTGGCAAGTAGAAAAATAGTCAGAGACACACTTCAATGAAATCTTGTAATAAATGATGTTGTTTTAGTCCCTGTCAATATTGTTGAAGATGCGCTACACGCTGACAAATGGACGTTAGGATACGCAATGACGATACATTCATCTCAAGGACTAACTATTACCGATACAGTTGTTTGGATTGTTGATGATCATATCGAATGGTCGAATTTAGTTTATCACGCAGTGTCTCGAGTTAGAAGAATATCTCAGCTGCGGATAATTGTCTTGGATGCGTTATCAACGATTAATGATGATATTGACAACGACATAATAAGAAAAAAATTAGCTAGTTATAAACAAAGTGACCAAAAAAAAAAAAAAAAAAACGCGATTTTGACCTTGATGTTGAATTTATCAACGCGCTGAAACAACAGCAGAATAATCATTGTGCAAGTTGTAATTGTATAATGTTGGGGCAGTACTCGAGTATTAATCCAAGACAATTTACTGTCGATAGAAAAGATAGTAGTCGCGGTCATACACGAGAAAATGTGATGCTGACCCGTCTCGAATGTAATCGACGTCGAGGTTCTAGTTAAGTGATCGCAGTAGTAATTGAGTGTCTTCGGGAATTACTTGTAATTGTTCATGTGTATATCCACTTTGAGGAGCAGTTGAATCCAGTCTGTAGATTGCGGGTCTACCCGAGGATCTTACTATGTTCGATATATTGTGTGTTGTAATACTCCAGACAGGATCAGTCGCTCTTTTTTTACCGCCTTCAAGATCTCCGGGTTCGTATAAATATCTTACAGTCACATACCTGATACGCGCGCTTTTGATTGCATTAACGGATTTTAACGCAGTTGTTCGAGTTATTTCATTATTTATGGCAGCTATCGCACTTGGTAATCTTGCAACCCATTCGCGAGATCTCTTGTCTTGAATGAATTCCTTCGCGTACTGATATCCAAACAACCGCTCAGCAAGTGTTCGATTAAATCGCTCAACAATTGCCTGATCACGATGAAATGCAGTATGTCCTCGTCTGATGGTGATGTTATGTTTTTTCATTAAAGATGATACTGCACCCTGAAATTCTTTGCCAGGATCAATCTGTAGCAGCTTTGGCCATCGTAGACCACCTCGTTGATAAATTCGTTTAAACGCAGAAGCAACTTCAGCAGCTGTCTTTGTTGACAACGGTTCTGCTTCTTTGTATCTACTTGCAACATTAACTACAGTTAACGCGTACTTGTATGTTTTACGACGTATAGTATCATGTGGTAAAAATAAAATATCAGCCTGATGAACTTTATTTGGAATGCTGACATCAAAATGTGCAAAGTGAATTCGTTTAGGCGTTGGTGGATAAATTTGCCATTTTGCTCAACGTGCTAACCATTTTTCAGCAGTAACACGTGCAACTTTTGCTGCTTCGCAGCGTTTACTAATCGCTGCTCTACCTTTCCAATATACTCTTAGGGAATAATAAATCTATTCCATTTATAATTAATTACCAGCACCTAGCGCTAATTTACCTTTCATTGCGGATTTTACTAACCAATTAGCCAATGATTCCTTGAAAGATTTATATTTATGGAATTTAGCGAGTGAATTTATTTCACATCTGCTATGTGTCTGTCCTGTAGATCTTTACTTTTATAAGCTACATCATGGGCATAACACGCTTTATCAATAGCATTTATCGGATATTCACCTGGTTTTGGTTGGTCTTGGTTGTCAAGTCTGATATCAAGTAGTGTTCCAGGGCCGCAGTAATTATATCCTGGGAGATGTTTTTCTCCTGGGGATTTAGCCCACGGGGTCCCTGGTAACTTTGTTAATTTTGCTTCAATATCACCTCGTCGGTTTTTTAAAATATTATTTGACTTTGGCTTTGGCTCTGGCTCGTCATCTGACTTGTCACAGGGAATACATTTAAATTTCTTTGTACCACATCGTTCACACCTACCTGTAACCGTCAATATATTATTTTTTTGTTGTAATAGTTGTTAGATCACTTGTTGGGGTACACGCCCTGCATTTCACACAATATTAATCCATATTATTTATTATATTTCTATAACATGGAGGTCACTGACTTTTCTGCGACAAGAAAACGAGAACCGGTCAAGCATCATGCAGCGCTACCAAATTCTATCCAAATGATTATTATAGGTCCATCTGGAAGTGGTAAGACACAACTGCTACTTAACATAATAAAGAAGTAGGTGAAATGGGATAAATTATATTTGATTACGCCATCTGCCAATGATCAACGATGTTATGATGTGCTTAACGATTTTAATGAAAATGCAAAATCGTTAATCGGAGACGATGTTGTTGAACTTATTACTGATATTGATGAAGCACCAAGTGTTGATGATATTGATGGATCCATTAACAATTTAGTTGTGTAGGAAGACGTAATGGTGGACAAACAGTCCAATCCAGCTAGAATATTTTCTCGGGATAGACATAAAAACACAGACGTGTTTTATGTTACTCAAAAATTTATACAAATACCAAGCGTGATCAGACAAAATTGTAATATTCTTGCTGTGTTTAACGGACTTGATATACACACGCTACGATATATTTATCAGAACTGGTATGACGGTGATATGGATATAATAAAATTTATTAATTTCTATTCACGAGCACAAGCTACTCCGCATGGATTTATCACGATAAATCTACATGATCCCAGAACAAGATATCATGTGGGTCTTGATAACAATTTTGGATAATAGAAGCAGAGAGGGCGCTGGCTCCAACTTGACACCGACGCGATCGGTGCGATTTTTCGCAATCAGAAAAACTTATCAGCGATAGGCTAGGTAAGTCAATTAGAGTTTATTAAGTTCGTTGACAGGGTTGTCTTATACCGGGTACTGAGACAATCGCGTTATTTTTTTGCGATTTTCCAGGGAGGCTTATTTTGTGAAACAGAGAGTGAACCATTTTCATTTTTGTATCGACTCTCAATCTTACCCTACTTATATCTGTTTTCACCTTTCAAATATTTTAATACAATCTCTTTCATAGCTATGTAGCATAATATTTTCAAATGATATTTTGCTCAAAAACGCTAGTCTCACATCATTAGTACAGGGTTCCCACACTTTTTTAAACAAAAATTTCCAGTTTTTTTCTGGATGCAACTGATGATATTTTCAAGGTTCATTAATGATACTTACTGAAGAGAACAACATTTTTGGCTTTAAAATAATGTACTGATAAGCAATGTTTTGAAAAGCCGTTCAAAGTTATATGCCTTCATATAAAACAAATGACATTTTTTCACCTCATAATCCACATAGGTTTGATGGGTGCTCTCATATCTACTTTCAATGTGATCTAATATTGACTGCCTCACTGAAAACTGCCAAAGCAGTTGGTAGATTTCTGTGTTTCTATTAAAATCTGATAGTACAATTTACCACCAAATGAACTGGTGTAGGGATTGGTGGTTAGGGTTATTATTGACAGTAATATCCAACAGTTGGTCCCAGTAAGATCTATCAAATAATAAGCAAAGATATATCTCAATACATGTTTGTTAACATAACATGTTTATAAAAGAGAAATGGGTAACATGTCACAAACTACCTATTGGAATAATGTGATGCTAAAGTGGTCTTCATCCCTTCCTGGGAACAAATACAAAGCTTGAGCTGATTACAAGATAACCAGTGTGCTTGACCAATTTGATCACCTGAGTGCTTGGATTGAGGTTTTATTCTACTGTCATTAAGTCCTTCTGAAGCAGAATAGGCACATAATGAAGTTGTGTAAATTTGCAACAAGCAAAAGAGAGGGATTGTTGGTATATCTCTATGCGACTTTCATGTACTGTGACTGAAATTTCTTTACATATGCCATTAGAGAAACAGCTTTATCTAAAGCAGACAGCTGATCAAAATGGCTGTTCCTACGGGCTCAAGATATGAATCTGAGCCAATCCAAAGCACACTAACTTTTGCTGTTATTAACTCTTTAGCTACTAGTGCTGCTTTAGTGACACACTGATCTGCCTAAATGCTGAAGTCAATACTACATCTGGTTTGGGTGCTGACTACCACTGTCTGATGCTGCTATAACAAAATCATAACAGGTGATGATCTGGGGATATAAGCCAAATGTTTTAATTATTTTCCTTACAACTGACTGATTTTATATCCAACAACCATGATAAGTAAATGCAATAACAAAACTACCTTATGTCTGTATGATGTTCGGATCCCACTGTTTTAACACAATACTGATAAGAATCTCCATGAATTCAGTGCAGGAACACATTATTTTGTAACACTAAAATTTGTTACTTTTTATATACAGTTAAATGTTAAAAGTGTATTCACAATTATTTACAAATGTTTAATTGGTCATTATGTTATATTAGTTCTGAAACTGCTATTGGTGATATTTGTAAAAGCAGTTAAGTTTTACACAAAGATGAACTTCACAATGCTTACACATTTTGGACATTTCATGCTCCCATTTTGTTTCATACATTTTGCTGCAAATTGCTAATTTCAGCCATAATTCATTCATTTAATATAGGATTAAATGATCATGGTTGGTATTTATCGATGTGCAAATTTTACTTAATCACTCACAAAGTAAATAAAGTCTGAAGGACTTTATGTTAACTTTGAGAGAGTTTAGGTACAATTTACACATCAATAAATACCCAACCATGATCATTTAATCCTATATAAATCCAATTTACTTCCCTTCTGACATAAGATCAGCAGATTTAATCAACAAAACATTCACTTTTATGTACATGGAAGTTTTCCTCTTAACTGTGATAGAATACATAGCTCGATCTTCGCTAGCCAAGATTGATCGATTATGTAAAGTGATATGGGGTAGAATGTCATTGCAGGTCATGCTATTGTCATGATCATCATTTTAATATATAAAAAATGGTTCCTGCAGTTAAACCAGGACATTCCTTATTTTTTAAAACTACGCTTGTGTATGGCACGTTTTTTTATACAATGTTTTTACTTTCCACGCATTTTGATCTTTCAAAAGCAAAATCATGTCCATTTTCAGTGAGATCCCTTGTCTGACATATGACCCTGCCCTTTAATAACCACTGCTGTAACATGTTGTCGATGTGAAAAGCAATAATTTCCGAAGATTTGCTTGTAAAGCCTACTACATATCTTTGTCGGCAAAAGGGATGAGTGGTGGGGTGCACAAAGGTCTGTGCAATTACATTGTTTTAATTAATAATGGTCCATTTTAATCTGTGGTTTGTAAATTTTGATTGGAAATCACAGAAGTGGGTTAGTGGGTTTATGATGTTTTTATTATTAGGGTGTATTAAGTTAATACAGATAAAACTTCACGTCAAATGACATGGAAACAGGGAAGCAAAAGTAGTCCGCAGAATTTATCGATGTGTAAAAAATTCCTGTTCAGTATCACGTGACCATTTACATCAAATCAAACTGCAGAAAATGCATTCAGTTCATAAAAATTGAAATTATAACACATGGGACAGCAATCTCCCATTTCTCATGTGCCTTTTTTAAGACTTGAAACCAATACTTTAAATTAAGTCACACACTGTAATTATTTAGCACCAAAGTTCAGACCAGAGATTCAACATTTTAGACTACAAATTTAACTTACTACTCTATCAATAATGAATGGCAGTCTGTTTTCTACTCCAAGCTTCCTCTGAATCTTCCCAATCCATTTTTCATACTTGGACATTTATGTTGGGGTCTGGTTTCTGAAACAATTGCCTAACAAAAAGTTTGAATTCACCACCACCATGCTGAGGCAGCATATGTTAGCCACTTACTGGTGAGCCTAACAAACTTAAACATCATTACATCGAGTCATACCTGCATGAAATCAATAGGAAAATGATTTATTTTCTTAGAAATTGCAAGTATTATATCATTATGTCTTCCATCCTCTAACAGGAGATAAATCTACAGCAAGGATAAAACTTGACCTGGTACTCACCATTTGTGTTGCTAGTCAAATGACTAATGTTGCAACCTACATGTTCTTGACATTAGATGTCAAGTGTGATATCAACAACAAAGCCCTTTCTAATGTTGCTGTGCAAAAAATAAAATATATTAAATGAAAGTTACATACCTTTCGTAAAAACCTGAAAGCAGACATAATTCTCAACATATTTATTCTCTGAACAACTAACAGAAACCTGTCACTTTCACAGCAACTTGGACAAAGCCAGATTTATCAAGCAGACAGCACATGTCAAATGGTAGTCATGTTATACAACAAAACCATCATTGACACATTTTTTTCTACATTTGAAACAGGTTGTTGTGACATCATGTTACTGATGATCTCATGAACATGTAGGTTGCGAGAGTTGTGTACTCATGTGACTAGCAATCCAAATGGCAAAAACCAGCTTAAATTTCATCAACAACGTAATTTCACCTCGTCTGTCAGCTGATTAATGATGTAATGATTGTAATATTCACAATTTCTGAGAAAATGAATTGCTCTCCTATCAATTTAAAGCTGGTATGACTCAATGTAACAGTTTTTAAGGTTGCTAGGCCCACTGCAGAGTGGCTAGACAGTGCTGCCAACATGTTGGCTAACTGTAATGCAGGACTGGTTTTCATATCTTCCACATAAGAAAAGATGCCAATATGAAGCTGTCTGTGAACTAACCAGTCTACTAGATGAATCTAATCCCCTGAGCATTTGGGTTGACTATACAAATATGTTTATGGCAAGCACCCAAATGATCTGTACTGCAACTGCTGAAAAATATTCAGGTCAGAACTCAACAAATTTAACTCACAATCAGTTCAGTTATTATGACTCAATTATGTAACTGTTTCTATTCTCAAGTGAAGTTGGAAAATTCCCCAATTTTTCAAGGCTTTCATCAATATTTGCAAAATATAAGGACTTTTCATGATCAGGAAAAATTCTATAATTTCTTCTGACTTTTTCCCAATTTTCTGGTAGTGTGGAAACCCTGTAACAATCATAACAGTCAAATGCTGGCTTGAAGTTACCAATGCTCAATTCATGTAAGTTGTATCTGAATGCATGTAAATCAATTCATGGCATTAAGTAAGTAAGTATCACAACTTAAAAGATAAAACATTTTCTCTGTGTCTGAATAAAAGAAGGTAAAAAGCTGTCCTCTCTGTAATACTATTGATTGCACTTGATAACCCTAAAGTTTTAATTGCTGGAGACATTAGAACAATTATTTATAATGTCGACGTATCCTACTGGCTCTCTGCATATCCGTCTCATGCCAATAGCTTCCATTTATTGTTGGAATGTAAATGAAAAGTCGACAATCATTAGGAAAGTAAATGGAATGAATGAGTCTGTTCTCTCTTCTCTCTAAGGCTTGCGTTTCCTCAAGTCTTGTATCAACCAACATATGCGCAATCACTTCATCTCCACGCCTAAGTCTATCTAAAACTTCCCCTGGAATTTCTTCTCCCAGTGCTCTCTCAAACTCCTTGGAGTCAACCATGATAAATGTGCTTTCTTCTGAAGATAGCTTTTTTCCTCCTTTGGTTTTAGTTTTTAGTGAGTAGTCAATGACAGACTGCATTAAGGATATGAACTTTTTCTCTGACATTTGCTGGAATCTTTTACTATCTGGACAACTGAAGAAGAGAAAGACCAACACAAAATTATAAACTGACTAAATTTCATAACTTAAATGAGAATTGACTTAAGTAAAATGGAAAACTGACAAACAATGGAAAATTAATGTGTTATGAAAATAAAGTCTTTTTGACATGTAGATTATCAATGACCCATATACCCATATGCACTTTCTGTGTAACCAGAATCTGTAAGCACCCTGAGTATGCTTTTAATGTGTTTAGAATATGCATAATATATGAATTCAGTTTAAAATACAACAAAATTTAACTTCTCTATGGTCAAGGATATGAGCAGAAACATGTCACATGGGCATATACCCCATTGCTTGTATTGATATTGTACAGTACCGGTAGCCACTTTTTAGGAGCATGTAAAATCTGGTGATTTTAATTCATACATTGTATTTTATTCTTGGCAAGTAATATTTTTTTAAAAGACATTGGTCTATAAGAGGTTACAATATTTAAGGTGAGAAATTCTTCTGCAATTTATTTTCATGATCCAAACATAAGACTGCTACATCATCAAACTTTAAAGTGAATTGTATCCATTATTATAGACAAGTATATTGACATTTGTTTTCACATCCCTCTCAAGTCAAGTCAGCATCTTCAGACACTTATACTATGTCATGTGACCGTTATCATAATTCCAGGGTGACCATAATGTTGAGCCTGAACACCTTGATCCTGTATGCCCACATATTTTGATCAACTGCTTTTCAGAGAGTCATTTAATTGTGGCTCATATTATCGGATACTCTTGTTACCACATTGATCAATGCATAAGTATCAACACTAATCTTGTATTCGCATTGTGTTCGCATACGCTTCTGTATCATTTTATCAAAACCAGTTTTTCCTCTGTTACAAATGCTTGATTTAGGGGTATCAATCACAAACATGGTATCCCACTGTTAGCTATTAAATGTATTTCCACAATTCTTTGGGGAAAAATGTAGACAAAATTATTGGAGTAAAAGCTAGGTAAATCTACATCTAAACATATCAAGGGCTAATAAATTATTAATAAATGGTACTGTATGACAATACAATGATTATGGTTATTAAGGCATTTTCACTGTATTATATATCCTCAACAAGAATTCCACAGAATGCTATGCTTTGACACCTCTGCCATGGCATAATCCAACCAGAATGTAACCAAGGATTACATAGCTCACCTCTGTGTAGCTCAGAGTAGTCTCCAGCAGTCAATGTAAATATTACCATACGTAAATTAAGACTACAGTGATCCTGAAAATGAAATATTGTTCACTTTTCTACCAAATTTTTCAATGCATTTCATACACTGGAACTTAAAAGTTGTAACTTTTCATTGGTAATATGTCATCAATACTGTTGTAATATACCATGCAGCCATCTAGCTGGCTATCTACTCATCCACCTACACACTCACCAACCCACCCACTTATATCTACTGTGACAGGACATAAAAGACAATAAAACAATAAAAAGTACATTCTTATCCATGATATCAAGGCAGAGTAAAAATGGTAAATCATTTGTTCTTAAAATCTGCTTGAGAAAGTAATGTAACTGCTTGAGAAAATATTATAAAGGTTTGCTCATTGGCAGCAAAAATCTGACCAATTATGGTTAGAGTATCCTGGAGTATCAATCAGCATTATACACAGCTCATTCACCAATAATTACCTTGATTAGCCATGACAACAGAGGTGTGACATGAAAAACATGCAGCATGTGGTCTACTAATTAAATTCCTATACTCATTCACATGTATCACAGTAAAACTGCTGAAGAAAACCTAACACAACATAATATGCATATTCATAAATATGGAAAGTCTACACTGAATAAGCAAGTGTATTCCTACTTTCAACTGTTCTATTAAAATAGGGCTTTCTGGGTAGGCTCGGGTATATATAGGTCTAACATGGATGAATTTACTACAGATAGTTTAAACCAATGAAAAGAAAGCATAAAATATAGATCACAATGACTTTGGTTATAAGTATATTGTTGTTGTTGTTGTTCTAGGGTTTAACACCATTTTTCAGCACAAGATAGGCCATATATGGCAGCCAGTATAACTGGTGGAAGAAGAACCCTGGAAAACCCAGGAAAGAACCACCAACCCACGAGAAGCTACTGGCAGGCTTTCCCACATACCCACGCTAGCAGAGCCTTGGACTCGAACATATGCAGACAGAGGTGAGATGGCAGTGATCCGGAACGGTGAGCGCTTTAGACCACTCGGCCACTCGGGGCCCCCTTATAAGTATATTGTAATAGTAACAGAGATGCATCCAATTATCAAGTTTAATGACTGCAAGATACACCTTAACCAATAAATGAACTTAACACAATATTTTAAGAAAGTCACATCAGCATGAAATATGTCACTTAGACCTATCTCTGCAGTAAGGATGTAGAATTTATCAAGGTGAACTCACACAGCTGCATGATTCTAGATCGAATAATATGCATAACATGTCTAAGGCTTACATAATCAAGAGCTAAATGCAAAATCGTTACCAGAGCCAATAAATTAAGCAACACAGATTAACATGTGCTTCTTATGTTGTAATATACTGGGAGAGAAAAAACTTCTGGTCATGTGCTAAATGTAAAACCTTAACCTATGCCAGTAAATTGTGAAAAATAGGTCATAGTAACATTCTTGGAAATAAGATACTAGCAGAGACACATCCAAACAGTATGATGATTCTACCAAATGCACAGAGAGAGACATAAACAGTTAAAACAAAAAACCTAACTGTAAATTGTGAAATATAAGTCACAGTGACCTACATTTGTAATAACGGAGTGGTACTCATCAAGATGCAGCCTTCACTAAGTTTCATGGTCCCAGGTATAACGGTATTTATACATATGCATGAAACCTACAAATGCACAACTAATGTACATGTACAGAGTTATTCCTGCAGCCCCTTCCAATAGGGAAGGTGATGTGACATTTTCTCCAAACTGCTGCCTAAGACCAGGTAAAAAAGAATGAATGATTGACTCTCAGTGGGAGTCTACATATGTATGTACTGTAATCTGCACAGATGCTAACATCTACACTGAAGCTTATATGTACTGTGTAGAGGTGAGCAAAGAAAGACTTGTAACAATGATTTAAGGGCTGTGAAATTTCTAAATAGTGTTTTGTGATTGTCATCCATACAATTTTGGTCACTGTTTTAGTTCCAGTAGGAATAAAGCTATCAGTCTCATTCCAAACACTGAACCACATTAGCAGAAAATTGTGAAATAAGCATTAATTTACTGTATTCCTATTTCAAACAGTTAAAGAATAGAAATCTAAGTTTTGTGCTTCAATATATGGAAGTGTGATGTGGAAAAAGACACTTAATGAGTATTGAAGTTTCCAGTTGAATTGTATGATTAGAAGAATAATATAATCTGTATTGGGGTTTGCACAAGGAAATCTGTGTCTCCTCAACAAGGCTCTGACTAATGGAGAGACAAATAATGTAACCCCTGCAACTGGGATTTCCCTGTCTTGATACAAACACCAACACAGATTATTTTTCTCACCCAATTTTTCCATTCAAATTAAATAACCCTGCACTTCTGTAATATAGTTAGCAGATTCAACACATACAGTATCATCAGGTTGTATTATTGCCTTCACATTTTATACAGCTAATCAGGTCTTATACTGTTTAAAGAAAATCTGAACATTTATCTAGTTAGAATCTAGCTATATATGCCGCTCTTAGAAAAGAAAAAGAAGTTATAATTGTTATATGTTGTAAGTATTGCGCAATGAACATCTTGAGCTATGTGTTATTGCTTCTGAATACTGCACATTAATACAAATATGTTAAATACAAGTATGTTATTGAGGGCAGTGGGGTGAGCAGTTGACCCTAAATACACAAATTCTATGCATGAGAAAATAGAAACACAAAAAAAATCAATATTGTTACCATATTATCACATTCAGCCATTCAATGTCATATGGAAATAACAAAAAGTAATGAGTATCTTTTATTAGTGTTAGTAATTATTATCTTTTAACTTTATCAATTCTATTTTGGAAAAAGTATATGATAGTCAATGGTACAGTACAATACTGGCTACACAGCTCTAGCAAAGTGATTATGACCGTGAGATTTCTAATTTACTATTTTCTTGGAAATGTATATTTTCTGTCCTGGAAATATGGCAAGTGTTGCTATTACTAGTGCAATGATAAGCGAAATTGAAGTCTTCTTGTGGAAAAGTGTTTGACCTACTGAATCAACCACTCTGATTATTTTGTGCACGAGTTTTCATTTTCAACTGCATTATGTCTGACTCAACTGGGCAGCTTTGGTTTATTTCACAAAGTTTGAAAATGCAGGCCTGACATACATTTCTGGTTGTTGTCAGCTATAAAGTAGCTCTTGAAAAAGTATGCCTTTTGTAGCCAGTTATGTGCAAAGCCTTCTTGTCTGAAACAGTGTTTTCTGTTATAGTTCATTCCACAGAGAACTGTGAATCTTATCATATTTGTAACTCAGTACATTTTCAGGTCAGTGTCACTAAATGTAGCTAAAAGTATTTAATTAATTTCACACAGAATATTTAAAATGAATTAGGCACTTTTAGCTACATTTCATGATGCTGACCTGGAAATTTACTATCAGGCAGGACAAAATCTGCCATGTTATGTGGAATGAACTATAGTTTCTAGCATAATACCAAAAAGCTCAACTTCATTTGTGTGTGTGTCTCTCTCAAATTGTTTTGTATATTGTGCTAACAACGTAGGAGAGATCTTAGGTTGCTTTATGAGTGAAGTTATCTTTGTTATATGTATGTTATTGTTTCTTGATTTTATAACAACTCCATCAGGAGCAACATAATACAGTTTATTCTTTTTTAAAATGGTTCCTTGCATGTGGACACAATATCTGAGACAATCAGACCGAGAAAAAAAAGTAAGGTTACTGAAACAGCTAGATTTCTCCATCTATGCATTGGGTATGTTCATCATTAAATAACACAAAGTTAACATGTAATTTATCAGAGAAACATCAAAATACCATAAGAAGTCAGTTAAACACCAAAGAACAATAATGGGGCAATTTGGTTTGAAAAGTACCAAAAATTACAAGAGGAGAGAGAAAATACTTACCCTAATAATGATGTCATCAGTCGCTTCATCGTATCATGTGAATGTTCAAAGAAAGAAATAACATGCTGCCTGACAGTGGACTCAGCCATATTAGGTACAAAGTCAGGAACAGCTCCTGCTGATATAAAATGAAACAATTCCTTATCCAGTAAGTCAAAGAAAATCTGTGTTCTTTCACAACCAAACAAATGTTTTGCCTCAGACACTACCATGTCAATACTAGTCATCATTCTACAAGTTTCATTTCTGATGCCTTTTCTGTATAGGTTCATCATTGTTGATTCCTGTTCAGACCTGTAATAACAAAACACTGTAAATGATTTTATCAGACTTTTCAATTAAACATGACATGCAATAATGGAATACTGTTAATAATGTTATCATTTTCCATGTAATATTATTAATAATTTTATCAGACTTTCCAATTACACATGACCTTCAATAATGGAATACTGTTAATAATGTTATCATTTTCCATGTAATATTATTAATATTTTTTTTAAACATTCTGATTACCATGACCCACAATAATGGAATATTGTTAATAACCTTATTAGACTTCCTCAATGATAAGGACCTCCAATAATTTAGGGATCACACAGATCAGGAGAACTGAAATTTATTGACTTTTGAATGGTTTTTTACTGACCTGAGTTCTCAGTTTATATGAACTACTCTCAGTATTAAGAGTTTAACAAACTCATGCTAATGGCTGGACAGATGACAAACAAGCGTCTATGACCAGGAGAGCAAAACATACCTTATTTTAGCTGCTACATTTTTAACCTGCAAATAAAAGAGGATAATGTAACAATTATCAAATTTATGGAACTAAAACTGTGTCCAAAAACAACATGGATGTCTCCACCAGTAATGTGCATTTGAATAAATGTCTTAATATTATAAAATATTTCAAAACAAGACAGGGCACTAGCAAATATCCGACAGCTAAGTCATAGGTCCAAGGTCTTGACAATAAAAATTGGATCCTACTAAATTAACTTCCTATATATGAAGTTCTTCAAAAATGTATTGACTGGAAATTGAATTTATGAAGCATGGATAAACTTCAAAGTCATATATATATATATATATATATATATATATATATATAATCAAAGCAATGCTTAGTCTTCTAAGTATCAACCCTTATACAGACATGCCAACCCCTGACGAGGGAAAAGTCTAATCCAAAAGGATAAAAAGAGTAATCCACATATAACATGATAAAAATTCAATAAGCATATGTACAAAACGATTTATTATCCCTCTGGAGTTTTAACATCAATTACTGCTTCAAGTTTTCGTATATAACACTTTGAGCTTTAAAAAGCAACAGACTCGCATATTGCATTTCAAAACACTTTGTACCAGCTGTGACAATGAATGTTTTGCATACCAGTAGAGCACTAAGTTCTTGGTTACAGAGCCTGGATCTGAGTTCAGTTTTATTTTTGTTGTTAATACTGAACAATCTCTCACAGTCAGCAGCATTATAATGGTTAAGAACCAATATTCTTTTCATAGCCTGAAAAAGAAGAGGAAATTTATATCTTAAAATTATTGGGTCTTTTAGCTGGGAAATAAGATATAAAAAGTCAACTCTGTCCGCATGAAGTACAATGTCAGGTACAGTGCCAATTTGATACTTCAAGAGTTCTCCTTTTAATTTATTAGCAGCCTTTCCTGCAGCATGGTGCATCATATGACAGAGACAACCTGATATGTACAATGATGCAGACATTTATCAAAATACAGAATGCAACTCCTTCATGAATTCCAGTCATCACTGTTGCATTATCAACTGAAAACCCCATACAGTTCTGCCAACTTACGTTTATTCAAAGCATTATCAAGCAAATAAAAAAAATGATCCAGTGGATTCCACTGTTAATTCTGGTAATAAAAGAAGAGCACTCTGACTTTGCCCTTTTCACTGTCAAAGTCTCTTACACAGACTGAGTACAACTTTTTGTCATAATCACTATTCCTATCTGTTGCAATACTAAACATCCCAATTTTCATGGCTTCTACAATTATAAGTGAAGTATCTTCTGCTAAACACCTAAGAATATTAGATGATTTTGTTCTTGCACATGCATAGTTTCTATAATTTTGGAATCGGGAAACATCCATGAGAACAAAGGAGGGGTCCAGGAGTGGCCGAGTGGTCTAAAGCGCTCTCCATCACGGATCAGTGCCATCTCACTGCTGTCTGCGTAGGTTCGAGTCTCGGGCTTGGCCAATGTGGATATGTGAGAAAGCTTGCCAGTACCTTCTCATGAGTTGGTGGTTCTTTCCGGGGGTTTCCCGGGTTCTTCCTCCACCATTGATACTGGCCGCCATGTATAGCCTGTCTTGTGCTGAAAAATGGCGTTAAACCCTAAAACAACAACAAAAAATGAACAAAGGACCAATGTAGTCTTCTACCGCTAGGGGTAGTCCATGTTCTATTAAGAACTCGGTAGATAACGCCTCTGCGTTTATAAAATTCGTGTCCACGATTAGGCTCTGCTATAAAAAAGAAGTTACCTTAGTATTGGAGTTAATAAAAGGAGCTAATTCAAGGTTTCTTTCTTTTACAACCATGAACAATATTAAAATCATGAAGCCTGCATGGGGTATGAAGCTGCCCTAAAATGGAACGCTGCATTGTGTAATTCATGTATTCATCTTTGAATCGGTTTTTCATCTTTTCCTAATCCATATGTGAAACTATTTGAAATATATATTTGCTCTAACACATGCATCTACTAAAACAAATCTGACTTGACTTTTAGCACCAAAGTCCTACAGAATGGTTCTGTACCAGATATGAATTAGAACAGAGAATCTGCAATGAAAGATCAAAAGTTAGAAAATTAGTATGTTCTCTCCAAACTAAGTCATACAGCTGCTGTAAACAGAAACTGAGGTCAAAAGTAGAAGCCAGCATGTTTCTTGGAAACAGGGTAACTGCTTTAAATAGAAAATAATACTGTTAGGGAAGTCCATGCAAGTCTTCGGACAAAAGTACTCTTATGTCGTAGTTACATAGAAGCTGTCTTTTCTAGAATATGGTCGGTGGGATTAATGGGATGTTAATAAAAATGAGAAAACAAATTATTAATTATTTTTGGAGGGGGATATACTAAAAATGCACAATCTGAATACAGTTACATGTAAGGCATAATTTAATGAAAAGAGCTTAATGATTACACCAAAAGCATAATGGTTGGCATGTATGCTTATAGCAAATGTGGTTTCAATCAGAAACTATCTTCAAAAGATATCATAATTATTCAAACATTCAAGACAAACAAACAAATTCTGACATAAATAAACACAATAATTTTGATGCTGATAGAAATTACTATTCAATGAACTTTTCAAAAGACCATCCCTTCTACCACCAAAATGTGTTCTCTCAAGACACATGGTCTCTTACTACAGGCCATTCTATATATGACTCATGTATGAAATATGGCCTTCCAAATTAGTGGTATTACAAGTCAGTTTTTATAGTACTGAAATAAATGAAGTCCATCAAAAGTTACCGAGCTAAATGATATTTGTGATACAAGGACAAGTTTTTAAGTTACATGAGGGCCATACATCAGATTTTGACCAAAAAAATAAAACAAAAGAAAGAAAAACCAGGTGACACTATCCGAGTTCAACAGTTATTGAATGGAAAATCCATGTTGAGACATAATGTGTTGCCTTGAAAGGATTGCAGAGTGACCGGTTGATTGTTTGGTGTTAACAGCACATTAATATAGGATTAAATGATCATGGTTGGGTATTTATCGATTTGTAGATTTTACTGAATCACTCAAAGTAAATAAAGTCTGAAGGACTTTATGTTACCTTTGTGAGTGATTAGGCAAAATTTACACATCGATAAATACCCAACCATGATCATTTAATCCCTATTATTCCAATTTCTTTCTTTCTTTTGTCAAATCCACTTATTCCATCAACAATGCATTCCAATTTAAGTAGCGCGCACTTTCCTTTCATTTTCCACTTTACATTGCCCCATAACACATAACCTGTACAGAATCACACGAGCATATTAACTACAGTCACATTTACGTTTATTCAGAAACTTCATACGTTACAACTTAGGCAATGGCTACTGGTGATTTCAACACATTTAGTTCATTTACAACAATCTTGTTCAATTTCAGTCAGTCCCATCTGCTATATCAGATGACCATGACCTTACATAATAACAGCTGATACTGAATGAACGAGTGTGCTAGATGGAATTTCCAATTAAACCTTAAATCATAATGGATTTTATCAATGAACAACATGGAAATATGAACAAGATGACGCTATCCATTACTAACATAAAGGTAACAATTAAATAAATTGTATACAGGAATAACAATCATTTTCAACAGCGTTAATACTTACGAAGATCCGTTCAGTGATCTGTCAAATGAAATGAAACTACTGTCATAGTTATGTTATTCTGAACTTCATACTTTACATATTAGGCAACGGCTACCCATGGTGTCGGCACATTTCTTTTCATAAAAAAATGACATTCTTTTTTAATTTTAGTATGTCCTATACAGGAATAACATTTGATATCTTTTTCATCGCGTTAATACTCAACAAGACCCTTTCATTAATCTAATGTGAAATTAAATGTGCAGTTGTTAAATGTAGAGCTGCTCGCAAAACCGGCCATGTGTTTTGTTTGGTTGCATAGCTGCAAAACAATTACTTTATGGATTATTATATACATTTTTCAATGGTGTTAAGTCACATTGGTGGAGATGGCAGTTTTACCATTAAAAACTTTATTCAGTCTTTGAATAATGGTCTCATAAATATTTGTTTTTATTTTTGTGTAAGTGGTAATATTCACCATAACACCAACACCCATATACATTTTTTTAAATAAGCAAACAAATTTAAAATAAAAAATTATTAAAAAAGTACCATTAAAAATGAAAATGCCCCATTTTGTGTTTCGATTAGTTGCCTCTGAGTATTGATTTATTTCAATAGCTTTTAAGTCCTCTTCAGGTAATTTCTCAAATCTTGGTTTATATCCCTCAGCGGCCTCAAAATTGACTGGCCCAGTTCCCACGCTATTATTGTTGTTGTGTTTGGTTTTGGTAACTGAGGTCATGGGTTGCAGTGTGAGGGAATTTATCAATCTTGTTGTTCTGTTTCATTTTCACATTTGCAGTATCCATCGCATTATCATCCAATCCAACTTTATCTGCTTCAGTCGCTACAATTATTTCTTTTAACTCCTTGTCATGTAATTGTTAAAAAGCTCCACAGAAAACTGCAAAATCATCGTAATCAGCCATCTTGCACGACTATGTAGCAGACGAACGCCAAATTGTAAGCTATGCATTTCAATCAAAGAATACTGAATAAAGTATAAAAAGGGTATAATTTATACTTATTTGCTGAATAAAAATCTAAAAGATGAAACAGTCGTTTCACAATGATGTGTCTACAATGTTTGTTTATATTTCAAACAGTACAAAAACTGAAAGAATTCCCAGATTTTATCGATGTGTAAAAAGTTCCATATTAATATCACATGACCATTTACAGCCAATCATATTGCAGAAAATCCATTTCATTTATAAAAATTGGAATTATCACATCATAAAATTATATTTTGTGGAGGCAATTCTACTAACATGTCTTGCCCAGAGACACATTACAGCATCCAACCTGTCTGTTAGCAGACTCTGGACCCACATGCAAGTCCCAAGCTGCCAAGTCTATTATGCTAATGCCTGTACCACTGTGGCAATTAATAATAATACTAATAATAATAATGAGGACTTTGCATAGCGCCTAATCTTTAGACGCTCTAGCTGCTTTTCAACATTAGACAACACCTATAAGATAAAAAAAAACATATATAATGATATAATGACAAACACAAACACCATGAAATTAGAAAACATAGAAAAAACATGCTGAGAATATTTAACGCAGGAAACATTATTAGGTCTTTAAGTTTGTTCTTGCAGTCGAAATAAGTGAGTTTTGAGAGCACTCTTTAATGTGATCACTGTGTCTTCGTGTCTAAGTTCAGTGGCAATTCATTCCATGTTGCTGGGCCCTGGTATGCAAAAAAATGCTGTCCATATGACTTTGTTTTCATAGTGGGAATAACAAGTATATGATTGTCAGAAGAGGAGCGTAAGTATCTTGCTGGTGTGTACACATGGGTGAGGTCGCATAGGTATGTTGGACTAGAGTCCGACAGTGAAACGTAGCACAGAGAACAAATTTTGTGTTTTATTCTGGATCGAAAGTATATCAATTGTAGGACACAAAGCAGCTGGGAGGTGTGCTCTGATCGTGGTACTCTAAGTATGATCCAAGCAGCTGTGTTTTGAACATTTTGAAGTTTCTGGAGTAGATATTGAGATGAACCAGACAGAATTGAGTTACAATAGTCTGGTCTTGAAAGTACTAATGAACACACGAGTGTTTTAGTGGCATCAACGGAAAGATATTTGCGAATTGAGCTGATGCGTCTCACCTCAAGATATGCAGCCTTGCATATGTTCATGACATGTTGGTGCAATGTGAGAGTACTATCCTGAGTAACACCTAGGTTTCGTATTGATTGTGTGAATTTAATGTTGGTGTTGCTGATATCTAAACTTTGAGGTAAAGGATGTGACTGAGAAAGTCTTTGTGTTGTGATCAGAATGGCCTCAGTTTTATCATCATTCATCTGCAGCTTGTTACATGTCATCCATGATTTCACATCAGAAATGCACCTCTCTGCACCTTGGATGGTAACTTCAACTTCAGTTGGGTGGCTAGATTTGTATCTTTGGGTGTCATCAGAGTACAACTGGTGAAACACTGGATGATAATCAATGACACTTGCGAGCGAATGAGTGTATAGAATGAAGAGAACAGGTCAAAGAAGAGACCCCTGTGGAACACCACAACAAAGATCAACTGGGATGGAGTGTATTCCATTTGCAGATACAATTTGTGTCCTGTTGACCAAGTAGGACTTGAACCAAAGTAAGGCTGTATCATGAATGCCAAATATATTTAAAAGATATGGGTAACTGTAATATGCCACTCCTTGCTTTACTTGAAACACACTTATCTTGTGATGATTTTAAAGAATAAAAATACCACAACCACAAATAATTTAGCCCAATAAAATTAAATAGCCAGTTCCTTACAGTACACTTGCATTCAGAATAGAACCAGTTGTGTACATGCATATTCAATCTTGAAACTGGGTCATTACTTCTCAAGGACTAACATATGATTTTCATTTAAGTGAAAATTCATTGTTTTCTTTCATGTTGCTTGTGTTTTTAAACACTGACTGCTGTTATCTGGAATTTAATTGTCCAAACTTCAGAGGATTACTTTTCATTTTTAAAAAGTAGGATAATTTACACTGTTTAAAAAGCTCAACAAGATGTGCCTCTTGTCAGGTCAATGTGCGAGTTTTCTGAACGGATGAAATATACAAGACATTTTAAAATAATTTCTATTGTTCATATATATGATCAGAATAAAGATCACTGATTGTTGAAATGGCATTTGATTGTAAATCACTCATGATGTCTCGGTCTTTCCATGGGTGGTTTTCATTGATTGGCTGTTCAAATGTTATTTAGTAATGCTGATTAGCTGCTCCATGGTGGAGATGCCATCAGCGTGCCAGCTGAGGCATGGTGGTGATCTGCAGGTATTTTATTGCACCATCACGGAGCATTATCATGGATGCAAGAGGTTAAAAAAATACAAGTGAGCTATACCGTATGGCGTGGACAAAGAGGTAAAAGGATAGTCTAATACATCAGCCGCAAGTCTGTGCTGATACTGACTGAAGAATTATGGGCTCATCTCACCTATTCTTTAAAAGGTGAAACTGCATGCTGACACTTATGTCCACACACATTTTAGACACCAGTATTACTCAATACTCTCGAGCTGCAATCAGTTGAAGGGTCCTTTTGGCAATATGTAGAGAATATTTTCAGATCAAATCCTGTTTGTCAAGTTGTAAATGGATATGGAATAATACAACCCCACCTACTGCAGCTATTTTGAACTGTGTCCTTATGCTGGATGACAACATGGAATAAGCCTCTTCTTGATAAATTGTGCTCAACAACAAAGAATTCCAAATTATTGCAGTTTTTGTTGAGAAATTGAATGGTGAATGTATGCTTGCACAATATAAATTTATAGAATTATATGCATGAAAATATTTATATATATTTGTTCCTATTTATGGGGGAGAGACTAGGGTGATCATTTGTCCTTTATGAAGGCAACTTTTGGCCTGTTACAAAATGTCAACATCTTCAGTGTTTTAAATTGCTGCATGATGTCTTCATACTACATTTGGGAATGTAGGCCTTTACAAAGAATATTTTCAAGAAAGTGTGTGTTTGTATTCTTATTTCTATTTCTGAACTGGGATAAGCAATGTTTACTTATTTGAACCTAAAGCTGATGATATAAAGGTAGGAAAGGCATATTGGGTCAGTTATTATTGACACAAGGAACCATTATTTCACAGTTATGAACCCATTTCAAGTTGTTGCATGATTTGTTCATGTCATTTTCAGCAATTCTGGCACACACACACACACACGCGCACATATATATATATATAATGGAAGGTAATAAAAGTCTAAAGGGACTGTGTTGCGATCACACAATTAAGAAACATTATTGGGTTTAGTGATCACAACCCCTTACTTTCACTGGCAAGATGAAAAACAAAACTAAGAGGTTATTAAGGTCGAGTTTGATTTTGCATGAATAGAATATTGACATTAGGGAAAAGACAATAGCAGATGCACATTCACGTGTATGGTAATATTGTATTGCTTCTTATTTACTTTGTGTCATTCATATGATTTTATCTTACGTAAAAAAAATTCACATGAATATTTGACTAACAGTGAAAATAAAGCTTTATTGTATGTATCCTTCCTTTTCTTTATGAGGGGAAGTGTTATATATTTTTCATTTGGATTGTTTGTTAGTTAGCTTTTATAACTGATTTTTATTTTTTGTTTCATAATATGCTATTGTAATGTAACATTGTATGTTAGACTTAACCTTGTCCAAAATCAAGTTTTTCTTCTACCTGACTTCAATTATAGATTTTTTTTCATTCTGTAAACAACTAACACATAGCTAAAATATTATCTTTCTGTATGGGTTTAATATCAAGATGTTTATTAACAGAAGTAAACAATGTTTATTTGGGTCTGGGCCTGGGTTATTGGAAGTCCCCTACAATTTACCTGGAGTACCTGACATAGTCCAGATTATATATTATAATTTTACTAACAGACTTTCTAATAATAACAAACATTTGATTTTGTAAACACTAAAAACTTTCAAGGTCATTTTCCATTAGGTAATTACTTTTTTCAGGAAATGTTAATTGTGACCTGAGTTCAAGTGGAAGACTATATAATCTTGTTACTGAAAAGATTATTTATTTGTGCTTTAATATCCAAGCAGAATCATTATTGTTGTGTACAGTATTTGATCCAGAATTACTGAATTCAGTGATTATTTTCTCTGGAAATACACAGTGCTCATTAGAACATATTCTTGGCCAGAAACATTCACTGGAATTCATTTTGAATTCAAACATGGAATAATATTCCTGTGTTTCAAGAAAAGACTGTTGGTACAACAACAAAATACAGGCTGTTACAGGCACATCCACACCTTCCATGTTGGACTGAATTTGGATTTCTACTAAACTTTATTCAGAACTTTAAATTATTAGGACTTGTGTCTGCAATTAAAGGATTATTTTGAGATTTTATTTGCAATACCGTTCAAGTTCTTTTTTTATTTTCATTTGTATTCTAGGAAAATAAATTATTTGTTGAATTTTACAAAGCTTGTTGCTATTCACTCTTTCCTGTAACTTATTTTAAGAGCATAAACTCATAACACATCATTATACATAATTATTAAATTATAAATGTGATGTAATATGGATAACATGAAGCAAAAGCAACAAGTTTTGTATAACATAACAAATAATAAAATAATAAAATTTTCGAAATAAAATGAAAACTTAAACATAACTTAAAGGATTACGAATTACATCCAAAATAATCATACAACTTCTATCACAAATCCCAAAGCATAGTGTTCTGAATGAATCCCTCATCCGGAAGGTGCTGATGTACCAATATCCTTGAATAAGCTCAAGTGCCAACAGTCTTTATGTGTCATAATGACATTGCCCAAAACTCCCTTTGAATGAATTCACAAGAATCCCAGAATATTATTTTAGTCCAAAGTCAATGAGCACCTTGTAATTCAAATGGATACTTCAAAACAAATAATTCCTCTCAAATTATATCCAAACACAACATTAAATATAATTGCAGCCTGATTTTAAAACAAGAACACAGGAAATAGAAATAAATTAATTGTTCTTTTCTTCCACCTTAAATATATCCTGACAGCTCTACTATGCAATACCTTCTATGTGACATATGTTGCAACATAACTCACCTGACTTATGATGCAACACAACCCTCTTGATTTAATCCAATGGGAAATTACCACAAACAGATTGATTATATAGAACAAAATCTCAAATAAACAATTTATTTATAGCTCAAAGCAATTTAGAGTCATAGACCAAAAGCGAAAGACACAACATAAATATACATAACAGATGTAATAACTAGTCAGCCGAAGCAAAATAGCTCGACTAAATCAAATTAATCATATACTTTTCAATATTACAGTTGCAGAAATATCCATGCCCTTGAAGTAAATCAATAAATCAGATGAAACCAATCTGTTTCCCACAATGGGAATGCAAACTCATATTATGTCGATTTATAAGGAGACATAATGTTATCTAATAATAGACCAATTTCTCAATGATTGTCCAAGGTTTATAAAAGAATTATAATCAGACAGGTATATAATTTTGGCAAGAAAATGCTTTGAGATAAAAATATAAATCTGTATTTATTCCAAGCCATTCATCAGCTCATAAACTTATAAAACTTGATCACAACATATGCTTTTCTCTTGATTTGAATGAAATGATATGTCAGTAAATATTTTGATAGAGTATGGATTAAATGTTCATGTTATAACTTGCAACATATGTAACTGCTGGGAAACTTCTATCATGACTCGAAACCTACAGATCAAACAGCTACCAGAGAGTTTTCCCTCAGACTTTGGTAACATCAAAATGTTGAGTAACTACTGGAGGTTGCAAAGGTTCTGTGCTAGGGCCTTTACTATTACTCTTTATGTCAATGATATAACAGACAACTTCTATTCGCGCTTGCGATGCTATTTTCTGATGATACTTTTCTTGCTATTCTACAGAATCTTCACAAGTTGTTGTTGTTGTTGTAGGGTTTAACGCCATTTTTCAGCAAAAGATAGGCTATACATGGCGGCCAGTATTAATGGTGGAGGAAGAACCCGGAAAACGCCCGGTAAGAACCACCGACCCACGAGAAGCTACTGGCAAGCTTTCTCACATAACCACATTAGCCGAATCCGAGACTCGAACTGACGCAGACAGAGGTGAGATGGCAGTGATCCATAACGGTGAGCGCTTTAGACCACTCGGCCACTCAGGGCCCCAATCTTCACAAGTACAAAGAATTATAAACAATGATCTTGAAAAACTTAAAGCATGGTCAAACAACTTTGAAAACATATATTTTCTTAATCACATACAGGTAGAGTGATTTTTCCTATCCAAAGTTCTCTTTCAGCAATATGCATTTCGCTTCTTGTTAAAAATGATAGATAATGTTGACTAACATTACCTCTGATTATAAATAGACCAATCAAATCAGGATGATTATTCAAGAGGTACATAAATGTTTATATTGCACATGATTAAAACTCTTCACAGGACAGTTTTGGCCAAACCAAATATACTATACACCCATTTATTATTACTGTAGAGAGCCTCTTTATGCAGAAACTGGTTGGCAAACGCATGTACATGGAAAGAAGAAGACTAGACTGTGCATATTGTATTTGATTATAAATACTCAAGCATCTAACTACAGCGACCTTCTTCCAAAAGTAAGATATCATGCATCTCATTATTGTTTACATAACTCCCCAAACATCACAATCATCTCTACCAAACTTCAGATATCCTTTCTTCTATGACATGCCATTCAGACTCTCTCCCAGAAGATATCTGAAAGTTTCAAATCTTTATTATCTTTGAAAAACATTCATCTAATTCAACTAATGGGCCTATCACCTTCTGATATTGTAAAATGTCCCCTTAATATCGTACATACTAAACTTAGATAATCTTGCATTCATCAATTCCAATCTTACAGAGTGAACTTAGTTGACTCTGCTATTTATACATCTTGTTATGACAGTGAAGATGCTGTGCACTGTTTTTCTACTGCCTGTTATTTAATATCCAAAGATTTTTCAGTCTATCCTTAAACACGTTGTGTAAATCTGGATTTAGTATTTATAGAAGAAGTTGAACTAAGAACAAAAACAAATTCTGTCATACTCCAAAATGTTCATAAACATATACATGAAAAGGGATGTTTTTAATACTTACAATTACATAAACAAAATGGAAAAAAGTGGCTACAACCAGCACAATTTCTCTCTCTATCTCTCGTTCTCATTAATTGCTAGCTATGTTTATAATCTTCAAATATCAAATGTTTCATCTCATTTAACATACAAAATATTTTATCCCATTTTTTGCATGCATTTGAATTTCTGTTAAATGAATGTCATTTTTCAATCATTTTTTTATATTTTGAGAGAGACTTAGGCTAGTTAGACAGCTCATGCCCATTCCCATATTGTTTAATAAAATGACAGTGTACAATATGTTTAAAACAATTAAAATTATCTTTCTCCCTGAAACAATGCAAGACTAGCCTTGACTTTGACTTCAAAATGCAAAATACAGAGTTTGACATTGTATGGTGTGAAATAATGGATCAAAAATTGAAAGAAACTGTACGCAGTTATGCAATAGAAGAATGCAGTATAAACACAAATTAAAGATGCTGATATATGGACCATGGCAATATCGTAGAGGATAAAACTTTCAGAACACAAAGCTGATTACAATTTCTGAAAAATAAGGTGTATTGGCAAACTCCAACTCCTATTGCATGCAATTTATCATGTGAAAAATAAAGAATAATGAAAACTTGCAGATTCCATTTTTAAATTATACTTCTCGAAATACCGTATATACTCGCATATAAGCCCGTTCGCAAACTGAATTGGTAAAACTGTTATAAAGTGCATGACCCACGTATAAGCTGACCCATAATTTCTAGACTACCGGTACATCACAAGATGCACAAAGTGAGTTCTGAATACGAATATATATATATATACACACACACACACAAACATATAGTATACACAGCACAATTAGGCTTCATAGTAAAGAACTGAGTTATTCTGAAAATCTTAGAAAGTTTCAAGCTTGTAAAATATGCAGAAGCATTAGTGAGCAAAAAAAAATAACTGAAATATCAAATGAGCAGAGAAATTTATCTTTGAAAAAGATGTAAAAGCAGATAGAAACAGAACATTATATTACTTTGACCTGTTTAACTGTCTTAAGATTTTATTCATTTAAGATATTGGTTATGAAGAGAATACTAGGAGCCTGACTTATGTTACTGGGATTAATGTTCCATACCAGTGGACCAATATACTGAAAGATCTTTGCAAACAATTCCTTCTTTGGCTTTGGTATAATGCAATTTTACTTCTAACAGACATTAAATCTGGAGTACCCTCAGCATCTCTTTGGTGAAAGACATTGTATAGGTAAGCAGAAATGCATTTTCCAGACACTTTAAACAAATTTCACCTTTCTAAAGAATATTCTTCATATATTGGCAACATGTTGATATAATTCAATACATCCTCAAGTTGTTTATACATTAATCTACAATCAAATGCATTGCCTTCTTCTGGATTATTAGAAGTTATGTTTTAATTAGACACATTAATCCAAATTACATTACCACAGTCCAAATATGGCAGAATATAACTTTTATAAAAGATGACTCTATACTAAAAAGGAATGAATGTTCTGATTTTTCTTAAGTAGCCAAATAAAAATTGACCTTTTCTGAACCATCTTTAATGTGAATAGACTAGGTTACCTTGTTTTTCAAAAATATTTTTGTTCAATGAATTTCATGTTTTATTTTTGTATGTTTTGAGAGAGACTTAGGTTAGTTAGAGAACTCATGCCCAGTCCCACATTGTTTAACAAAATGACAGTAAAATTATGTTTAAAATAATTAATATTATCTTTCCGCATGAAATAATGCAAGATTATCCTCAACATTGACTTCAAAATAGAAATCATAATCTCTGATAGTATATGGTTTGAAATAATGGATCAAATGTTGAAAGAAACTGTAGGCAATTACCTAAAAGAAGACTGCATCACATATAAATGTGAAGTAAGGACCCTGATATATGTACTGTGGCAGTATTGCAGAGTACAAAACTTTCAGAACACAAAGCTTGGCAAACTCCATCTCCTATATTGGTTCCTATATTTTACAAGCTGCAAACTTTATTTGTTGAAGAAGCATTGTCCAATCAGATTTTGCCAAATTCAAAATAAAAGAAAATAACCACTACAAAAGGAACTATCTAGGTTTTTTATGATACAAGAATAGTCCAGACTCCTTGTTCATAATGATCACCATCATCAACTTCTAATTTTATGACAAAAGTACAAGTTTTTGTCAGCTTAAGGGTGACCCTCTGTCAGTTAACAGATCACTGATATCAGCGTTTCGAAACTAGTAAAAAATGACATCAAAGTATCACTATTTATTTCAGGTTCTGTGAATGATGCTAATAGTAAAATATTTATTTACTTTTAACTGTACAGCTTTTGTTACACACAGTACAAGTAACGATGCAAAAATCCTATTCAATATGTATAATAGGACATCTATGCATATTGATAAACTGTTCTCACAGTATTTTGATAAAGCAAATCATGGTTCTTACCTCTATTGGTTTCTCTCCTGTCTTGCCTGATGTAGTTGTGATGTCAGACAGATGGCTTTGTGATAAACGGAAAAAAGCTAAATTAATCTGAAAATGCAAAGTTGTTGATAGAAATATACAGTAAAAACCAATGCCCAATGGATGAAACCCCTGTTGCAATCATTGTGAAACATAAAACAAAGTAGTTATGCTCAAAAGTACAGTAAAAACACATGGGTGCTTATGAGGAGACTGAGCCTGGACTCTAAGTGACACTGATCATAAATTCTATAAAATCTATTTAAGTGTGCAAATGAACAGGTGATAATTATGCAGCTTTATCATATGAGTTAAAATAAGCACCCTTTGTGAAACAAATTTAGGGTTCTACTTGGCACTTAACAAGTATCATATTCATGGACAGATCAAAGTATTGACAACTTGAAAAATGAAACAGGTGTTGCCTTCACAAACTGGGAGTTGCAAACCTCTACCTGGCACTGAAAATCTATTAAATTCATAGCTTGACCAAAGGATTGTCATCTGAGAAAACAAAATGGATATGGACCAAGGGCATATCTGCCCTCATGCATTAGCATAACACTTAGAAAACATCACTTAAGGGTTAGATATGGCTTATGAACATGGCAAATCTCAAACTAAAACTTGTAGTGCTTAAACAGCAAAATGCATTATAATATCAATACAGGCTGTTTGGATGAAAATGAAAGCAATATACTTGCCAGTAAATACCCACAGTAAACAACACTGATGGACACATCACATTGCAGTGGGTAATGTTTAATTTTAAATTTTCAAATTATTCAAGTCCAAATAAATGTGTGTGTGTGTGATTTGGATTTTTAACGTAGCTTTAACAATTTTTCAGTCATATCGCTATGATGTCTGCAGTGTGGGAGTTTATAGTGATCTCTAGCAATGGGGCATCATGCCACAGACATGTAGCATGATGTCACACCCAGTCACATTATCCTGACACCAGGCCTACCAGTCCTAGCACTAATCTCTTAATGCTGCTGTTAGTACCATTTTTGTAAGTCTTTGGTATGACTTGGTCGGAATCGAACCCATGACCTCCCGCATCCAAGGCAGATGCTCTAACCACTAGGACACCAGAGCGGTCCCAAATAAATGTAGATACAAGTAGTGTTAAAGCAAAATTTTAAGTAAATTGTTTCTCTCCAAGAATACTTACCAAATCACGTTGTTGTTGTTGTTGTAGGGTTTAACACCATTTTTCAGCACAAGATAGGCTATACATGGCGGCCAGTATTAATGGTGGAGGAAGAACCCAGAAAACCCCCGGAAAGAACCACTGACCCATGAGAAGCTACTGGCAAGCTTTCTCATGTAACCACATTAGCCGAATCCGAGACTCGAACCAATGCAGACTGAGGTGAGATGGCAGTGATCCATAACGTTGAGTGCTTTAGACCACTCGGCCACTTGGGGCCCCACCCAATCACATTGCATTAGGAATAATAGCCTGCTACCTCTTGAATCCAGCCCTACTAAATGATGAAAACATCTTCTCCTGTCTATTTTTACATAGCCAAAGGGCAGTAACTCTTGTCCATTACCTACCCTTCATACCACCACATGTCACCAGTTTTTAGCTGAGTGAGACACTAATGCAGGCTAGTGGTTTATCAGAATGTACAGATGCATTCATTTCCTTATCAATATGCTTTGTTAAGCATCATAAGAAATCCAGTATTATTGCACTCTGCAGTGAAAAGAACGATAAGGAACTATAGATGTCAAACAATTTATAACAAAATCGCATTCATAATAATTGACTGATGTGAAACAATATTGCACAAGTTCTAATAGTTACCCCATTCATGAGCAGAGCAAAATCTGTTCAAGTGTTGTGGGGGGGGGGTGTCCAGAATTTCAAAAACACCTCAACTTTCCTCAAAAGGGCACCAAAGCAGAAGTATCTGTGTCTATTTACTCAGAGTGTGCATAATATCCAATAAAAAAGCACAAGAATAAAATGATATTAAAATTTCAAGTGAGGTGGTGGAGGGTATGGGCCCTGATCTGGCCCAGATGTGTTCTCAGAAATATCTTGAACTATTTCTTCTGACATCTAATCACAGGATTATAGAGGTGTGATTCAAGGCTGAGATTTGTATTATAAAAAAGGAACAATGCCATTCCTTTTCTTGTGATAAATGTAATTATAAAAAAATATCCTGGTCGGAAAGAACAATCTAGTTCCATAAATTAAATGGCCAGTCCTTTACAATACACGTATAGTTAAAATTGAACAAGAGTGTATATTCAGCCTTGTGATTGGGTCATTACATTACTTGTAAATTCAGAATTTGCTCATTTTTGTTGTTTTGGGGAGGCTTTGTTAACAAAAGTGCGTGTTAACTGGAATTTAATTGTCTAAACCCCTATGGGGATTATTTTTCACAAACAGTAGGATAAATTTTCATTATTCAAAAGAAGATCAATACAGTAAGCTTCTCCTCAAGTTGGTACATAAGTTGGTTCAGATTTCTTTGAATCAAGTAAAAGTGTAAACATATTGCAAAATAAGTCAATGAACCTTTTCTAAATTTGTAGAATAAACATTTTTTTTTTATGTAGAAATTAAGATCACTTGATTCTTCAAATGGTATCAAATTATGAATCACGAATAAAGTTTCTGTCTATCCATAGATTGTCAGCAACCATTTATTCAAATTTCAAACAGTAAAACTTCTACTGTTATTAACTGGACCATAATTTGAGCTACATATATTATGTGCAACATGGCAAGTCATTCTTGTCATAAAAATGCACCTTTCCCAAGCCGAAATTGACATCTTCTGGTGCTAACATTTTATAACATTGTTTACAATGGTCATTGCCTTCATTTCTGCTAAATATCCACTGAAGCCAAGTTTTTATTCAGGCGAGACCATTTAAGATCTTAAGGGGGGGTGGGGCTTAATGCTTGAAACTATTGTCTTATTCTGAGTTGTGGTATAAAAAAGAACACTATGCTATTCCTTGCTTTACTCAAGACAAACTTATCTTGTGATGAATGAAAGAAAAAAAATAACATAGTTTGAAATAATAATTTATCCCCATAAAATTAAATGGCCAGTCCCATACAGTACATGCACCTTCAGAATTGATCTAGTTGGTAATTGTGTACATGTATATTCAATCTCATAACAGGCCAATTACTGCTGAAGGATTAAACATATGGTTGGCATTTATGTGTAAATTCAGTGTTTTCTTTTTTGTTGTTTGTGTTTTTAAACAGAACCTGCTGCTATCTGGAATTTAATAGTCCATATACCTCAGAGAATTACTTTTCATATTTTAAACAGTTGGATAAATTTACATTGTTCAAGAGAAGTTCAATAAGGTAGGCCTCCTGTCAAGTCAGGGCATAAGTTTTCTAAATGTAGAAAAAATACAAGACTTTTTAAATTAATTTCTATTGTCCATATATATAATCAAAATAAAGATTACTGATTGGTGAAACAGTATCTGATTGTTAATTATTCATGATGCATCGGTCTTTCCATGAGGGGTCTTTAATGATTGGCTTTTCAAATGTCAGTCAATAATGCATATCAGCTGCTCAGTGGTGGAGATGCCATCAACATGCCAGCCAAGGCCCAGTGGTGATTCATTAGTATTTTATTGCTCCTGTGCAGAGTGTTATCGTGGAGCGAAACTGGAAGGATTAAGTCCTCCACCACACTATGTGGGATTCCAAAAATACATGTAAGCTGTACTGTATAGGGAACTTACCTCAATGTATCCATCCATGGTGGAAGCTATACAGTAAAATAACTGAATTTTCTATAGTACAAACCATACCTGCACATAAAAAGCACCGAAGCATCATTGTTACAAAGTTGATGCTACAATATCCATTTTAAGCCAATGGCATCTTAAGGGAAGGCCCAATGACATTCTTTACAGGTAAATTCAGTAAAGCATCATGTATAAAACTATGAAATGGATGCTAAGACTAAATATAGGAAACTCACCTATATTTATCCGGAAACAGCAGAAATAATACATCAATATTACTTGAGTTTTTTTATCACACGGCAGACATGCTTTTATTAATATGATTATAATAATGTCAGGAGATGATATCGCAACCCATGTCGGTATGAACCATACCTGTATGTGCCAAAATGTGTGAAGATGGCAAAGCAATAAGATGGAAAAGTCAGAAATTTCGTCGCCAACAAAAGAAAGAACTGAAAAAGTTGGAAATTCATAAATTAAGTATCCTTACCGGCAAAGAAGTTCCTCCAACTTGTTTTAAGGTAGAAAATTAACACAAGTGCAAGTCTATTTTGTGAGCCCCCTCTGTCTATAGAGAGCATGTTACTTACATGAAGTAGTAAATGAAGAAATTCATGATATCTGGCACCAATCTGGGTATCAAAGGGGGATCACTCTAAATGCAACCTAGGTGGGCAGAAAACTTTTAGCCTTTTAGTTAAAAGGTTTTAATCTGAAATTTGCAAGGTACTGGTAGTTTTCCAAGGTATCATGATCAGTAAAATATTTGAAGAAACCATATTTTATTAGCAGAACTATATATTCATATGCCTAAATGTGGAATGAAGTGTGGTATACGAGCACGCAAGGTTTAGGTCTACATTATATGCAGGGATAGAATTCTGGCAAAAATCTCTTTAGTGGTATTTTGCAATAAATCTATTAGAATGGTTTCCTATTTCTTACATTTGATGGAGAAGTGGTATCATATGTATAAACCATAATGTGAGAGTACTTTACATCAAAATTCGGTCTCATGATGAGTGGACCTGACTTGTTAAATATCTTCTCTTTTCAATAACATCACCTATATTTGATAGTGAATTGACATAATTTATACAGACTTGATACCAGAATGCTTTTTGTTTGATTTATTTGGTCAAATGCAATGAAGTGGTTTTAAAAAAAGGAGGTTTTTTTTTTTAGAAACTATGACAATATTGTAAAGCAGACTTGAATCATTTGCATATAATTAAAATCCTTTCAGTCAACTGTTTTTTCTCAAATATGGTCAAAAATCTATATGCAGTTTTTGAGAAAACGTCAACATTTCTCTATTTATAACACTGGCTATACTTACAAATCTGAAAGCCATTAATGCCAGGTTTCTTTCAAATTTGGTCAAGCCATTTGAGAAGTAGCAATGGTAGCCACATTTAACACACAGATCAGCATCATTTGCATCAATTTATAAGACATCTATGAGAGGACGCATTCTCTCATACTTGTCCAATTAGGTTAAGTGGTTTCTGAGAAGTCATTTAAAATTTCCTTCTCATCTTTGTAACTGTGGTTTTAAGTCAGATTGGCATGAATTGAACACATGTAAGAGAGACACCAACAAAATGCCACCTGTGAAATTCAGATGAATTCTGTTGGACAGTTTTGGAGAATGATGCACAAGGCCTGGACAAAGACAAACACATATTCATACTCTATGTCCATTTGGTCTTATAGGCAGGTGAGCTAATAAATGATTACTTATAAAAGCAGATGAGATAAAAAGAAAACTCACCCATGCAGCTAACCTGATGCCTTTATCTGCAAACAAGGTCTTAAATATGATTTTGCAAGTATAACCCATATTGTTATGAAAATAGAAATGAATCAAACATATGATGCTTCAGAATAACTAACCTCTTTGCTGAACTCACTGATATATCAATTATACCATTTATGATTTCTAAAATGAACTGTGAATGATTAGTGTAAAACTGTCTGGATAATTCAACAGGTATAAAACTGGTATGAAAAAAATATTTTTGCATTTAATTAGTCACAGAGTTATTGACATGCATTGTACGGTAACAGCACACTCCTGACTAATATTGTTCCACACCTTATATTTTTACTGCAATTTTGAAATTTTACCTTAATGTACTGTTATGTATATTTAATTTAATTGTTTGTTAGTTCATTTTTTTAATTTCATTACATGCTTTTTTATTGTAACATTGTATGCAGGACTTGACCTTGTCCAAAACAGACCTCATTTCTGCTTGACCTGATTGTCTTTTTTTAATATTTTATGTACACAACTAATAGACAGCTAAATTATTCTTTATGTATATGGGCTTAATATCAGAATCTTTATTAATAGAAGAAGTAAATATGTTTATTTGGGTCAGGGTTTTGGACTTTCCTAAGTGAATTTTACAGGTTACAGTGTTGATTTTGTCAACATCAGGATCATTCTAGAAGGTTATTTTCCATTAGGTAATGTTTTTTTCTTTTTTTTTTTTTTAAATGCTAATTGTGACCCAAGATCAAGTAGAGAACTATATAACTATGTAATTGTGAGGACTTGGTTATTCGTGGTTTAACATCTAGCACTTTAAAATTATTGAATTCAAGTGATATTTTTCTGGAAATACAAAAATGCTTTGATAAAATTCTTGGATAGAAATGTTCATTGAAATTTATAGTATATTCAAACCTGGAATTATTTTTCTGTGATTCAACAAAAGACAGGTGACACATCAACACTTTAAAAAATACCACAGACACGTCATCAACTTCAGTGTTGGGATTTTTTCGGGACTTTTCACTGGATTTTATTCAGGACTTTAAATTACTAGGACTTGTTCTGTAATTCTTGGATTATTTTGTGATTTAATTCGCAATAGTGTAAGTTGTTTTTTTTTTTTCATTTTCACTTCTGTATTCAAGGGAAATAAATATATTTGTTAAATTTTACAATGCTTGTTTTCTTTCCCTTTTTTCTGTTACTTGTTTTAAGAGCACAGACTTGTAACAAAACAGAAATTACGATGGTAAAGTTTGATGGGACAGAATTGAAAATTGAATGAAATTCTCATTTAGATGATATAAACTAATTATCTGTAAAACTTTCCCGATCCTTTAATTAGCCAGATATCACACTTATTTGGATATACAACATTATGCAAACCTTTCTAAACAACTTCGTTGAATGATCGACTCATACTGCATCTGGCTACAGGTAGGGACTATTATAGGAATCATATACCATTCATTATGTGAAATCATTTGCCGGAAAATGAGAGAAGATTTCAAATGCAAGGGAGCAGCCTGAGGATGATTATAAAGCCATTCCTAAGTATTCTAGCAAACATTTACAACTAGCAAACCATGTATGGTCATTTTCACACCATGGTTTACATGTCCAATGAACCAAATAAGAAAATTTTTAACAACAACTACACATGAAGAGGTCCATGTTCGCTCACCTGGCTGACATCTGCTTAACAGCCACATGCAAGAGCTGTTGGCCAAGAAATCTGGATTGGTAGGATGCTTTCTCAAGAAATTTCCTTTAAATTTTGAAAATACCTTGCAAAAAGCTTTCTCTAGCTTGGTATCTTCATGTGGGTTTGATGGCGGGTCAACATCCTTTTTCCAATATTACACGGCCATTATATCAGGATACTTTCTGTCAATTTTAAAGTTGGTCAAATCCTGTTTAGTGGTCTGTTGAGATAAAGCTATTTTAATGTTTTCCTATCTGTTATTATGGCAGCCAAATATGATGGTGGAGTAGCAACAGTTGTACAAGTGGTTGAGTGGTTTGAGAAGCTGTTAAATGTTTCCTGTAGTTAGTAACATCAGCTGTATTTGATGGTAAGTTGCCATCATTTATACAAACATAAAAGCCCTTTATGTCAAGAGCAGCAGAGGGGGCGAATCGGACATTTTGTCCAATCGTTATTTTGCTTAATTATTACTTTCTGCACTCAACGATCTAGTGTCGTCAGCGCCTGGGAAAAAAAAAACGACGACGTCGTTGGGGATCGTCGCGTCGTCATTTGGTTTAATTAACACCTTCTGCGCGTCGATCCCCAGCGTCGTCAGCGTCCGGTAAGCACGTCGACGACCGCGTCGATGTCATCGCCCCCTCTGCTGCTAAGTGGTTATTTACAATGATCTTACAAACAGAGTGATCACTAACTCCTCCTCTTGCAGATCGATTAGGTTATTTGACTGATCGGTGAGTTTAAAATTAATTCTCGTTAAAAACCGATCATGGCATCGCATATAGACCGGATTAATCGGACTCTCAACGATTAAAAATCCCGGAGGGGCTGTTGGTGAAAATGAATAAAGGATGTACCCCTGTTGAGCCTGATTTGATTGCTTGGTATCCACCTGGTAACTCCCTTCGATAACATCACACACTAGATTGATTGCTATCACCGATGCGATATTTACGTTGTATGGAGCAATATGCCTACCATCATCCCCGTTATCGTGTCTGAGGATATAAGTTGATGGACCGATAAAATCATTAAGAGACTTTCTTAGTTCTGGCGTGTTGTATCCTGGAAACTTGAAATCGGGTAAATCGGCTTCTGCGATATTATACTCGGTTAGGAATTTTTGTTTATTATCAATTCTGCTAGTGGATATTACCCCGATGATTCTTTCATTGATATATTCCATGTCTAATATAAGTTGATTTAACACCTCAACGTGTTTTTGTGCTTTTGTTTCCCGTAGCTGTTCTAGTTGTGATTGGTAAATACGATTAATCTCGATAAAAAACCTATCGATATCATTTAAATTAACTTCGACCTCGACGACCGATCCAGGAGTTTTCTCGTACCTAAAATACCAATACATGGTATTCCTGTCTTGAAATGTAAACCAGTCGGGGGGTGACGAGTTTTTCATAACAAACAAAACATCTCGATAATTGGGATTAATCTCATGATACGATTGTTTGCCCTCGGGGTTTTCATAAGGTGGATTCTTAGGCCATCCTAGTATGGTTCTTATTGAACTGTTATAAATATCAACCATATACCCCGGTGTGCTTATTTCAATCGTCGACGATAACGTCGGTTCATGAACCGTAATAGCGATTTTTGATTCCTTTCCTGTGATCGATTTTATCCTGCGTTGAAATTCTTTATTGATTTGTTCTATTTGGTATGACCCAGTTGGTATTGTAACCTCCTCCCAGTTTGGGGTTCCATCGGGTTTATTTTTCCGTGCAAAAACCAGCGAGTTATTAGGTTGTTGTCCGTTAAATGCGTCCGCTCGAATATTAGGCCAACTGTGATATACTCGCAATTTTGCCAGCGCTATTTCCTTCACTGGAACCGGTGATGGAAAGTTTACACTGAATTCGGGTTTCGTTGATGTTATCGATATCATATTTGTTTGTACCGGAGTGGTGTTCTCCGCGATCCGCTGAAGTAATTGAAACCCTTCGGGGTTCAGTGACATTATTATTATTTGTTGTCTTTAGTGTTTAATATTAATAACCAGAGCCCATTGAGGTGGTTCCGGCTTCCAGTTGAAAATCCTCGATTTTTGACATCGCGGAGCTATACAACTGGACCATCGTGGAGAATTCAACATCGGATACGAACAAATTATCAATCGATAACGAGATCAACCCGGATAATTTCGAGTATGCGTCGGATACTATTTGATGTTTTACTGTATACTCGTTGAGTTTTTTCTGAAAACACGATGATATCTTTTTAGTGATTGCGTTGGCGACTCCAGCAACTGTTGTCATTGCGGAGACAGCGATTGGAACAGCGATCGGGGCTATCGTGGTTACCGTGGATAAAATAACACCGGTACCGGCTATTATACCCGACACCGAGTACACGACCGCGTCGATGGCGGTTATTTTACGACGGTATTTTTTTATTTTTACACGGTATTGTTCGGAAAGCGTTTTCAAGTTCGCGGAAAATTCTTTTGCGGTATCGAATCGATATTGATGTGACGTCGGTGATACCTCTGATTCAATTTCCTTGGTGGTCATTTTTATTTTAAAAGAGCTAGTGTTTTTAATTACTTAGATCCACTACAAATTCCGCATACCATGTGATGTTTGCCCTAAATAGACTGCTATCAACGGCTTTAATTATAAACCGTTCGATTGTATCCTTGTCGATGATTGTTGATATTGTATTGTTAAACCCGGATGAACTCGGCGATGATATACTGAACTGCATCGCCGAAATCAATGTCAATCGATAAATGCCCTTAACAATTGCGGTGACATCTATTGCATTACGCGTAGGAGTCCAATCGAATGATCCGTATTGAACCGTGTATACGCCACTGCCGATGATCCCATGAGGTGTTTTCATTTTTTCGAGTTGCTCTGTCATTCTAGGTAGTTTGTCCTTAATCGCTTCAACATCAGTTTTGATTGTTTTTATTTCCCCTCCATACGCGTCTACATTTTTTTTGTTCGCTTCAATATTAGTTTCGAGTTGCTCTGTTATTCTCGGTAGTCCGTCTTTAATCGCTTCAACATCAGTTTTGATTATTTCTATTCTACGCAAATTCGCGTCTATATTATTCTTGTTCGTTGCAACATTAGTTTTGATTGTTTCTATTTCCCGTGTATTCTCGGTCATACTTTTTTTGTTCGCTGCAACATCAAGTTTGATTGTTCCTATTTCATATGTATGTACGTCTATACCTTTTTTGTTCGCTGCAACATCAGTTTTGATTAATCCTATTCCCCGCCAATACGCGTCTACATTTTTTTTGTTCGCTTCGACATCAGTTTTGATTGTTCCTATTTCCTGTGTATGCGTGTCCATATTATTTATGATCGTTGTAACATCAGTTTTGATTGTTTCTATTTTCCGTCCATGCGAGTCTACATTATTTATGATCGTTGCAACATTAGCGCCGATTATTTCTATTTCCCGTTCATGCGCGTCTACACTCCTTTTGTTTGTTGCAACATCAGTTTTGATTGTTTTTATTTCCTGTCCATACGCAGTGATATCATTTATAGTTATTGTGATTTCATCCGGTTTGGCATTTTTTTTACCAAGGAATTTATCAAAGTTGTCATCGATCCTGTTAACATTTTTTCGTAACGAGGTAAATTGGCCCGACAGCGTCGTAAACTCCAAAATAGTATTTTTTATTGTTGCAAGATTCGGTTCGGTTACCGTCGGGGTTCCAAAAAAACTAGCGGTAGTGAGTTGTATATCGGTGACAGATTTTTTCACCTCGGCGACAGATTTTTTCACCTCGGCGACAGATTTTTTCACCTGCGCGTCAAGTTCGGTCACCGATCTATCTAACCTTGTAAAACCGTCCTGGACTAATGTTACCCTATCCGTCACCGCTGATATATGTCCACCCGGTTTGAGTCGTCCGTCGCTGGTATACAGCGCGATAGTGTCCTCGGCGGCATCACGCTGTCGTATTAAAACGTCATTCAGTGACACATTACTGGATTTCAATTTACCCTGGCGGTCTTGAAATACAACTATTTCACCTGGGTCAACACTTGTTAAATTCAACGTATCAGCGATTTCATCCTCAATTAGTTTTTTTATGTCATCGGTGGCGGGCGTTTCCGTGGGCTTTTTCAGCGCCGAAACCGGTCGTCCCCAGATATCAATCATTATTATTGTAAATGTTATTCTCTAAAATCCGTTGAGCTTCTACGACCCCACTAGTGTATTCGTTTACAACCACATGAGGTGGTTTTCGCGATGATGAAATCGCCGCAAGTACGTTCAATACCTCGCGGCCACATATCGGTGGGTCACTTAACTGCTGTGTTGGCAGCGTGGAATAAAAAACCCGGGCCGAACACGCCCGGGCTGAACACGCCCGGATATACCGCATGAACTCTTTCGGCGGGGCTAACCCGTATGAATCAAAATAGACGATCGCACGCGGATCAATCGCGTATGCAACCCAATGAGTTCCCGCTCCGGAGGACCCATCGAGGTTAATTATGCCTGTTTCAATATTCCTTGGTGCCGCCGGTAATTGATCCCTCATAAAAACACCTCTGAAGTTTTTTATCGCTAGCGCGTTTGCGGCGTCTATTAAATCAAAATTAGACATTGGAGTCATTGACTCAGGAGTCATTGACTCCTGCGTTAATAAACGGTTCCCGGTAGTCTTAGACCCTTTCCCGAGTACCATGAATACGGGGTTCCCGGTAGTCTTAGACCCTTTCCGGCCACGGGTCGTTTTTTTTTGTAGCCTTTCCCGGTTGCCTTCTTCAATGCCATCCCCGCCGCGGTACCAACGGCTCCTAACGCCGCCGCCTTAGCCACTGCTGGTGCGGCCGCGGCAATCAATGCCGGAATCGCGGCTAACAACGGAAATATCCCACCGGTCTTTTCCATGTCTTTGATCGCTGCGGCCGAGAAATCTATTTGAACACCCTTTTTATTCTTCATCGCATCATTGAAATGTTTTCTTTGACGCGCCGTCAACGATATCTTATGATTACCACCTGCCATCTGTGACGGCTTCAGCGTTATTGTGGTCCCGCATTGTTTAGCCGACTTTGATCGTAATTTCTTGACTTGACCATCAGTCAACTCTACACTGACGACACTATACGACATTTTATTGTAAACGCGTTTTGTGCTTTCAATTACATGTTTTCCACTGGCGCATCAACGATTCTCATTCGTCCACCAACACCTTCTAGCAGCATTGATTTATCGCTGAGAATGACAGCGACCGCTCTGTAATTAACACCAGCTGGGGCTATACGAGCTCGGAAGTGTATATCAACGACGGATTGTCTCGTTAAATCAAGATGTTCCAACGAAAAGTAATAAATCGGATACAGGTTTTTAAAATCAAGTTGTGATATTTGCAAACCAGTGTCGACGTTTTGATCACGACCCATATATGACAGCAATCGATGATACACACGTGCGACATGGTTATCACCGTAATTAAGCTGTATATCCTCGGATGGTTCCTGTTGTCCGTTTATTCTCAGCGAAACCTCCATGACTCCTAATCGATCAAATATCATATGGCTGCGTTCTTGATTACCCAATCGTTCCCTATTCTGTAGCGCTATGAATATATGACGCGGGGCTGAAACACCCTGTTTTGATGCTAGGTGCCATGTAAACGTATCGGCGACGTTATCCTCTTTAGCATCAGTTGTTACCGTTAGCCAACTCAACAGCGATTTCCCTCCCTGTTCCATAAATGCTAACAATCGTGCTTCCGTGGTAACTGATGGAGTCAGCACCGGCATCCACAATGCCATTTTAGTTAAAATGACTTTACCGGCAGCGACGCCAGCAGCATGCCATATTGCATTGTTATCATCGCCCCTTCGCGTCAGGGCAATTGTATGCTTAGCCCCATAGACAACTTTTCTGACATTTCTGCAGAATCCAAATATGTGATGGAGTGGAATCGCGCATGAAAACTTTCGGCGTGGTCTTTGCAACATTCCTACTCGTGTTGCAAATCCTAGATTAAAATTATCGTTAGTACTTTTTATGATATTGAACTCAGCGCCTGGTCTTGCTCTGCGGTCTGGATTGGCTGCTTCAGCTTGTGGGTCAAATGCGGTATCTCTTTCCACCAGCACGTTAATGTACTGAAGATGATCAGCGTTATCGGTGGAGTCCTTCGCAAACATCATAGATGGGCCCGCCGATCTTGTATAATCATCTGAATACCTCGCTAACCCAATTATCGTCGTTGCAACATCAACCTCGCGTTCTATTGATTCAATTTCTCGCCCGTCAATAAGATATCTGGCGCTCTCAAATAACGCCATGATACCGTTGTTGACGAAGCCAACTCGAACACGATGGTCATCTGCGTATGGTGCATTATCGGCGGCATTTGTCACGAGTTCTCCCTCGATTTCGATAAACGCTTCACACGGCAGAAAGTATTTACTGGTATCTTGGACTTGAAGTTCAATTCGCGATCGTAGGTCAGGTTGCGCTGCATAATAAGAATAATATTGATAATCACGGACAGAATCATCCCTGCGTACTGGGGCGTCCATATCAAACGCGGGATCAGCGGTACGCGCAAACATTCTATTATTTATCATGTTGATGTTTTCAATTGCGATTTTTTCGTCGTAAATTCTTTGAATTTAAACCACTTCCCGCTATCGCGTTCATGAGCGCGTTGGTTGCCGCATCGGCGGATGGCGAAGTCGTCGCCAACGACTCTAATTTTTCTTCCACGGCGTTATTTATTACTTTACTGACATTTGCAGGCATCACTGTCGTTGATGGCATTACCGGTGGTTTCTGTTTTTTTCTCCTGAATTTCACCAATGACATTAGTTTGTCCCGCGCGGCTGAAAACGCCCTTCCGGCAACATCTCCAATGGCACTAATACCCTTATCACGAATAACATCAATAGCCTTCATTCCTAATTGTTTGGCTAACGGCGCTACTTTTGGAGCCATTCTTGTAAATAACCCCGCAATGGTGCTACCGAGACCATCTCCATAGTACGCGCGGTAAACAGGCAATCGCGAGTTTACCACGTAGACGAGTACTGGTTTATCATGGTTGTAGTGTATGATCATCCTTATTAAAAACACCAGTTTTCCAATTAATCATCCACGAGTTCGTCTATGAGCGTTCGATATACATTAATGTCCATAATACCGCCTGCAAATAACCGCTTGCAAATATCAGCGGCCTCATTGATTATTTCCGTAGAGTTATTTCCGGCTCGTTTTCCTCCGATTAGTACTTCCAGCCGTGATATATCACTGAGAACACTATTAGGACAGGTAACGCCGTAGGATTCTTTACCAACAGAGTATCCTTTTCCTTTTTTTGGTGTTATACTCTTAACTTCCTTGTGGAATGCGTCGTAATCGGATTTACTACGATGTGGTAATGCATCTTTATGTTTACTCGCTAAATACACTATTCTTGCCCAGTCCTTTAACGACTTTATATTTTTCTCGTAACCGCTATTGATATGCTTCTTATCTCGTATGTTCTTAGCAAAATTGTTGGCAGTAAAATTAATTAATTCTTCCCTGTTGCTGAAGCCTCTAATTTCATCTATTGTGCTCTTCTTGAGTACAATACGGGGTATATTCCCTTCTTTTTCTTCCGGTATTTCTTCTTCTGGTGTTTCTTCCGGTATTTCTTCTTCTGGTTCTTTCGCAGTAGCGCCTAGTTCTTCCTCGTCGGCCATTGTAACATAAGGTTCTTGTGGTTCGGTTATAGCGAGTGGTGGTGGCCTCCGTGTTGTAGCAGCCGCTATTTTTGCAGGAAGTGTTTCTAAAGACCTTTTTGTTTGTTCGGTCTGAGCCGCTATCTTTTCAAGCGCACCAAGAACGGGTACAGTTGCCGCCGTAACATCCTTAGTCGCTTTAGTTACCGGGGCAAATAACTGTTCACTTCCAACAGCAAAATCAGTTTGCATTTGTTGTCGCGTTTGAAGTTTCTCTCTCACTCTGTCTCGTAACGGTATAAACTTTCTAAGCGCTGCTAGCCGCTCTCTGGCTAGCCGAGTAGTAAGTGATTCACCTACCATTATTGTAAATTGATCCGCAATTTTCTAATTTTCCGCCGAGTGTACCATCGGGGGCTCCACGGAGTTTTCGTCTATAATCCTTCTAATGTTTTTGATCTTACTAGAAATCTCCCGGCGTCGTTCATAAACACGTCCGAGTTTTTTTCGTATTATTTCAACGGCAGTAAATAGTCCAATGAATGCATTTGCGTCATTGTGGTACAGGTTCTCATTAATCGTATGTTGTAATCGTTTTATAAAAAAATACTCGCGGGCCAGGGTAAAACGCCCCCGTTTCGACTGTTCGTTAATAATCTCATAATCGGATAATATTTTTTCACTGTCGAGACCATCAGATAATTCAATTCCTTGATTTTTTAATTTTGAAATCTCAGTTAATATATTATTGATGTCTTCGATATTCATTATTCTTATAAAACATCTTATTTCTAATATCAAAAATTTTAATAAAATTATTGGGGCCATTTTTGACCCCGTTTTTTGTATGGACAGTACAATGCCGTAGATCTCCACTCGAGTGTTGTGGCAGATTGCAGGCATACATGGACAGTACAATGCCGTAGATCTCCACTCGAGTGTTGTGGCAGATTGCAGGCATATACATATACTTAATTAAGGACATTCACATCTTGGAACCCCAAAGCATACATCTCCGGGAGGGAGGCCTAGGGTGACAAACGTCATCGTAGACCGCCCAGAAGATATGCTTGGGGGACATCACTACATGTACTTAATTAAGGATGAATATATTTACAATGAAATGATTGATGGATGATGGGACGGCACAAGACAGCACAAACATAAAACGGCGGGGCGGAACTCTACGGCCAATTCAACCAATCAAAAGCAACCCAATTAAATTAACCCGGTTGCATGATTGTGAACAAAAGACAACCACACGCCCGGGTCAAGAGCGTGGGTTAGTTTTGATTAGTTGAATTGGCTTTCGAAAGCCCCAGGCTTATAACGAGTCATCTTGTATATAAAGTGACTAATACAGCGGCGTCAGTCACAAGGTGTGTGTTAATTTGAATTCCCTTGAATCGTTTGAATCCTTAAATACTTATTAATGGTGTTTCACGGCATTTAAATGAAACCAAATACTCAAATAAAACATTAAAAAAAAGAATACAGCTGTTAGATAATAGCGTGTATTTCATTAGTTTTCATCGTAAAATGATTAATTAATCGCAACATTAATTGGACTTGAAGGGACGCAACATTAATTAGACTTCAAGGGACGTAACTCTTGTCATGCGACGCTATCACAAAACGAGTTATCTCCCTTTGATGTTATATATGAAAATCGAATTCTATGACCCGTCTTTTTTGAGATCGCTGTTTGATATATTCGTTCTGCAACAAATTGTATTGAGGCGATACAAATGTCAAAATATTTTCCTGCCTCATTCATCGACTGAAATATTTTTTCCTCGTGAGTTGTTGTATCAAATGACTTTACGGGTTTTACTTTCTTTGAGTATTTACCAGTTTGGCCTTTTTTACTATTTTCACTCTGAGAGATGGCTTGCAGATTACACAGTCTATTATTTTGATAATTAGAATCAATGTGATCAATAACGAGAGTATCTTTGATCAATCCGTGGAAACATTCATAGATGATTCTGTGACAGAGATATTTTTTCCCTCCAGCAGTAAACATTAAATACCCGTGATTGTTTTTCCATCCAACCGGCTTCTTCAGTCTACGATTTCTAACAATACCGTCGCGAGATGCCTCGTAATTGATGAGCAGGGGATGCGGCTGAAATTCTTGGTCCATTTGTATAATAATACTACTTGTCTAATTTATTATTTGGTTTAATTATGAATCTTTCAACGTAGTCTTGGGGGGTTTTGATGACGAAGTCGGCGGTGGGGTTGATGACGGCGTTTTTAATTCGCTTGTCATAATAGCGTTTTAGTTCCCTGTATCGCTTTCCGCCACAATTGATACACAACTGTGATTTTCCTCTTACACCGACGTGGCAAACCAAGCACGGGAGGGGGCCAAGAGAACCATTACGAACGCTTTGTAAATGATACCCGCAGAATTCACCTCTACATGATTTATTGCACGGGGTTGTCGACCCAATCATCAACCATTTGCAGTGATTCATTATACTATATTCTTTCATTTAAATACTTGTTTTAATTATATGGATGAGTTCGAGAGATTGGCAGCAATTAAACCCCGGAAAAATATTAAGTTCAATCTCGACAGAGTCCTCAAGGACACACCAAAAGCGTTAATAAACGATAGAACCCTGTTGAATAAAATACGCGATTGTATCGGTGAATTCAAGCGTGATGGTGCATCTCACAGTTGGTCAACATTTCGAATTGATGGCATTGTTGATGCTACCATGAACGACAACCGCGCAGCAATGATAATATCACAACTTGACGGTAAAAGGTATTTCTTCAGAGTAAAATTCATTGTCCGGGTGGAATCAGGCGATTGGATCATGCGTGATAAATTTGAACCAGTTCTCAGCGACAAGAAAACAGTCACTGTCAGCCGCGACTCCAAGCCGGGGTTGTTAACCGGAATTGACAAACCATACTATGAACGAGCGTATCCTGAAACAGCAGTTGTTTATGGAATATACCCGTTAAATAAGAAACCTGATATCGGAAAACTGAAACCGATGAAACAGTCAACTGGGATAAATTGTGTAGCAGAACGAATAATAGAGCATTTTACAAATGCATGTCGAGGAAACAAATTGACTGATTTACGACGTAGCAAAATCAACCAGTGGGAACTAACCGTAAAAGAGCGTGGAGCAACCATCAGCGACATAGCGAGATTAGAAACATCGCTGAGATTTCCAATAACCGTTACAACGATAACCGGTGAAGTATTATACGAATCGAAGTATAAATCGAAGGGAGCCCCAATCAAAATTATTGATCATAACGAACACGCATGGACGCCCGTGATCACAATATTTCCACGGGATAGAACAGTAAAGTATATACCCGAAGAATTCCTGGGAGAACAATTCTCCAAGGACGGTTTTCTCGCGGAGAGGAAACTATTTGATGCTATTGCCTACTTGTGTAAAAACGACCCTGTATCAATGTGGTTACTTCGCAGCGCTGAAAACGATGCGGATACCTTTGATCAGTTTGTAAGACCAAACGGTGAATTATATCGCACTGAAGCATTTCACAACAGGATGAAAAAAACCGCCATAGAATTTGAGGAGCATGATGAACAACTGCTAACAAATTGTTTTACGATTCCATCGGTTGTAGCTCATGTTGCAGCAAGGAAAAATGCGTGGAGACCAACGCGCAGGGAATTTCTACCGGATGTACAATCCAGTTGTTTGGAATACTATCACGGTGGACTATGGAACACTGAATACAACCGCGACGCTATGATCTCGGTTGATATGGTTGCCTGTTATCCAGCGAGTTTTCTCGGGTATGGATCCGCCGCTGAGTACTTTAGACGATTTGGACACCCCAGTCATGAAATGATTCGTGTTGCTATTAATGGACCACTGCCTGATTTTGATTTAACCGGATTCGCTCGCATAGTATCATTTGAATTCGCGGCAGGACTCCATCGCTGTTGCTATATTTGGATCGGTAGACACATGGCTGAAAAGAGATGGCTGCCAATAGCGCTGCTACGGTATATGATTGATTGTAGCATGCTAGTTTCGTTGATTGTCAGTGACGCGATTATATCATACCGGGCACAGACTGAAGTCTGGTTACCAGAACCGGAGCGTCTAGATAGCATAATTGACGAGTCCAGAAAAAACATTGATGCCGACGAGGAATATATCATCGAATGGTCCAGGAGGATATTTAACCAACGAAACCGCGAGGCAAAAGATCTCGGTAGAAGAATAATTGGTAAGTTCACACAAGGTGGAAAAAACCACGACTACAAACGATATTGCTCACGGCTGATTATAGATGACGCAGAATATGATTTCGTAATCAAGGACACAGTGGCAAAAAATAGATACGTGAACTGCAAAACAGCTTTCTTGTCCAATGGAACGAGGTTGGGTACAGTTGTTACCTACAGCGATGGAGACAGCCCGGCGTATCCACATTTGAGGGCGTCTATGCTGGGATATGCCGCTATCAATTTATTCTCGATGATAAATAGATTCCCCGATACCGCGGTTAGAGTAGCCGTTGATTCGTTTTACATAGACGTAAAGTATAAGGAAAACGTAGCCGAGTTTACTAGTCCGGACGAGAGTTGGGGTACATGGAGAATTAAAAATGAAATACGACGCGATTATTCCCCGTCAGCAGATGTCACCGTTGAGAACAACTACTTACGCGGTGATAAATTGTCAGAATGGTCTAATGCACCATCGTGTTCTGATCCAATTTGTAGACACAAGACGGTTTATTTAAGCGGCTGTGGCGGGTCAGGAAAGACGACTCGGGCAATTGAATTATTTCGAACGCGGGCAAGTATAATCGTGCTTACACCGACCCATAGACTAGCGCGAGAGATAAAACAACGAAATGTTGACGCCGTTACTTATCACAGCTTTTTTCGATACAGCGGCGGTGAGTGGACTCCTGATCGAATGGGTGAAAAATTTATTCCCGACATTATCATCTGGGATGAGATATGTACTGTTTCGTTAGATACTTTACAAATGTTTCTTGAGTGGTTGCTGCGCGCGAATACAGCGGTAATCATGTGTGGGGACCATGGCCAACCACCACCATTTGTCGGCGAGGGTCCACATGATTGGTTAAGGGGTTTTGTGGACTATTATGAAGAAACCGATACTGATTACCGAGCACTTGATGAACAACTGCGCGAGGTTAAGAAATTAATCAGATTACAGCCGGATAGAATTCAATGTGAAATAATTCGCGAGGTGATTCCGGAAACGCCGTTAAATGAATTCTGGGAAACATGGAGACCAAACGATTTGATTGTAGCGAGTAGAAAGATAGTCAGAGACACACTTCAGCGGAAGTTGTTTACGTTGCATAAGGAAAAGTTTCCAACGCGTCCAGTGCCGTTATGTTATAGACCCGCGGACACACGGCGGCAGAACATTGAAGTTGAAATTCCAGGCCGGACAGAAAAACAAATTCTCGTGCTGAATGATATCGTGCTCGTTGATATCAGCGTCGTCGAGGACGCGCTACGTGCTGATAAATCCCCGTGGACGCTAGGATACGCAACAACAATACATTCCTCGCAGGGACTAACCATCACGGACACAATTGTTTGGATAGTTGATAATCGCATCGAATGGTCAAATCTAGTCTATCTTGCAGTGTCCAGAGTACGAAGGATAAATCAGCTTCGAAGAATTGTTATTGACGGAGCCGATGACGGAGTCACTGACGAAGCCGGCGACAAAGTCACCATCGATGCAAGCGTCATTGATAGAAAACTCTCGGGTTACCGCCAACAGGATAAAAAAAAACAGCGGCGTTTTGATATTGATGCCGAATTAATAATCTCGCTACGACAACAACAGAATAATCACTGCGCGAGTTGCAATTGTATAATGAGTTGGCGTTATTCGGATAAAGACACTCGCCAATTTACCGTGGATAGGATCGATAACAGTCTCGGTCATGTCAAAAACAATGTGAGGTTGACCTGTCTTGAGTGCAATAGACGCAACGGCGCTAGTTAAGACCACGTGGGGGTAATTGAGTATCGTTAGGTATCACTTGTAGTTGCTCGCGTGTAAATCCGCGCTGAGGAGCAGTTGAATCCAGTCTATAGATCGGTGGTCTACCAGTTGATCGTGTTATCGTTGATATGTTATGTGTGGTAACACTCCAAATAGGATCGGTAGCCCTTTTTTTACCGCCTTCAAGCTCTCCTGGTTCATATAGATATCTAACAGTGACATCGCCAAGAATCGGCTTAGAAACGCTATTTATTTTTAATTTTCCGGGTATATACTCGTATTTAATCGCGTCGCTGGGCTTCATGTTGATTACTCGGGTAATCTCGTTATTTAACGCTGCAATTACACCTGGCAACCTTTTGACCCATTCACGAGATCGTTTTTCCTGAATGAATTCCTTCGCGTATTGATATCCAAATAACCGTTCAGCGAGAGTCCGATTGAATCGTTCAACAATTGCCTGATCACGATGTAGCGCAGTATGACCTCGTCGTATCGCGACGCTATGATGTTTCAGCGTTGATAAAACAGCGCCGCGAAATTCACTACCAGGATCAACTTGTAATAGATTTGGCCAGCGCAGAGGACCTCTTCGATAAATCCGCTCAAACGCATCGGCTACTTCAGTTGCTGACTTTGTTTTCAACGGTTCCGCTTGTTTGTATCGACTCGCAACATCAACTACGGTTAGCGCGTATTTGTAACCGTTGTCATGCGGCAGAAATAGTATATCAGCCTGATGAACTTCATTAGGTACGCTGACATCAAAGCGCGAGAAGTTGATTTGTTTAGGCGGTGGTAGATAGATTTGCCATATAGCCTGTTTGGATAACCAATTAGCCGCAGTGGTCTTTGTTACCTTTGCAGCGCTTGCAAGCTTACCAATTGCGGCCTTCCCCTTCCAGTATCCTCTCGGAGAATAATAGATGGAATCCATCGTTTTTCTTGGATGATTGTTATTAATTACCAGCGCCAATCATTAATTTACCTTTCATAGCCGATTTTACCAACCATGAGGCCAATTTTTCTTTGACGGATTTATCAGGAATAGCATTTAGCGCGTGAATTAATTTTACATCCGCGATATGACGCTGTTGCAGATCGCTACTTTTGTAAGCAACATCATGAGCATGACACGCCTTATCAATAGCATTTATCGGATACTCACCTGGATTGGGCTGATCCTGAGCATCGAGTCTAATATCTAATCGTGTTCCGGGGCCACAGTAGTTATATCCTGGGAGGTGTTTTTCTCCTGGATACTTTGCCCACGGTGTTCCGGGGAGTTTTGCCAATTTGGCTGCGATGTCACCTCCTCGCTTTTTTTTAAAACATCTCCGGGTCTAATAGAAATAAATCTAAATTTCTTTGTACCGCATTGTACACACTTACCAGTAAGCGCCGATCTGTTATTTCTTGTCGTAACGGTTGTCATATCATTTGTGCCAGTACGCACTCTACACTTCACACAATATAGATCCATAATTTATGTATAGAGATATGAATATAATTGATTTTTCGGCGACTAAAACAAGAGAACCAGTTAAGCATGTTGCAGCGTTACCAAACTCGATCCGGATGATTATCATCGGACCATCTGGATCCGGCAAGACGCAATTGTTACTCAATTTAATAATGAGATGGATGAAGTGGGATAAGTTGTATTTGGTTGCTCCTAGCGTAGATGATCAACGATGCTACGAGGTGTTGAAAGATTTCAACGAGAATGCATCAGCGATCGCTAAAAAAAATGTTATTGAGTTTATTACGGATATCAATGATGCACCGGGTATTGATGATATTGATGGCGACGTTAACAATCTAGTCGTGTACGATGATGTTATGTTAGACAATCAAAAAAACCCAGCTAGGATATTTTCCAGAGGCAGGCATAAAAACACTGACGTGATATATGTCACTCAACGATACACTCAGATTCCAAAAGTAATTAGAGACAACTGTAATATTCTTGCTGTATTCAACGGCGTTGATACACACACGCTACGAAATATTTGGCAGACATGGTGCGGCGGTGACATGGACTTTAATGTTTTTCGAAACTTTTTTAGTCATGCTCAGTCGACCCCACATGGATTCGTAACGATAAATTTACATGATCCTCGGACACGATATCGTATCGGACTTGACCAAATATTCGGTTAGTTGTAAATAATTTTCATTGTAAATAACCATTTAGCAGCAGAGGGGGCGATGACATCGACGCGGTCGTCGACGTGCTTACCGGACGCTGACGACGCTGGGGATCGACGCGCAGAAGGTGTTAATTAAACCAAATGACGACGCGACGATCCCCAACGACGTCGTCGTTTTTTTTTTCCCAGGCGCTGACGACACTAGATCGTTGAGTGCAGAAAGTAATAATTAAGCAAAATAACGATTGGACAAAATGTCCGATTCGCCCCCTCTGCTGCTTCAAGTGCTTTCTTATTTAATTGGTTTCAGCTGAGTTGTTTTTTAAAGAAGTTTTTTTAAAAAACTTTTTTTAAGAAACAGTGGCATGTTTGAAAGATGGCTGCAAACATTTGTAAACATTGGAAAATCTTTCATTCTATGATGCTTCTTCTCAAATTTGGTCAAATTAGGTTAACAACAGAGCAATACTCACATCAGGAAGTGGCCTGTAGAATCTGGTTGAATTATGAAGTGCAGTTGATAGTATTCTGGCCGGCCTTGTATACAAACAACAAGACATCATTATTCATATACAGCTAGTTATATGTCATCCATGACTTCACATCAGAAATGATGTACCTCTCTATGCCTTGGATAATATGCTCGACTTCATTTGGGCAGGTAGATTTGTATATTTGACAGTCATCAGTTTACAAATGGTGTGACACCAGAAGTCGATTCAAGATGCTTGAGAGCAGATGAGTGTATAGGATGAAGAGAACAGGGCCTAGAAAGGGAGCCTTGTGGAATACAAAAACACAGATCAACTGAGCTGGAATGTTTTCCATTTATGGGCACAAATTGTGTCCTGCTGACTAATTAGGACTTGAACCATAGTAAGGCTGTATTGTGAATACCAATACATGCTGGAGATGGTGAATTGCAGCAGCAGGGGGGGCGAATCGGACATTTGTCTGAATCGTCATTTGGCTTAATTGTTACTTTCTGCACTCAGCGGATCCGGTGTCGTCAGCGCCCGGTAAAAAAATAGACGACGTCGTCGTCGGGGGATCGTCCAATCGTCATTTGGTTTAATTAATACCTTCTGCGCGCCGATCCCAGCGTCGTCAGCGTCCGGTAAACACATCGACGACCGCGTCGATGTCATCGCCCCCCCTGCTGCTATGATCTTACAAACAGAGTGATCACTAACTCCTCCTCTTGCAGATCAATTAGGTTATTTGACTGATCGGTAAGTCTAAAATTAATTCTCGTTAAAAGCCGATTATGGCATCGCATATAGACCGGATTAATCGGACTCTCAACGATTAAAAATCCCGGAGGGGCTGTTGGTGAAAACGAATAAAGGATATACCCCTGTTGAGCTTGATTTGATTGCTTGGTATCCACCTGGTAACTCCCTTCGATAACATCACACACCAGATTGATTGCTATCACCGATGCAATATTTACGTTGTATGGAGCAATATGCCTACCACCATCTCCGTTATCGTGTCTGAGGATAGTTGATGGGGGGGCGTCCGCGGGTGGATTCTTAGGCCATCCTAGTATGGTTCTTATTGAACTGTTATAAATATCAACCATATACCCCGGTGTGCTTATTTCAATCGTCGACGATAACGTCGGTTCATGAACCGTAATAGCGATTTTTGATTCTTTTCCTGTGATCGATTTTATCCTGCGTTGAAATTCTTTATTGATTTGTTCTATTTGGTATGACCCAGTTGGTATTGTAACCTCATTCCAGTCTGGGGTCCCATCGGGCTTATTTGTCCACGCAAAAACCAGCGAGTTGTTAGGTTGTTGTCCGTTAAATGCGTCCGCTCGGATATTAGGCCAACTGTGATATACTCGCAATTTTGCCAGCGCTATTTCCTTCACTGGAACCGGTGATGGAAAGTTCACACTGAATTCGGGTTTCGTTGACGTTATCGATATCATATTTGTTTGTACCGGAGTGGTATTCTCCGCGATCCGCTGAAGTAATTGAGACCCTTCGGGGTTCAGCGACATTATTATTATTCGTTGTCTTTAGTGTCTAATTTCAACAACCAGAGCCCATTGAAGTGGTTCCGGCTTCCAGTTGAAAATCCTCGATTTTTGACATCGCGGAGCTATGCAACTGGACCATCGTGGAGAATTCAACATCGGATATGAACAAATTATCAATCGATAACGAGATCAACCCGGATAATTTCGAGTACGCGTCGGATACTATTTGATGTTTTACTGTATACTCGTCGAGTTTTTTCTGAAAACACGATGATATCTTTTTGGTGATTGCGTTGGCGACTCCAGCAATTGTTGTCATCGCGGAGATAGCGAATGGAACAGCGATCGGGGCTATCGTGGTTACCGTGGATAAAATAACCCCAGTACCGGCTACTATACCCGACACCGAGTACACGACCGCGTCGATGGCGGTTATTTTTCGGCGGTATTTTTTTATTTTTGCACGGTATTGTTCGGAAAGCGTTTTCAAGTTCGCGGAGAATTCTTTTGCGGTATCGAATCGATATTGATGTGACGTCGGTGATACCTCTGATTCAATTACCCTGGTGGTCATTTTATTCTAAAAGAGCTAGTGTTTTTAATTACTCACTTAGATCCACTACAAATTCTGCATACCATGTGATGTTTGTCCTAAATAGACTGCTATCAACGGCCTTAATTATAAACCGTTCAATTGTATCCTTGTCAATGATTGTTGATATTGTATTGTTAAACCCGGATGAACTCGACGATGATATACTGAACTGCATCGCCGAAATCAATGTCAATCGATAAATGCCCTTAACAGTTGCGGTAATATTTACTGTATTCTGTGTAGGAGTCCAATCGAATGATCCATGCCGAATTGTGTATACTGTGTTTTTATGAGGGTTTTTTATTTTTTCGAGTTGCTCTGCTACTCTCGGTAGTCCGTCTTTAATCGCTTCAACATCAGTTTTGATTATTCCTATTTCCTCTGCATGTGCGTTTATATTTCCTTTGATCGCTATAACATCAGTTTTGATCGTTCCTATTTCCCCTTTATGCGCGTCTATACTTTTCTTGTTCGCTATAACATTAATTTTGAGTACTTCTATTTCCCCTTCATGCACGTCTATACTTTTTTTGCTCGCTATAGCATTAGTGTTAATTGTTTCTATTCTCTGTCCATGCGCGTCTACATTACTCATGATCGTTGCAACACTAGTTTTGATCGTTCCTATTTCCCCTGTATGCGCGTCTATATTCCTTTTGTTCGCTGCAACATCAGTTTTGACTGTTTCTATTTCCCCTGTATGCGCGTCTATATTCCTTTTGTTCGCTGCAACATCAGTTTTGACTGTTTCTATTTCCCCTGTATGCGCGTCTATATTCCTTTTGTTCGCTGCAACATCAGTTTTGACTGTTTCTATTCTCCATCCATGCACGTCTATATTATTCTTGTTTGCTACAATATCAGTTTTGATCGTTCCTATTCTCTGTTCATGCACGTCTATACTTTTTTTGTTCGCTGCAACATCAGTTTTGATTGTTTTTATTTCCCCTGTATTCGCGTCTATATTCCTCTTGTTCGCTGCAACATCAGTTTTGATCGTTCCTATTTCCCCTCCATACGCGTCTATATTCCTCTTGTTCGCTGCAACATCAGTTTTGATCGTTCCTATTTCCCCTGTATGCGCGTCTATATTTCTTTTGTTCGCTGCAACATCAGTTTTGATCGTTCCTATTTCCCCTGTATGCGCGTCTATATTTCTTTTGTTCGCTGCAACATCAGTTTTGATTGTTTTTATTTCCTGTCCATTCGCGTCCACCCTCCCTTTGCTCGTTGCAACATCAGCTTTGATTGTTTTTATTTCCTGTCCATACGCAGTGATATCATTTATAGTTGTTGTAATCTCATCCAGCTTGGTATTTTTTTTACCAAAGAATTTATCAAAGTTGTTATCGATCCTGTTAACATTTTTTCGTAACGCGTAAAATTGGCCCGACAGCGTTGTCAACTCCGAAATAGTATTTTTTATTGTTGCAAGATTCGGTTCGGTTACCGTCGGGGTCCCGAAAAAACTAGCGGTAGTGAGTTGTATATCGGTGATAGATTTTTTCACCTGCGTGTCAAGTTCGGTCACCGATCTATCCAACCTTGTAAAACCGTCTCGGATTAATGTTATCGTCGATATATGTTCACCCGGTTTGAGTCGTCCGTCGCCGGTATACAGCGCGATAGTGTCCTCGGCGGCATCACGCCGTCGTGTTAAAACGTCATCCAGCGACACATTACTGGATTTCAATTTACCCTGGCGGTCTTGAAATACAACTATTTCACCTGGGTCAACACTTGTTAAATTCAACGTATCAGCGATTTCATCCTCAATTAGTTTTTTTATGTCATCGGTGGCGAGCATTTCCGTGGATTCTTTCAGCGCCGAAACCGGTCGTCCCCAAATATCAATAATCGTTATTGTAAAAAAAAACGGCGTTTCTAATTAACCCGCCGGGCCTCTACGACCCCACTAGTGTATTCGTTTACAACCACATGAGGTGGTTTTCGCGATGATGAAATCGCCGCGAGTACGTTCAATACCTCACGGCCGCATATCGGCGGGTCGCTTAATCGCTGTGTTGGCAGAGTGGAATAAAAAACCCGGGCTGAACACGCCCGGGCTGAACACGCCCGGATATACCGCATGAACTCGTTTGGTGGGGCTAACCCGTATGAATCAAAATAGACGATCGCACGCGGATCAATCGCGTATGCAACCCAGTGAGTTCCCGCTCCGGAGGACCCATCGAGGTTAATTATGCCGGTTTCAATATTTCTTGGCGCTGCCGGTAATTGATCCCTCATAAAAACACCCCTGAAGCTTTTTATCGCTAACGCGTTTGCGGCGTCTATTAAATCAAAATTAGACATGGGGGTCATTGACCCCCGGGTCAATAAACGGTTCCCGGTAGTCTTAGACCCTTTCCCGAGTACCATGAATACGGGGTTCCCGGTAGTCTTAGACCCTTTCCGGCCACGGGTCGTTTTTTTTTTATAGCCTTTCCCGGTTGCCTTCTTTAATGCCATCCCCGCCGCGGTACCAACGGCTCCTAACACCGCCGCCTTAGCCACTGCTGGTGCGGCCGCGGCAATCAATGCCGGAATCGCGGCTAACAGCGGAAATATCCCGCCGGTCTTTTCCATGTTTTTAATCGCTGCGGCCGAAAAATCTATTTGAACACCCTTTTTATTCTTCATCGCATTATTGAAATGTTTTATTTGACGCGTCGTCAACGATATCTTATGATTACCACCTGCCATCTGTGACGGCTTCAGCGTTATTGTAGTCCCGCATTGTTTAGCCGACTTTGATCGTAATTTCTTGACTTGACCATCAGTCAACTCTACACTGACGACACTATACGACATTTTATTGTAAACGCGTTTGTGCTTTTAATTACATGTTTTCCACTGGCGCATCAACGATTCTCATTCGTCCACCAACGCCTTCTAGCAGCATTGATTTATCGCTGAGGATGACAGCAATAGCTCTATAATTAGCAATAGCGCCGCGAGTTACATTAGCTCGGAAGTGTATATCAACGAGGGATTGTCTTGTTAAATCAAGATGTTCCAGCGAAAAGTAATAGATCGGATATAGTTCTTTGAAATCATATTGTGATATTTGCAAACCAGTGTCGACGTTTTGATCACCACTCATATACGACAGCAATCGATGTTACACACGTGCGACATGGTTTTGACCGTAATTAAGTTGTATATCCTCAGATGGTTCCTGCTGGCCGTTTATTCTTAGCGAGACGTCAGTAACGCCTAATCGATCAAATATCATATGGCTGGATAATTGATTATCAACTCTCGTCATATCCTGCAACGCAACAAATATATGACGCGGAGCCGAAATGCCTTGTTGTGATGCCAGGTTCCATGTGAAAATACCATTGATATTTGATTGCTTAGTATCTGTTGTTGTTGTTAACCAACTTAGTAATGATTTTCCTCCCTGCTCCATAAAGGATAGCAATCGTGCCTCTGTGGTAATGGATGGAGTCATTACTGGCATCCACAATAATATTTTAGTTAAAACGACTTTACCAGGGTCATTATTTGGATTTGCAGGATCCGCTAGAATTCTCCAAATTGCATTTCTATCATCACCTTTTCGCACAAGCACCACGGTATGCTTTGCTCCGTAGATAACTTTTCGCACGTTCCTACAAAATCCAAATATATGATGCAGTGGAATCGCGCATGAGAAAGATCTACGCGCCCCTGTTAACATTGATATGCGTGTTGCAGCTCCGATGTTAAAATTAGGATCGCTGTTTATAATCATATTCTCAATATCAACATCAGCGTCCCCAGCATTATTTTTTGGTCGTCTTACCACAAATTGCGAGTTTCCGGCAGTGTTTCTAGTATCCTTTGCAAACATCATAGATGGACCCGCTGATCTTGTATAATCGTCGGAATATCTTGCTAGCCCGATTATTGTTGTAGCAACATCAACATCGCGTTCTATAGACTCGATCTCTCTTCCATCAATGAGATATTTTGCGCTCTCAAACAGCGCCATTACGCCGTTATTGACTAAGCCAACTTTGGTACCATCTGGATACGGTGCTGGTACAGCAGGAGTATCGGCCTCTGTTACAAGTTCTCCTTCGATTTCGATAAACGCTTCACACGGTAAAAATATTTACTGGTATCATGGACTTGAAGTTCAATTCGCGATCGTATGTCGGGTTGTACTGCATGATAGGAATAAAATTGATAATTACGGACAGAATCATCCTTGTGCACTGGTGCGTCCATATCAAACGCCGGGTCAGCTGTTCGTTTAAACATTTTATTTAATAATACCCTGATGCATCTAAATCATCGTCGTGGTTTTAAACCACTTCCCGCTATTATGTTTGCGATGTCATCTTGATTATTGTTTACCAACGACTCTAGTTTTTCTTCCACGGCGTTATTTATCACTTTACTGACATTCGCAGGCATCACTGTCGTTGATGGCATCACCGGTGGTTTTTGTTTTTTTCTCCTCACCAACGACATTAGTTTGTCCTTTGCTGCAGAAAGCGCCTTTCCGGCAACGTCTCCAATAGCACTAATACCCTTATCACGAATAACATCAATAGCCTTCATTCCTAATTGTTTGGCTAACGGCGCTACTTTTGGAGCCATTCTTGTAAATAACCCCGCAATGGTGCTACCGAGACCATCTCCATAGTACGCGCGGTAAACAGGCAATCGCGAGTTTACCACGTAGACGAGTACTGGTTTATTGTGGTTGTAGTGTATAATCATCTTTATTATAAAAACACCGGTTTTTCAATTAGTGATTGTGATCACCACCCCCTCCCACCGCCGTGTGGAAAACCGGAATAAATTTTATCAAAATTTCCTTGGGTTTTTACCCTCGATAAAAATCCGGTTTTTTTCCGGTTTTTTCTTGATTTCTAGTCATTTTTGGTCATTTTTTGTTGCCTATAGTCGTTTTTTTCGATTTTTCAGCAAAAACATCGATTTTCTCTAAATGATTTCCTGGGGTTTTTGCCCTCGAAAAATGGCAAAAAACGGTCAAAAAACGACCAAAAACGGTCAAAAAATGGCAAAAAACGACCAAAAACGGTCAAAAAACGACCAAAAACGGTCAAAATTGACGCGGATTATAATTTTGCAAACGGTTGACATGTGTGGCGGGTTAGTTTTTTACTCTGACCAGTTTCCATCGATGGGGGAACTGTCATAATTATTCTGACATTTCCTCCTGTGGAAAACCGGAATAAATTTTATCAAAATTTCCTTGGGTTTTTACCCTCGATACAAATCCGGTTTTTTTCTGGTTTTTTCTTGATTTCTAGTCATTTTTGATCATTTTTTGTTGCCTATAGTCGTTTTTTTTCGATTTTTCAGCAAAAACATCGATTTTCTCTAAATGATTTCCTGGGGTTTTTGCCCCCAAAAAATAGCAAAAAACAGTCAAAAAATGGCAAAAAACTGTCAAAAAATGGCAAAAAACGGTCAAAAAACGACCAAAAACGGTCAGAATTAACAAAAACGATAATTTTAATCATCCACGAGTTCGTCTATGAGCGTTCGATACGCATTAACGTCCATGATACCGCCCGTAAATAACCGCTTGCAAATATCAGCGGCCTCATTGATTATTTCCGGGGAATTATTTCCGGCTCGTTTTCCTCCGATTAGCACCTCTAGCCGTGATATATCACTGAGAACACTGTTAGGACAGGTAACGCCGTAGAATTCTTCACCAGCAGAGTATCCTTTTCCTTTTTTTAGTTTTACCCTTTTTTCAACTTCCTTGTGGAATGCGTCGTAATCGGGATCACCACGATGTGGTAATGCATTCTCGTGTTTACTCGCTAAATACACTATTCTTATCCAGTCCTTTAACGTCTTTATATTTTTCTCGTAACCGCTATTGGTATGCTCCTTATCTCGTATGCTCTTAGCAAAATTAGAGGCAGTAAAATCAACTAATTCTTCCCCGCTGCTGAAGCCTCTAATTTGATCTATTGTGCTCTTCTTGAGTACATTACGGGGTATATTCCCCCTTTTCTCTTTTTCTTCCGGTATTTCTTCCGGTATTTCTTCTTCTGGTTCTCTTGCGGTAGTACCTGGTTCTTCTTCGTCGGCCATTGTAACATAAGGTTCTTGTGGGTCCATTATAGCGAGTGGCGGTGACCTCCGTGTTGTAGCAGCCGCTATTTTTGCAGGGAGTGTTTCTAAAGACCTTTTTGTTTGTTCGGTCTGAGCCGCTATCTTTTCAAGCGCATCGAGGACGGGTACAGTTGCCGCCGTAACATCTTTGGTCGCTTTAGTTACCGGGGCAAAGAGTTGTTCGCTTCCAACAGTAAAATCGGTTTGTAGTTGCTGCCGCGTTTGAAGTTGTTCTCGGACCCTGTCTCGTAACGGTATGAACTTTTTAAGCGCCGCTAGCCGCTCTCTGGCTAGCCGAGTAGTAAGTGATTCGCCTACCATTATTGCAATTGCGAAGCAATTTCTAATTTCTCGCCGGAGTTTTCGTCTATGATCCTTCTAATGTTTTTGATCTTACTAGAAATCTCCCGGCGTCGTTCATAAACACGTCCGAGTTTTTTTCGTATTATTTCAACGGCAGTGAATAGTCCAATGAATGCATTTGCGTCATTGTGGTACAGGTTTTCATTGATCGTATGTTGTAATCGTTTTATAAAAAAGTACTCGCGGGCCAGGGTAAAACGCCCCCGTTTTGATTGCTCGTTAATAATTTCATAATCGGATAATACTTTTTCACTGTCGAGACCATCAGATAATTCCTTGATTTTTTAATTTTGAAATCTCGGCTAATATATTATTGATGTCTTCGATATTCATTATTCTTATAAAACATCTTGTTTTTAAATAAAAAAAAAATGAAACCCCGCGTATCAATCCCGAGGTGTTTAACAACACTGAATACTTTGTTTTCTTCCGGAACAGACGTGACCTTGTCACGGTGACTTCGTATCTATATATGAAAATCGAATTCTGTGACCCGTCTTTTTTGAGATCGCTGTTTTAGTTATATTCTCTGCAACATCTCGAACTGAGGCTCTACAAATATCGAAATATTTTCCTGCCTCATTCATCGACTGAAATATTTTTTCTTCGTGCGTTGATGTATCAAACGATTTAACACCCCTTGCTTGCTTTGAAAACTTGCCAGTTTGGCCTTTTTTATTGTTTTCACTCTGAGAGATGGCTTGCAGGTTTGTAAGAGAATTATCAGTCTTATTACTATTAATATGATCAATCACAAGCCCATTCTCGATTAATCCGTTAAATGCTTCAAATACCACCCTGTGGACAAGATAAATTTCCCCCCCGGCACCAAACATCAAATACCCGTGATTGTTTTTCCATCCAACCGGCTTCTTCAGTCTACAATTTCTAACAATGCCGTCGCGAGATGCCTCGTAATTGACGAGCAGGGGATGCGGCTGAAATTCTTGGTCCATTTGTATAATAATACTATTTGTCTAATTTATTATTTGGTTTAATTATAAATCTTTCAACGTAGTCTTGGGGGGTTTTGATGACAAAGTCAGCGGTGGGGTCAATGACGGCGTTTTTAATTCGCTTGTCATAATAGCGTTTTAGTTCCCTGTATCGCTTTCCGCCACAATTGATACACAACTGCGATTTTCCTCTTACACCGACGTGGCAAACCAAGCACGGGAGGGGGCCAAGAGAACCATTACGAACGCTTTGTAAATGATACCCGCAGAATTCACCTCTACATCATTTATTGCACGGGGTTGTCGACCCAATCATCAACCATTTGCAGTGATTCATTATACTATATTCTTTCATTTAAATACTTGTTTTAATTATATGGATGAGTTCGAGAGATTAGCAGCAATTAAGCCCTGGAAAAATATTAAGTTCAATCTCGATAGAGTCCTCAAGGACACACCAAAAGCGTTAATAAACGATAGAACCCTGTTGAGTAAAATACGCGATTGTATCAATGAATTCAAGCGTGATGGTGCATCTCATAGTTGGTCAACATTTCGAATTGATGGCGTTGTTGATGCTACCATGAACGACAACCGCGCAGCAACGATAATACCACAACTTGACGGTAAAAAGTATTTCTTCAGAGTAAAATTCATTGTCCGGGTGGAATCAGGTGATTGGATCATACGTGACAAATTTGAACCAGTTCTCAGCGACAAGAAAACAGTCATTGTCAGCCGCGACTCCAAGCCGGGGTTGTTAACCGGAATTGACAGACCATACTATGAACGAGCGTATCCTGAAACAGCAGTTGTTTATGGAATATACCCGTTAAATAAGAAACCTGATATCGGAAAACTAGCGCCGATGAAACAGTCAACGGGGATAAATTGTGTAGCAGAACGAGTAATAGAGCATTTTACAAATGCGTGTCGAGGAAACAAATTGACTGATTTACGACGTAGCAAAATCAACCAGTGGGAACTAACCGTAAAAGAGCGTGGAGCAACCATCAGCGACATAGCGAGATTAGAAACGTCGTTGAGATTTCCAATAACCGTTACAACGATAACCGGTGAAGTATTACACGAATCAAAGTACAAATCGAAGGGAGCCCCAATCAAAATTATTGATCATAACGAACACGCATGGACGCCCGCGATCACAGTGTTTCCACGGGATAGAACAGTAAGGTATATACCCGAAGAATTTATACAGGATAGTTTTCTCGCGGAGAGGAAACTATTTGATGCTATTGCTTATTTGTGTAAAAACGACCCTGTATCAATGTGGTTACTTCGCAGCGCTGATACCTTTGATCAGTTTGTAAGACCAAACGGTGAATTATATCGCACTGAAGCGTTTCACAACAGGATGAAAAAAACCACCATGGAATTTGAAGAGCATGATGAACAACTGCTAACAAATTGTTTTACGATTCCATCGGTTGCGGCTCATGTTGCAGCGAGGAAAAATGCGTGGAGTCCAACGCGCAAGGAATTTCTACCGGATGTACAATCCAGTTGTTTGGAATACTATCACGGTGGACTATGGAACACTGAATACAGCCGCGACGCTATGATCTCGGTTGATATGGTTGCCTGTTATCCAGCGAGTTTTCTCGGGTATGGATCCGCCGCTGAGTACTTCAAACGATTTGGACACCCCAGACATGAAATGACTCGTGTTGCTATTAATGGACCACTGCCCGATTTTGATTTAACCGGATTCGCTCGCGTAGTATCATTTGAATTCGCGGCAGGACTTCATCGCTGTTGCTATATTTGGATCGGTAGACACATGAATGAAAAGAAGTGGCTGCCAATAGCGCTGCTACGGTATATGATTGATTGTAAAATGCTAATTTCGTTGATTGTCAGTGACGCGATTATATCATACCGGGCGCAGACTGAAGTCTGGTTACCAGAACCGGAGCGTCTAGATAGCATAATTGACGAGTCCAAAAAACACATCGATGCCGACGAGGAATATATCGTCGAATGGTCCAGAAGGATATTCAACCAACGAAACCGCGAGGCAAAAGATCTCGGTAGAAGAATAATTGGTAAGTTCACACAAGGTGGAAAAAACTGCGACTACAAACGATATTGCTCACGGCTGATTATAGATGACGCAGAATATGATTTCGTAATCGAGGACGCAGTGGCGAAAAATAGATACGTGAACTGCGAAACAGCTTTCTTGTCCAATGGAACAAGGTTGGGTACAGTTGTTACCTACAGCGATGGAGACAGCCCGGCATACCCGCATTTGAGGGCGTCTATGCTGGGTTACGCCGCTATCAATTTATTCTCGATGATAAATAAATTTCCCGACACCGCGGTCAGAGTAGCCGTTGATTCGTTTTATGTTGACGTAAAGTACAAGGAAAACGTAGCCGAGTTTACTAGTCCGGACGAGAGTTGGGGTACATGGAGAATTAAAAATGAAATACGACGCGATTATTCCCCGTCAGCAGATGTCACCGTTGAAAACAATTACCTACGCGGTGATAAATTGTCAGAATGGTCTAATGCACCACCGTGTTCTGATCCAATTTGTAGGCACAAAACAGTTTATTTAAGCGGCTGTGGCGGGTCAGGAAAGACGACTCGGGCAATTGAATTATTTCGAACGCGGGCAAGTATGATCGTGCTTACACCGACCCATAGACTAGCGCGAGAAATAAAACAACGAAATGTTGACGCCGTTACTTATCACAGCTTTTTTCGATACAGCGGCGGTGAGTGGACTCCTGATCGAATGGGTGAAAAATTTATTCCTGAGGTTATCATCTGGGACGAAATATGTACTGTTTCGTTAGATACTTTACAAATGTTTCTTGATTGGTTGCTGCTCGCGAATACAGCGGTGATCATGTGTGGCGACCATGGCCAACCACCACCATTTGTCGGCGAGGGTCCACATGATTGGTTAAAGGGTTTTGTGGACTATTATGAAGAAACCGATACTGATTACCGGGCACTTGATGAACAACTGCGCGAGGTTAAAAAATTAATCAGATTACAGCCGGATAGAATTCAGTGTGAAATAATCCGCGAGGTGATTCCGGAAACGCCGTTAAATGAATTCTGGGAAACATGGAAACCAAACGATTTGATTGTAGCGAGTAGAAAGATAGTCAGGGACACACTTCAGCGAAAGTTGTTTACGTTGCATAAGGAAAAGTTTCCAACGCGTCCAGTGCCGTTATGTTACAGACCCGCGGATACACGGCGGCAGAACATTGAAGTTGAAATTCCAGGCCGGACAGAAAAACAAATTCTCGTGCTGAATGATATTGTGCTCGTTGATATCAGCGTCGTCGAGGACGCGCTACGTGCTGATAAATCCCCGTGGACGCTAGGATATGCAACAACAATACATTCCTCGCAGGGACTAACCATCACGGACACAATTGTTTGGATAGCTGATAATCGCATCGAATGGTCGAATCTAGTCTATCTTGCGGTGTCCCGAGTACGGAGGATAAATCAGCTTCGAAGAATTGTTATTGACGGAGTCAGTGACGACAACGACATCATCGATGCAAGCGTCATTGATAGAAAACTCTCGGGTTACCGCCAACAGGATAAAAAAAAACAGCGGCGTTTTGATATTGATGCCGAATTAATAATTGCGTTACGACAACAACAGAATAATCACTGCGCGAGTTGCAATTGTATAATGAGTTGGCGTTATTCGGATAAAGACGCTCGCCAATTTACCGTGGACAGGATCGATAACAGTCTCGGTCATGTCAAAAACAATGTGAGATTGACCTGTCTTGAGTGCAATAGACGCAACGGCGCTAGTTAAGACCACGTGGGGGCAATTGAGTATCGTTAGGTATCACTTGTAGTTGCTCGCGTGTAAACCCCCGCTGTGGGGCAGTTGAATCCAGTCTATAGATCGGTGGTCTACCAGTTGATCGTGTTATCGTTGATATGTTATGTGTGGTAACACTCCAGATAGGATCAGTAGCTGTTTTTTTACCGCCTTCAAGCTCTCCTGGTTCATATAGATATCTCACGGTAACATCGCCAAGAATCGGCTTGGAAACGCTATCTATTTTTGATCTTCCGGGTATATACTCGTATTTAATCGCGTCGCTGGGCTTTATGTTGATTGCTCGGGTAATCTCGTTATTTAACGCTGCAATTACGCCTGGCAACCTTTTGACCCATTCACGAGATCGTTTTTCTTGGATGAATTCCTTCACGTATTGATATCCAAATAACCGTTCAGCAAGAGTCCGATTGAATCGTTCAACAATTGCCTGATCACGATGTAGCGCAGTATGACCTCGTCGTATCGCGACGCTATGTTTCAGCGTTGATAAAACAGCGCCGCGAAATTCACTACCGGGATCAACTTGTAATAGATTTGGCCAGCGCAGAGGACCTCTTTGATAAATTCTTTCAAACGCAGCGGCTACTTCAGTTGCTGACTTTGTTTTTAACGGCTCCGCTTGTTTGTATCGACTCACAACATCAACTACGGTTAGCGCGTATTTGTAACCGTTGTCATGCGGCAAAAATAGTATATCAGCCTGATGAACTTCATTGGGTACGCTGACATCAAAGCGCGAGAAGTTGATTTGTTTGGGCGGTGGTAGATAGATTTGCCATATAGCCTGTTTGGATAACCAATTAGCCGCAGTGGCCTTTGTTACCTTTGCAGCGCTTGCAAGCTTACCAATTGCGGCCTTCCCCTTCCAGTATCCTCTCGGAGAATAATAGATGGATTCCATGTTGTTATTATAAACGCTAGCGTTTTCAATTACCAGCGCGAGAAGCTCCGCTTCCAATCATTAATTTACCTTTCATAGCCGATTTTACCAACCATGAGGCCAATTTTTCTTTGACGGATTTATCAGGAATAGCATTTAGCGCGTGAATTAATTTTACGTCCGCGATATGACGCTGTTGCAAATCGCTACTTTTGTAGTAAGCAACATCATGAGCATGACACGCCTTATCGATAGCGTTTATTGGGTACTCACCGGGTTTGGGCTGATTTTGATCATCGAGTCTGATATCTAATCGTGTTCCGGGGCCACAGTAGCTATATCCTGGGAGGTGTTTTTCTCCTGGATACTTTGCCCACGGGGTTCCAGGGAGTTTTGATAACTTGGCTGCGATGTCACCTCCTCGCTTTTTTTTAAAACATCCCCGGGTTTAATAGAAATAAATCTAAATTTCTTTGTACCGCATTGTACACACTTACCAGTAAGCGACGATCTATTATTTCTTGTTGTAACGGTTGTCATATCATTTGTGCCAGTACGCACTCTACACTTCACACAATATAGATCCATAATTTATGTATAGAGACATGAATATAATTGACTTTTCAGCGACCAAAACAAGAGAACCAGTTAAGCATGTTGCAGCGTTACCAAACTCGATCCGGATGATTATCATCGGACCATCTGGATCCGGCAAGACGCAATTGTTACTCAATTTAATAATGAGATGGATGAAGTGGGATAAGTTGTATTTAATCGCCCCTAGCGTGGATGATCAACGATGCTACGAGGTGTTAAAAGATTTCAACGAGAATGCATCAGTGATCGCTAAAAAAAATGTTATTGAGTTTATTACAGATATCAATGATGCACCAGGCATCGATGATACTGATGGCGACGTTAACAATTTAGTCGTGTACGATGATGTTATGTTAGACAATCAAAAAAACCCAGCTAGGATATTTTCCAGAGGCAGGCATAAAAACACTGACGTGATATGTCACTCAACGATACACTCAGATTCCAAAAGTAATCAGAGACAACTGTAATATTCTTGCTGTATTCAACGTGGGTGTTCTTTAAATCATTAGCATCAAGTGTCAATATTTTTAACAGCGGTTTTACAATCGGAGTTTTGAAAACTGATGAGAATTTCCTAAATGAGTGAAGTATTGATAGCAGTTATTGAAGGCAATTTTGAATCTAAGTACTCAAGCATCAGTGATATCAGTCTGATTGAGTTCACAGGATGTTTGGGTACTCTTCATCACAAGGATTTGGGGTGCTCTTCATCGCAAGGCCAAGAAATAGAAATACGTGTTTCCAGTCGAGTGACTGTCCCCGTTATTCATTGCTGACATTAGCACTTCCCTCCTCCCCTCCACTGGGGTAAAAAGAAAGTTTCCCGAAATTGATTTGTACATCTAATTAAGCTGGTTTGTCCAAATATTTGAAGTGCTTAGTACACTACATGGACTGATCATTATTATATATATATATGTATAGTATGTATGCTGTATCAATGATATACCACGACATGTATACATTTTTCATTAAAAGGAAATGAGGCTTGCAGAGTTTCCATTTAATGAAAAATTTATACATCGAGTGGTATATCATTGAGAAAGCATACATTCTATACATATGTTTTATTTATATCACATACAAATACACACATTTGCCATCTGAATGGAGTTATATGCTCAGGGTAACTATGTATTGATCGAGTGAATGAACTCCTCACATCCCTGCGAGTGTGTCCGCTACAAAATGTAGTTCTACAATTTTTCTTGTTGTTCACAATCACATACGCAAATTGATAAAAAAAAATGTTTTAGTTTCTATTTTTATTTACATTTATTAAATCAATATAAGATGCACTCATGATTTAAACATGAAATATAGTTTTTATGAAGAAAGTAGTGCATTACAAACACGGTTAGCTTCTTGTACACTGAACCTGAATTGTCAGGCTTTCACATACTGGCGTATGGAAATTAGCGTGGAATAGAAACTAAGCGAAATTACAAACCAACAAGAGGTAATTAAAATATTTTAATACAGTGACAGTTCATCTAAGTCATTGTTCTGCTTTAATTAACATTTCTAAAGACTATAAAATTCTCATTCTCTCTCTCTGTCTCTCTCTCTGCCATCACTAGGGTTGGCGTCACCTAGTGAGGTAACTATTGGTGTCAACCCCATAGACCTCCTTCATGATCAAAAGTTAAATTTTTTGTAGATAGTCATTTTGGTGTCACCCTCTGATGGTGTCACCCAGTACAGTCTGCACCCTCCTAGTGATGCCACTGCTCTCTCTCCTTTAGATGGTTTGACTAAACTTTACCATCATTCATAGATCCAGAGTTATCATCGTATGACACAAGCGAAAATCCCCAATGCTCATATTTTCATGAAGTTTTGCCCATATCTATCTACGATAATCCAGAGGGGAAACAGAGGCGACTATTTGGACATTTTTATATTATATAATTAATTATCAAGTTCTAGATCATTATAATAGGTTTAAGAAACAAGAACAACAAAGTATTAAATATGCTACAGTATGTGTGCCTTGTAATCGACAAATTTAACATACAGGCCTAGTGTCGAATGGTGATTGCATCTATGTATCATTGATATTATGAACACTGTAGATAGATCCCAAGGAAAGTATAAACATATCATTACAACTAACTAGATTACTGATGGTTACTTGGTACAAGTTCAGTTTGAATGTTTTTGTCAAGTGCCATATGTTTTTCTCTCTCTCAGATTTTTGCTTTTCTTTGACCCTTATGCACAAGAGGGGAGAGGGGAATGGAAAAAAGAAAGGATACCAATGAAATTGTGTACCATTTTAATTTCATTCAGAAAACAGGCAATATTAACTACTTTCTATCATTATTTTCATATGTCATTTATGAATAATGAATGAGTAGAAATTCATCATTGATCTATAGGCCTGCAGTTGAAAGATGTGATTTGATTTTGATTTTTAACGTAGTTTTCACAATTTTTCAGCCATAACGCTATGATGTCTGCAATGTGGCAGTTTATCATGATGTCTCGCACTGGGGCATCATGCTGCAGACATGTAGCATTATGTCCCACCCAGTTACATCATCCTGACACCAGGCCGACTGGTCCTAACACTAACCTCTTAATGCTAAGCACCAAGCGAGGCAGCTGTTAGTACCACTTTTGTAAGTCTTTGGTATGACTTGGCCAGGGATTGAACCCATGACCTCCCACATCCAAGGCAGATGCTCTAACCACTTGGCCACTGGAGAGGTCACAGTTGAAAAGAATATTTATATATTCGTATTACTGTGCCATGGACGGATCACAATTTGATATATACCAGTAGTATTGGTATATCAATTTGCGTTATACCAACACTTTAAATGCCATGTTATTCTTAAAGCATATATATATATATATATATATATATATATATATATATATATATATATATATATATACACACATACATATAATGTTTAAGAAAAATATTTTAAAAAATTTCCCCCCAGAATCCGAAAATCATTCGTGCTGATTTAGCCCAGTAGGTGAAGTGCTTAGAATATTATATATAATAATCATTATAATATGTATAATGTTTAAAACAAAAAAATAATTTAATGAACAAAAAAAAAAATCACAAAGCTGATTTGTGTTTCTAATTGAAGTGGTTTAGCCCAATACTTGAAGTGCTTAGTACATAGAGACAGATTCAAATGCTGTTAAAGGTTGCTGTGAATAGTCTCTGTCACAACTGTATGTTGATAATGAGTTTTCTGAAGTTGAGTTGTCAAGGTGATCTCTAATGAATTGAACTTTGTCATGAATGAAATGTACCAACATGTTCTGAAGGTTAACAAGAGAGAATGTTGAAAGTGGTGTACATTTATTCCTTGACATAATCTCGATGTATACAAAAAATAACTTCATTTTTATAAATATTGTAAGATTACTCCATCAGGTTTTTGAGAAGATAAAATCAGTGTTTTGTTCTCACCTGGACATTTATAGGATCATGCTACTACATGGATTTGAGGCAATGTAGTATTATTACTATATCAGGTTTGGAGATCACATAATCAGTGATACACTGTTAACTTGGAAACAGGGTAATATTACTACATGGGTTATGTGATTACCAATGTAGTGTTGTTACTACATCAGGATTTTGGAGGTCACAAAATGAGTGGTACACTTTCACAATGTAATAGGGAAATATTACTAAATGATTTGGTGTTTATCATTATGTAGTATTCTTACTACAGCAGGGTTTGGAGATCACAAACTCAGTGCAGCACTGTTCCCTGGGAACAGAGTAATTTGTTTTACATGGGTTTGATAATTAGCAATGTAGTATTGTTACTACATCAGGTTTTGGTGATCACAAAAGCAGTTTTACACTGTCACCTGGAAATAGTTGTTGTTGTTGTTGTAGTAGGGTTGAATGCTATTTTTCGGCACAGGATAGGCTATACATGGTGGCCAGTATTACTGGTTGAGGAAGAACCCAGGAGAACCCCAAAAAGAACCAGGGGTTTTGGAGATCACAAAACCAGTGCCTGGACATAGGGTAATGTTACTATATGGCTTTGGTGGATTCGCTATGTAGTATTGTTACTGCATCAGGTTTTGGAGATCACAAAATCAGTGCTTGGAAATAGGGTAATGTAACTACATGGGTTTGTGGGGATGGCTCTGATGGCTATGTAGTATTGTTACTACATCAAGTTTTGGAGGTCACAAATCAGTGCCTGGACATAGGGTTATGTTACTACATGGGTTTGGGGAATAGCATTAAAGCTATGTAGTATTGTTACTCATTCGGAGTAAAGATGGCTGCCATGTATATATGGTCTTAACACAGCTCCACTCAACTCGATGAACTTGGTGTAAAAACTGGTGTTAAATATGCTAATACCTGTAGCCATCATTTATACTGTGGATTTATGACAATATTAAGATAGTGTAAGTGAAATTTTATGTGCACATGTTCATGTACTCAAGTGAATTTGGAAACCTGTTCAGAACAAAGGATTTTTGGATATCCAAGATGGCTACCGAAGTGGATATACTTGAAACTGAACTACACCTACCATATCTGAACTTCAGTTGATACCAACTCAAACACATTATGCAAGTTTCATTCAAAAGTTTATGGATATGTGCTAGTCATAAATAAGGATTTGATATACTTTTGCTATCACTGCTATGAACAAGCTGAAAATATCAGAATCATGGAAACATATTAAATACCAGCCTTGTAGGTTCCTTACTTAACACACTCAGCTCAGCCTTTTCTGCATCATTCTCTGGCTTTAGTATGTCTGATATACCTGAAGATCAGAGCCATACAGATAACCCCATGCAGGAAAGTCATGTTCAGAATAAAAATGAAAACAATGGTGCAGATGATGATTTGGAGTTATCCATTATGGCTGATAATCCAGAATTCTTGAGGGTCAAACATAATAAATACAGTATCACTGTGAATATAGATCCACAAAAGTTTGAGTTTGTAAAACAGATATTGGATTCAGAACCTTGCATGACTTCATGCAGTTCAAGTGTACAAAATGGTATTATCTACAGAACACAAGAGAAAAACACTGTGACAGCTACATTGTATAAAACAACATGTGTCTTACATATACAAGGGCTGAACAGTCTCACATGGTTAGAATATATTATCTGTAAATGTAGACAGGATGAGAATACCCATGCTAAAGGCATTTATATGCTGACATCTACACTAGTAACTAGATGTAGTACCAAACATGAAACAGTTCCTAAAGTCTTTGACCTAAATGACTCAGGCAATAAAATTAACACCCCTCCAGAGTGTCAGGCAATTACACACTCCATAAATCATGACCACAGCAGTGATGGCTTAAGCCTTAATGATTTCTTCATGTGTGTACATCAAAACACAATTAGGAAATTGGAGACCCAAATGGAAGAATTAAAACTAGAGTTACATGCTATTAAATCAGCACAGGGAAAGGTTAATGAGCAAGTAACCTCATGTGAAACAGCAATTCAGACAGACTCCCAAATATCAACAGTATCAGATGCTCAGACACAGACAATTCCAGTACCAGCCAAAAGAAAATGTAAAATGACCATGCAAATAAAAACTGATGCCCAAAGTAATCCTGCATTGCAGACAACAGTATCCCCCTCTCAGTCATGTGACACACCTGCAACAGCAATAAGTGTACATCCATGGCCCGCAGTTCAAACAAGTCTGTTACCTTCACCAACAACTGCATTTCCCAGTGCTCAGACAAATGTGTCAAAATCAACACAAGTAGTTCACAAAACTGAAACACCAATTTCAGCACCCCTTCCTCCAAGATATGTGTCTGAAATACAATCCAGAGTCCAACACACGACATCACAAGCCAGAAAAGATAGGACTCTAATAATTGGCTCCTCAATTTTGAAAAGTATAATACCAAGGAGACTTTTTAAAACAGATGTACAGACTCTAAGAGGTGCAAAAATCAACAACATCACTGACAGAATAATGAACAGTGACCTAACCAAATACAAACAAATTATTATTTTAGCAGGTGGAAATGATTAGGGCATAACCGATTAGCATTTTTCTACCGATTTCCGATTCCGGATTTTGGGCATGAAATTTTTCCGATTCTGGATACGATTCAATTAATCGGAAATGCTAAATTAAAAGGTTTTTCAAATTAACTTTTTAAACCGTGTTACACACGTTTTGCATATCACACCGATGTCACAAGGGGAAGGATATGGCAGGACTAGAGCAAAATGCAACAAAGTTCAAAGCCACAGTGCCGACCCATTCTTTGTTCAACAATTAGTTGATCTTGCCGCCAGGCTTTAATATTCCCGCCTTAATCATTTATGTCGGCAAGCGGCCAGTTCCATCCTGTACTTTATTCAACAATTAGTTGATCTTGCCGCCATGCTTTAATGTCGCGGTCAAATAAAAGTAAAACAGGCTTTTGTTTGGTCCTATAGAGTTGGCCTCTTGCGGCGACTTAAATAAAAGCAATGAAATCTGATCGATTCTTGCATTTTCCAAAGTGATCGGTGATTGAAACAAGTTTATTGTGCTGTGAAAGTTTCCTTATTAACTTTATTTATATTTACGATTGTAAGAATCATTTTCTTTTAATACCTCATTAGCATGTGTCAATGTATTCAATATTATGCCTTCATTATTGAGGATGTTGACATAAACGGGTAGGACTGTATTATATATTTTAATAAATTTAAATCTTTCGGTCTAACTCAAGTATTATCGTTTCACCCCGTTGTGTTGACCATATTGGACTTTTCTGACTTCTTATTTAACTTTATTAACGCACTATCGAATGACACACAGTGTTAGACACGGTGCTATAGAAATTCAACTTTATTATTTTTATTATCCGAATCGGTCGTTCCTGCCTTGTCCGACTCCGACTAATCGGAAGTTCATACTATCCGGTGGAATCCGATTTCCGGATCAAAAGTCGGTTATGCCCTAGAAATGATGCCTGTGAGGGAAGGTCACTAAATCAACTCAAAACAGATTTTGAAAATTTATTGTATGCTGCTAGGTATTGCAGCCCATATACATGTAAATTAATGATATCGGGACTACCTCCTCGTGTGGACACCAAGGCCAAAGAAATAAATGATCTGATAATTGACTTATGTGAAGATTTCAACATACAGTACATTCCACAATACAAATCTTTCTTTATTCAGAATCAGGATGTCAACCTTAGTCTCCATCACAGAGACAAAATTCATCTAAGCAGAAAAGGAACCTCTCAGCTACTGAGAAATATTAACATGTATGCCCCCATTTTCAAGCACTTTAATGAAGAGTGCTGTCTCAACTGTGGAGAAACTGGGCACATGACACAGGTATGCCATCATGGCAAACAGATCGAGTGTTTTAGGTGCCATAAATATGGACACAAACAAAGACTTTGTCCATCAATGTATACATATTAGGAAGCTGGCAAAGAGGAGAATGCCAACGCTTCATGTACAAAAAAACTAAATGTACCCAGTGGGACTCTTGACTCTAACTATTCAATGGACACTATTGTAGATGCAAATGTAAATGGATTTTCAGGGTTTGTATGTGACTTTGAAAATGCTAATATATATAAACATTTAAATATAGAAATAGGATATCAGAATGATAAAAGTAGTATGGAGACAATCTCAGTGAGTACCCCATTGCATGATGACATACATGTAATTGATATGAAACTAAATACAAAAGGTTTTAACATAGGTCACTTAAATGTACAAGGTATAGTGGGAAAGATAGACCAGATTAAGTTAATGTTGTCTTCCAAGGAAAATAATATACATGTTTTAGGACTCACTGAAACCAAATTAAATGCTAACCACAATGATGATCTATTTCACTGTCAAGGCTACAATAAACCATTTCGTAGGGACAGAGAGACCCTGGGGGGGAGGGGGGGGGTCTTGTTGTATACATTAGGGAAGATGTAAATGTAAAAAGGCGACTTGACTTGGTGTCACATGAAATTGAGAGTATCTGGGTGGAAATTTTTCAAAATAATGCAAAATCTTTCCTGGCTGGTTTCATTTATAGACCACCTTTCTCCAAAGCATTTTGGAATGATAACTTTTTGAAACAAATAGAAAATGTTCTAGCACAGGAGAAAGAAACATATATACTCGGAGATATAAATAAGGACCTTCTCAATACTCAAATAAGGAACAACTGAATGGAATTTATTGAATCATTAGGCCTAGACCAGCTGGTAAATGAGCCTACAAGGGTAACAGAAAAATCAAGCACTTTTATTGATCACATTTATACCAACCTACCAGACAATGTGGCTTGTTTAGTGTACCGAATGTTGGTCTTAGTGAACACTATCCTACTTTTTTGACAAGGTTAAATGCAAGAAAAATAAGAAAAATACACATAAAACGATCACTTACAGATCGTTCAAAATTTTTAATGAAGAACAATTTCTCAATGACCTATATAAAGTTCCATGGAGTATGATCCAAAATTTGGATGACATAGATGAAGCCATGAGGGTGTGGACTGACTTATTTATGGATGTAGTATCTAAGCATGCACCACTGAAAGTACATCGAGTAAAGACTGATATTCAACCTAACTGGCTTACTACTGAAATCCTAGATGCTATGAAAACACGAGACAAATTCATGGCTATGGAAAACCATGCACAATATAAAGTATGGAGAAATAAAACAACAAGTATGATTAAAAAAGCTAAAAAAACTTATTATCAATCATTGCTTGAAAACAAAAAGAGCAACACAAACTCCATTTGGAAAGTCTTCAATGAACTCACTGGAGGAACGCACAAAAAACAGACAAATAAAATTCACTCACTTCTGGTAAATGACACCATAGTCACTGATGAAACTGACATTGCAAATGCTTTCAATGATTTTTTTCATCAACATTAGACAGAACCATTCCTTTGAGACTGCCTTGATCTCCCTAACTGATAAATGGCTTCAAGCACTTGACCAAGGTAGAATAATAGGAACTGTATTTGTAGATTTCAGGAAAGCTTTTGACAAGGTGGATCATGAAATCCTTTTGAAGAAACTGAAAATCTACCAGTGTGATGAAAGAACAATTAGATGGTTTACTTCATACTTAAATGAGAGAACACAACATGTTTACATAAATAATGCTCTGTCTGAACCTGAAACAATTAGATATGGAGTACCACAAGGCTCAATTCCAGGTCCACTACTATTCATTTTATTTATTAATGACCTACCACTTTTACTAAGAGACTCAATATCATCTACAGATCTCTATGCAGATGACACAACATTGTCAGACATCCAAAACACAAAGCATGAGCTCAAACTTTCTTTACAGAATGCACTAAACAAACTGGAAAACTGGTGCACATATAAGGGCATGGTGGCAAATACTGGTAAAACTAAAATATTACTTATCTCAACACGGCAAAGAAGGACAAATCTTGATAGTGATGAACTATGTCTGACATGGAAGGATACAAATCTGCAAATAGTCTGTCATGATAGGCTACTTGGTGTTCTGGTAGATAATAACCTATCATGGACTGAACATATCAAACATACCAGTAAAAAAGTCAATTCAAGTTTATGGCTTCTCAGTAGGATACGACATTTTCTCCCTGAAAGGCACAGAAAACTATTTTATAACAGTTACATACAACCCTATCTGGACTACTGTAGTACAGTATGGGGTAATTCAAATGATAAAAACACAGCAAAGCTGGCACATCTTCAAAAAAGAGCATTTGGGCTAATATCAATCCAGAAAGAAAGCAAGGAAAGTTTAGCTGGTAGGTTAAAAATAGTACCTATTAAAGACCGAATCTGTTTGAGAAAAGCCAAATTAATGTACAGGATAACTCAGAATAGTGCTCCTGAATATTTACAATCACTATTCCAGTATAGGCTACCTGGTAATACTCCCCACCTGCGATCCATGTCTACCAAACAGTATAAAATTCCCAAACCAAATAAGGAGTTATTTAAAAAAAGTTTCCAATACTCTGAACTCTGCTCTGGAGTAGTATTCCAGGTGAGATTAGAAATGCCCACTCTATTTCCTTCTTCCAAACCCAATATATCCAGTGGCTTCAGAGATGCAGCTAAATAAATGAATTCCTTTGTACGAGGGCCTCAAGGTAGATTAGTTTTTAGCTAATTGTTTTACCCTCTTTAAATAAGGTCATTATTATTATTATTATTATTACTACATCAGTTGTAGTGTTGTTGCTGCTTCAGGTTTTGGATCACAAAATCAGTGCCTGGGCATAGGGTAATGTTACTACATGTGTTTGGGGGGATGCTATGTAGTATTGTTAATACATCAAGTTTTGGAAATCACAAAACTTCTCTGCTTGGAAATAGGGTAATGTTACTACATGGGTTTGGAGTTCACCATGCAGTACTGGTACTAGTAAAATTCCATTAAAACGGACAAGCAAGCAATTCCTTTTTTATTCTGATAGCCATTAATAACCCTTTCTCTAGATCTGGCTAAAAGAATTTGGTTTGGGAACAGTTGGGTGATAATATTTTCTCTGGCTCTGCCTAATAGCAGAATACTGTAAAGGAAGGACTGTATGATAATACTTACTCTGGGTTTTCCGATAGCAGAATTCTCTTTAGGGGGAAGAGTATTACATTTTGTCTGGATCTGACAGCAGAATCCAGTTAAGGAGGGACTGGGTAATAATATTTTTTCTGTGTATGCCTGGATAGCAGAATTCTGTTAAGGACTGAATGTGTGGTATTATTTTCTATGGGTCTCTCTGATAGCAGAATTCTGTTAAGGGATTGCATTTTTCTGGGTCTGTCTGCCCTTTCTTTTATAAGTCAATCATTGTAGGCTAATTCTGTTAAGGGATTGCATTTTTCTGGGTCTGTCTGCCCTTTCTTTTATAAGTCAATCATTGTAGGCTAATATGATGCTGTGTATTTAAAAGAATTGTAAAATGCCTGAAAATTACAATGTCTGTCTTAATTGGTTACTTTCTGTATAAACTGGCACCCTATGAGTATTTATAAACCATTCACTTGACGATATGGAAGCAGTCAAATGCAAATGAAAGCTGTTTTGGGTGGATTTATTCTTTTAAATTATTATTCAATGGAATTACAAAGTGCTCAATAATATTCTTGGACTGGAACATTAATTTGGAATTATAGTGGAATCAGACAAGAACATTTTGAATTATATTATTGTGATACATCAAAGACTCTTTGCACATCACCACACTCCAGGCCATTTATTTGAAATACAACTGTAATTCAATTGGAATTTTAAACATTTAGACTTGCAATAAAATCTTAAGGACTATTTGGGATCCAATTCACAATAGCGTAATTTTTTTTAAAAATGTTCACTTTGTATTCAAGGGAAATAACTCATTGTCAAATTTTACAAAACTTGTTGGTTTTTGCTCTTTTCTGTTACTTTGTTTAAGACCATAGAGTTCTAACACATATATTACTACATAAAGTTGGTTTCGTCTTCAAATAATTTACCCAAATATACTACATAAGGAGAAAAGCTGAGAGGTGGAGTGAGATACATCCATTTACTACAGAGAGACTATTCTGGTCCCCTTAGGTATCTGAGATAGATTCTAGATAACCTGACTGGAGAAAATCCTCTGTGTGTCAGGGAGCCAGTTTGAAAGCGAAAATTGTCCCTATAAATTGTGAAGTCAAATCTAAATGTCGTGAGAAGGTAACCTGTTGTACCATGCCAATAGCTTCCACCGGATTGAGATAAACCTTTTAGCATGCAAGATCTCGAAGATAAAAGCTTGAAAAATGGATTCAAGTCTCCCATCACATTGTTAATAACACAGAACAATTTAACTCAAATGCAATACTTTTGATGACTGCACTAACTGCATGAGCTGAGATGTGAAGCAAATTCATTTTATGTGGGCTTATGTTCCAATATGCAGAACAAATGATCCACTTTATCCAAGAAGAAAGAGTCTGTGTTGATTTCATCCTTTACTATAGGCAGGGGTAAGAAGAGGCATTATCTCCCTTGATGCAATGCCTCCTTCCTTCTTAAGTATCACTTCAGAGCTTGCACTAAGACCTGTAGATGACCACAGCATGAAATGTCCAGAGGATGCAGGAATTCAATACAAAAGTCTGATTGCCCATGAACAGGAGCCTGTTCTTGGCAATGAAAGCAGGAGTTGTCATGAACGATACTGACACTTCTTAACAAAATTGCATGTAGTTCAGGTCCAATGAGAGAGCTCCCATTTCGCAGATTCTGCCTGCTGTTCACTAATGCAGTGAAGAAGCAGGTCTAATATGAGAGGTAAACCAATGAAGGTCTTGAGAGCAGTTTAGATGGTGTCTTGTTCAGCCAGGTTAGTACCCTGATAGATTCCGCTTGAGCAAGGAGCTAACTGCAATGTTTGTAATAAAAAATAGACAGAAGATTGGATAGGTCTTTGTATCATGTCCTCTCTTCCATGATGACACAATGTGCCAGTGAACATGGAATGGTAGCCTTTAATTGTGATTGGTGCTGTTTGTCGTCGAAGAGCCATTGGAAGTTAGATATTGAGGTTTGGATTCTTGCGGTGGTATAAAGGGTTTTGTGCATGCCACGTTGTGAAAATATTCCATTTTCAGAAGAGGGCTATCTTGCCATTTCTCCACCACTGGTTGTGAGAACTGTGTGCACTTGAGGGTCTGTTTAATAAGATCGAGACATACATGTTTAGCAACTCTGGGATGGAAACAGCTGCCATCATGGTTGTTTGAGTAGATGAGGGGATGTCTCAAATTGCGTGGAGATTATGTAGTGAGATTTATGAGATCATTGGTACAATTGTTTTTTACCATTTCATTGGAGCAATCAGAATGAGGCCACATTCTGATTCTCTCACTTTCTGTATCACCTTCAGAACCAGTGGTGTTGCAAGGTAAGCATATATCTCCAGGCCATTACTATCTATAGAAAGAGCATTGACTTCCCAGGCTTCTGGAACCGGGACTAGTGAGGCAAAGATTGTGAGTTTGGCATTCCACCTTGTCGCAGATATATCCACCACTGGTTGATCTCATTGGGCACATACTGAGTGAAAACTTTGGGATGAACAGATTATACTCTTACATGTAGTTGATTCTTTCAGAACAATGAGTCTGCTAAAACATTTAGCCACCCTGGAATATGACAAACTTTGATGTGGTTTGTTGTTAAACACACCTCTTAAAAAAATCATAAACAGGAATGCAAAGGTCTGGGTCCATGGTTTCACCTTACTGTTTGAGATAAGTTACCACAATGAAGTTGTCAGAATGAGAATTCAATTCTCATGAAGAGGGAAGTAGGAATGAGAGGTGTGCTGGTAATTCTTACATATAGAAGCCAGCAAGCTAACATTTTTGGCACAAACTGATTCATCTTGACCACAGAATACACCATGAAACTTAGTGGTATATAACTCCTCATGATGTATAAAAAAGTACATTTATTAAAGTCTTTGTCATCTGTGATGATCATTATTCAATGAGTATAGTATATAAGCTCTATTCCCTGTATAGTTCTTTCAATTCATCAGTTTTTATATCACATTTTATATTAATGTTGCAATATTCATATTTAAACATATCTGGTTAGTTTTCATCAAGGCTGTCTCTTAAATCCTAATGCCTGTCAGTAAAATGCAACTGACGCAATTGTTGGGTATGGCTGGACATTATCAGAAAGTTTGTTTAAATTTCCCCATAACTGCCCTGCCCCTGAAAATTTGTTGAGAAAGAAATACAAGCTTCATTGGTCTGAAAAGTGTCAGGAATTTTTTGATAAATTACAGGCCATACTTAATAGTGCACTAGTTCTTTCAGCTCCAAATTTCAGTCAATTGTTGAAAATGTTCATGCAAGTGATGTAGTAGTTAGAGACTATTGACTGAAGAAAATCTGGACACTAAACAGGTATCAGACAAATTATTCTACAATTGAGAAGGAATATTTGGTGTTGATATTGGCTTTACAACATTCTGAAGTGTATGTTATTAGTTCATTAGTTCAGCTGCTCTGATTCTTGTATTCAGTGAACACAACCCCATTACTTTCATTAACAAAATGAAAGGAAAAATCAAAGATTGTTGAGATCGAGTCTGATGTTGCAGGAATATAACACTGGCATTAGGCACATCATAGGAAAAGATAATTTGATTGTAGATACACTTTCACATGTATAGAAACAATTTATTGCTTTATTTTATATACATTTTGTGTTACTCATAGGCTATCTTTCTATGTAATTTTAATTATTATTGTATATATATGTATATATGACTAACATGTGAAATAAAACTTTACTGAATAAATCTTTTTCTTTATGAGGGGAGGTGCTATGTGTATTAAAATTAAATAACGTTCTTGCTGACCTTTGTCCATGATTGAGGTAGAGTTTTGGCTACTTGACTTTGTCAAGTTTCTCAAGATCTTTACTAAAAATTGAATTTAAAATCTAACCTTGTTTATGTGTTTGGTGTGTTCTGAACGCGAATTTGTTGAAAATATTTTTGAACCTTTGACTTTTTCATTACTATTTCAGAAAATCTATAGTGACATAGGTCAAGTGGAGATGTATATAAAGAGGTTTTTGGAAACAAGGTCTTCACTCCTATCTTAAGATAAGTCTGTGGAATCATCTTTAGCTGTGTTCGGATATACTCTGAGAACAATCATTAATTTAAATTCAAAGTGCTCCTTGACTTTTGGACTAAAACACTATTTTGGGATTATTGAGGACACATCTGGTGACATAATGGATTGTATCCTTGTGGTACATCAACATATTCAATATTAGCTGTACACCAGCACAATCAGAACTATTGGTGCTTCAGCACATTCAAGATTATAGGATCTGATTTGGATCATTCTGTACTTTTCAGCTTGTGATAGAACATTATCATTTATTTGTGACTTTACTCACAATACTTAAGTTCCTCTTAAATTTCAACTCTATTTTAGGGAAATAGAAAATTTGTTGATTACACTAAGTTGCTGTTTTTCCTTAAGGCAAAAGAGTCTTTATATATATATATATATATATATATATATTTATATATATATATAGAGAGAGAGAGAGAGAGAAATTAATACTGAAAATACCTCAATCCAATGAACAAAGACATTTGAACCTTTTATACACAATATCACCAATGGCACATATTCTTCTCCATGAGCAATTACAAAATCAAGCACCAGAATGGCAACTCGTGTACACTATTTATAGATGCAATCACCAGCTAGGCAATCTTCAGTTGTAAGCAAAGATATAATGAAACACAGTTTGTGTAGTCCACTTCGGGAAGACACTGAACGTACATCAGGTTCATGATGACCTTTGTCCATAACTGAGCATAGGGTTTTGTCCTCCCTGATGTTTATCATAGTTTTAAGATATTTAAAGGAAAACTCAGGAGTCAAAGGAAGGAGAGTTAATTTAATACCCTCTCTTCTGAGGAAGCATAAGCCGATAACCATATTTTATGAGTGAAATGTTCCAGCCATCTATAATTACACAAAATCATGTCTGTGGATGAGGGTGTAGTCTAGTGTCAACAGGAGATAATGTAAAAGGTACAGTCTGCAAGAGTTGTTGGATTTTGTGGGTTTAACACCATCTTTCAGCACACAATAGGCTATACAAGATGACCCATAAAACTGGTGGAGGAAGAATCCAGGAAAACCCTGGCAAGCTTTCTCACATAACCACACTGGCCGAGCCCAAAATCAGAACCCAAGTGAACAGAGGTGAGATGGCAGTGATCAGTAAAAAATAGCACTTTAGACTATTTAGCCATCCAGGGATCCCATTTTGCAGGAGAGGAAGTGAGACCCAAGGTCTATCAACCCTTCCTAGTTAAGGAGGAAGGGTCAACAATCATCCTCCCTGAACTTTTGTGGCATACCATTTTAGAGTCAGCCTGCTGAGGAAGAACTCTAAAATGTTCTTGCCTTGATTGAGGCTGCACAGCTTTAAAGAATTAGTCCTATGAACTCTAAGGGTGGTCAGGATGATCTCACTTTTTGACCAGTTTCTAAGAGACAGATTCCAAAACAAGGACCAGCGTTGCTCATCCCCCGAATCCCAAGTAGCCAGAGTGGATGAACCCACAGAGGTGAGTCTCTGCTTCTGCAGGGCAACCCTCAGAAGGTCCTTACTGTGCTCCAGTAAGACTTTGTAAAGTGCTCAGAGCAACATTCCTGATGACTGAAGCTCCACTGGCAAGGCCATGAATAGTGACAATGAATGCTTAGAAGTTGGCATTAAAGATTCCTCTTTCAGCAGGCTTAATGAGGTTGTTGAAAAGAGGTCAGCATGTGAGGGTACCTTTATTAATGACCTAGGTTTTTGTTCTTGGGTTTAGAGAGTTTTCATCAGAAGGCTAGCCCAGGTATGTATATACATGACCATTTGAACTGCTTGTGCATCCAAATAAGGAGGTCTGGTTGGCCAACAAAGATATGCAGTATACAGCTAGAAGTAGATACCATGGGAGGCAACAAAAGGGGGGGGGGACAGCCACCTCTCCATTGTCTAGGAATATCTTGGCACTTTCTAAACATCTGAAAAAGAGCCACTTAATTGTGACTGAATGAAAAAGAAACAAGTGGTTGCAAGTTTGCCCAAAAGGTTTCTCAAAACTGGAGAATTTTAGAATCACCAGAACTGTACAGTTTGTGACAAGGGTCATTGACCAAGAGGTGTTATTGAAAAGCCAGCACTCTTCTTTCTCTTTCTCCTAACTGATGGGTGAGAAGTGTCAGGACTGAAGGGAGCAGTAACCACCTTTGCTTATTTTCTGTCAAGCCTATGTACATGGACACAGATAGAAAGGATGTCTTTGTCATGCCCTTCTCCCGGTAGTCAGGACTACAAGACTCCATATCCTTTTGTTCTGGGGGAGGCTTCGGAGAGTGGAACCTGTATCGGTGACTCCTCTTGTGGTGCTAACATATCAATGGACTCATCAGGTGGGAAGGGGTTACTTTCTGCCCACATCCAGTATTTGTTGGCAGGTCCATCCTCCTAGCCTCTATTTTTAACCTAAATTCACAAGAGAATGTAGGCCAGTGGGAACAACCTTGCTACCATGCAGTCAAGATTTAGAAAGCCATGGCTGCACATAGGAATAAATAGAGCCACTTATTTCCTTGCAGTGGAAGGCACAAAACCCTGTGCATACTTGAATGGATACTAGGGAAGGGGGATGGCTAAACTGATCCCATTCCCTAACCTGATGTCTCTATGCCAATACACATTCCCCTCAGAGAATGAAATGGCAATCTGAAGAGTAGGGGGAAGAGCTCATTCTGATTCCCTTGTGGAGTTGCAGGGCTGGGCTCGACAATAACACAACCAAATGGTCCCAGGGACTGGAAAGGTACTGTTCGTCTTTATGTGGGCACACTACTCCCTGTCCACAACAAAGGAGAAGGGGAATGACGCTCTGCCATTCTGAATGAAAGTGGGTACTGCTCCACTGAGAGGATGGCACATCTCACTCTGTGGAAATGAGATGCTGCTGCTCCTTCCTTGGGAGGATGTGACTCACACCCTGCCCTTACCTAATGGTGTTGCTCTGCTCTTGCAGGATGAAGCCAAAGAATTCCCATTAAACCTTGGGTAATCTTTCTATGAGACCCAAAAATTGAAAACGAAAGAGGAAGAACATACATCCTCACTTTTAGGTACATGTCTATCTATCTATCTATCTATCTCTCTCTCTATATATATATATATACACACACACGCATGCACACAGACATGTACATAAAATATGGGGATTTCTTGTGACCGCACATAAACATTCTCTCCTTAGATATTGATCCTGCAGAAGATAGGTGAAAAGAAGTTTTTATTTGCAAAATAACTGCTATATAAATTAAAAATTTAGTGCAAAAGATGAATGAACAAATTCATATGCATCATCTAAGTGGATGACATCAAAATATTCCATATGAAATACATATACGATGAACATGTGAAATATGAGAATATCAATTGTAACCACCAAATCATCTGAAAAGAATTGTAGAGAATTTATGTGCATAACACACCATTAATAGTGTTCATACCATTTGCTCTGCGTTGTTTTCAATGCCTAATCATACTTTAAATATTAACAGATGCACAAATACACATATATGTGTGCATGTGTAGACAGATGGATAGATCAATAATTTTGTTATTATAACTGAGCAATTTTTCTTAATTCCTCTTTTTTCAAGCTTATCATACGAGATTATAATCTTCAGCAACATGAATATCATACAAAATTCTATTTCAATGAAACACCTGTTGGAGTAAGATTGCAAAATAGAAACATTCTCACAACTGCAATCTTTTATCTTTCCATGAACATCTTCAAATGAAATCACTTACTCATAATCAAGACAGCAAATTAGCAGAGCAGAGGAGAATTTAGGATCAAACTTTTTATAACTGATTCCTACCAGCTAGTACACCAAATGGATATTAAGTCTTTGAACCCTTAGGGATGTGCCCAGAGACCTATGCTACCAAGAAACCTGACATATCACAAGTAAGATCTTACTTCATAATGTTATGATTTTAACTTGGTAATCTATTTCCTTTCCTCTTCTTTTACAGGATATTCTTCTCAAAGATGATTGAAAATAATCTAAATCCTTGATACTATCTTCTGTAGATTCTAAATAATTCTCTAATAAATTAATGATGTTGGGGAAACTGTAAAATCCTGACAACTTATGTTCAATAAAACATGTAATTATCTAGCACCTATTAAGCCCTGAGAAAAAAGAAATCAAATGACATCAAGAAAAAACACACACATGCACTAAATTATATTTTAGAAATTCCATTCTGTAATTTTCCAGAGTGCAATAACTTTGGTTGTAATAATTATTCTACTATATCCTGGGAAAAATTAATGTTGATCCCAGATCATCACAGAAGTTTGTATTTTACACATTCCCATTAAAGATCAAAAAATTAATTTCAGACCTGTAACATAAGCCATTGTGCCTTTCAACATCGCTTGCTATGTGCTAATGAGAGGCAGTAAGTATACTTAGTACAGACTGTGATTTTCAACTATGTAGGCAGTATTTTGTCCAGCTTTTATTTTAAAAAAATAAATAATAAAGTCTCTGTGTATTACATTGTTGATACCACTTATGTATTGTTCATACTTTTACTAAAGCAGCTGAACTACAAATACTGTTCATGTCAATCAACACAAACTCTTCCATCGATAGGCTAATGGCTGCCAAGAAGGGTTCTAAACAATCACTCAGCCTGTCTCAGAAATGTCAGACTATGTTGGTTCAATATTGCTGGCACTGGTAACATCATGGATGACACATCCATGGAAAAGATCAAAACATGCACCCAACGTCAAGTCGGTTATTAACAGATGGCAAAGGCACTTGTGAAGGAAGACTGAAGTTACATAATCATCAGAAAAGTTGGCACAAGGTAGGTACTGTCAAGTCTATCAAGCTAAACATTTTTACAGGTCTGTGATGGTGTGAAATTTACATTGTGTTTGAGCATATTACATACCTTTACTAATGCCTCAAGTGTTTCCTTCTTTTCTTCATAAGCAGAAGGCTGAAAAAGTGAATATTTTGTAAAACTTGATGCAAAAGGTTTCCAAAACCTTGAACAAGGGTGCGTGTTAGTAATTGTTAGAGCAGCCAGCAAACTAACATCTTTATTTTGTGCATAAAATTGAATCATCTAGCCAACAGAATAAACTATAAAACTGGGTGGTGTGTTACTCCTCATGATGTCTAAAATGTATTTTGCTAAAGTCTATGCCATCTGTAATAATTATTCAGTGGGTATAGGATATAAGATCTATTGCATATGTAGTTCCTCTTTCAATTCATCTGCTTTTATATCTCACTACATATTAATTTTGTACTATTCAAGTGTAAACATCTTTGGTTTATATCTCATGTATAATCATGTATCATCATGTACATACAAGTAGTAGCACAAAACAATAAAACAATGATCAAAAGGATGTTTAACCTAATTTGTCAAATATATTCCAGAGTTATATGCTTTACAAGTTAGATCCAGACACAGAGGTAAAATATATGCAGCAAATGAAATCATCACGTTTAGTTATGTGCTACATGCACATCATCAACTGGTTATGTAAATTTAATTTATAATGTTTGCTTGAATTTCCCTAAATACTGAGGATAAGGTTTTGGCCTGACTGACTTTTGGCATGTTGTTTAAAATATTTACAAAAGCATGAGTTTAAGGCCAAACCTTTTTCCGAGTTTGGTATGTTTTGGAAGCAAACTAGTTTGCAATAATTTGAAATTTTCCATCAGGTTTTCATAAAATAATATAGTAACATAGGTTAAATGGGGATGTATAGAAAGATGTTTTGGAAACAAAGTCTTCACTCTTATGTTAAGACCAGTCTGTGGAATTATTTTTAATTGTGTTCCAATACAATTTCAGAGGAATAATTTATTTAAATAATTCGCTGGAATTAGAAAGCAATCATTGACCTTGTGTACTAAAACACTACTTTGGAATTCGGGTGGACTCATTCAAAGACATACTGGATTGTATGACTGTGGTCCACCAATACAATAAATACTATATCACACATTCAAGACTATTGGTACATCAGCACAATGAAGCATACTGGAATTCATCTGGATCATGCTATAATTTGGACTATTGAACATTTATGATTTTTTATTTAATTTATAATATTGTATGTTCTAGATGATACATTCAGTATGTCCACTGAATATAGAAAAGCCAACAGTCACCATATCAGATTCATTTTCAATGCCAAGAATTGATGACTGCACTGACAAAACTGGAAATGCATGTCTAAAAAATTGACATTTTAAAAGGATTCTGACAAATTCCATTCATGGAAAAAGCAAAAGAAATTTCTGCATTTGCAAACTGTCATAGATTTTGTCAATAAAAAGTCTTCCCTTTTTTTGGTATGAAAACCTCTCTGTTAATATTCCAGTCATTTAACGAACATAATAACATCTGGTGTAGATAATTGTGACACATAAATCAACAACCTATTTATCTACAGCGATACCTGGAAAGATTATGCAAATCTGACAATTAAGATAAAAGTGAGTTTTGACATGCTTCTGTCACATTTTTAGTACATATGTTGTAGGACACTGTTATGTTAAACCTATTGAATCAAAGTTCAAGGCTATCTCTGAATTCCCATTGCCTATGAGTAAAAATATGGCTGGGTATTATTGGAAATTTTGTTCAAATTTCTCAATAACTTCCGAGACTCTGGCAAATTTGTTGAGCAAGTAATGCAAGCTTCATTGGTCTGAAAAGTGTCAGGAATCTTTTCAAAAATGAAACGCCTTACATCAGTTCTTTCAGCCCCAAAATTCAAGTCAATTATTTAAAATATTGATGCAATTCTTCTACAGACCATTCACAAGTACAAAGGATTATAAACCATGATCTTGAAAAACTTAATGCATGGTCAAATATAACACTTTGAAAAAGACATTTTATTAATCGCTTGCAGGCAGACCAACTTTTCCCATCCAAGTACTCTTTTGACAATATGCATCTGCCTCTTGGTACAAATTATACACATTGGACTAACATTATCCTCTGATACTAAATGGACTGATTATTTTAGTATGATCAATCAGAATGCACGTATCTATATTATGCATGACTAAAGCTCTTTTCACAGGTCATCTTTGGCCAAACTAAATACACTACTCAAATTTCAGAAAGTGAATCTCAAATCTGGAAAAATTGCTCAAATAAAGATTCAGACATATTTGAGAAAAATTAAATAGGAAGTTGAACCCATTTATTATTGCCTGAGAGACCTTTCTTATGCAGAAATTGGTTGGTAAACTCATTCACAAGAAAGAATGAAGAAGAGACTGTGCATACTGTATTTGATTATAAACACTCAAGCACCTAACTAAAGTGACCTTCTTCTACAGAGGAGATATATAACTCCTAAAGTATCAAACCAAACTCCAGCTTTGTGGGTTTTTTAAGACATCCTTTCTCCCATTGTGGGACATGTCTTTGGGACTCTCGTCAAAGATATCCTAAAGTTCCTATATAAAATCTTCATAAAACATTTATTGAATTCACTAATCAGCCAATCAGCCTAGTATGATAGTATCAAAAGTCACCTTAACATAATACATAGTAAAATTAGACACTCATGCGGTCCCATCAATTCCAATCTTTACAGAATGAACATGGTGGACTCTCACATGTATACTTGTTGCTATGACAACGAAGATGCTGAAAACTTCTTGTTCTATTGCTCTTTATTTAACATTCAAAGATTTTTCACTCTAGATTTAGTACTAAAAGGTGAAGTCAAACCAAAAGCAAAATAGAAAATTGTCATACTAATAAATGTTCAGAAATATATCCATCAAACTGGATGTTTTAAGTACTTACAATTAAATAAACAAAATGGATAAAAGTGCTTGCAACCAGTGCAATGTCTTCTCTCTCTCTCTCTCTCACTCTGATCACTGCCCTTGTTTATTATCTTTTTTCAAATGTTTGATCTCACTTAATATACAAAACCTTTTACCTTCTTTTTCTAACGTATCTAATTTATTAAAATTAATGTCATCTTTTCATCATTTCTGTATGTTTTGAGAGAGACCTAGGTTAGTCAGACAACTCATGCCCAATACCATATTGTTTAGTAAAACCATAGCAAAATGTGCCTAAAAGAATTAACATTATCTTTCTCCATGAAATAATGCAAGACTATCCATGACATATATTTCAAGATGGAAAATACTGATTATGGCAGCATAAGGTGTGAAATAAAGGATCAAAAGTTAGAAAAAACAAGGCAGTTATGTAATAAAAGAATGCAGTACATGATATATGTACTGTGGCAATATTGCAGAGTATAAAACTTGTAGAACACAAAGCTGATTACAATATCTGCACAATGAGGTGAACTGTAAAATCTGTCTTGAGAGACATCTGCTATGAAAGACCACCTGTTTTGAGAGACAGAAACCTCCATGCACAGATTTATTGATCATATAATGTTATGACCTGTCATTAGAGACCACCTGTCTTGAGACCGCTATTTTGAGACAGAAGGGATGGTCTTTCAAGACAGGTTCTACTGTATTGGCAAAATCCAGCTCCTATATTTGGGCTCAATATTTCACTAGCTGCAAACTTTATTTGCCAAAGAAGCATTGCTCCAAATTGGACATTACTTAATTTAGAATAGATTAAGAAAATTACCACTATCAAACGAGTTATGTTGCTTTTTAGTGGTACAATAATAGTCTAGACTATTCTGAATCTCCTTGCTCATCATGCTCTGCCCCATCAACTTCTAATATTATGATGAATGTACAAGTTTTCATCAACTTAAGGGTTACTCTCCATCAATTAACAGAAGACTAACTTTAGTGTCTGAAACCATTTATAAATACATCAAAATATCGCTACCAATTTCATGTTCTGTGAACTCGGCTAATAGCAAAATATTTATTTTCTTTTAACTATACAAATTTTTTACACAAACTACAAGTAACGATTCAACAATCCTACTCAATATGTATAGGCGGGCATCTATGCATATTAATAAACTGTTCTTACAGCATTCTGATAAAGCATGATACGGTTCTTACCAATATTAATTCCTCTGTCTTGTATGATGTAGTTTTAATATATTTCTCAAATTTGACAGGAGCGAAAATATTCTGAAAATATAAAAGTTGTAGATAGAAATGTAAAGTAAAAAAACAAAGCAAAATGGATAAGACTTGTTATAATCATTACCAAATTCAGAATAGAATAAGAAAAGAAAAAAAACATTATTGAATGAGCAGTCTAGCTTTTATTGGTACAAGAATAGTCCAGATTATTATGAATCTCCTTGCTTTCTCAAGAAATTTCTTTTAATGTGGTGTCATTGATTGCATGAATTTTGAAAAGGCCTGGCTTAAAGCTTTCTATATCTGTGTCAACATCATTTTCCAATATTAAAATGCCATTATGCCATGATAGTTTCTGGCAAAGTGGACCAAGTTCTGTTTAATGTTTTGTTGCGATAAAGTTTTTTCAATGTTTTCCTCTTATCATGGCAGCCAAATGTGATGGTGGATAGCAATGCAACAGTTGTATAAGTGGTTAAGTGGTTTTGGAAGATGCTCAATATATCCTATATTTTTGAAAAGGAATTGCTTAAAGAACATTTCTTTTAAGAAACAATGTTGATTTTTTGAAAAAAACATGCACATATTTATAAATATTAGAAAGTCGTTCATTTTATTATGCTTTTTCCCAAATTTGGTCAACTTATGTTTACAAAAGAAAGATCTTTACATTCAGAAGCCGCCTGTAGAATCTGACTGAATTCTGTTTAGCTACTGTTTTGTTGGTTTTGAAAATATGTCAAGGACCAATCAGTGTCATAAATGTTTTCAAGGATTTATAATAAATGGTCAACATGAACTGGTACAAAAGGTGCACAAAGGACCTAAGGAATAAGAGTACAGTAATCGGATGCTACTCCAACTTCTAATTTATCATGTGATCTACTCAATGGTATCCAAATTTATTAATGCACTCAAGTCTGAAACAAAAACAATAGTAAACATTCTGAGTTTAAAAAAGATATGTTTTAATTCAGCTTTCACGTTTTGCATTTCCTCATAATTTTTAATCAAATTCAGTGTCTTTTCAAGGCAACCAATCAAATTCAAAAGATGCTTAAAATTGTGGTATGGATCACAAGTGCTATACACAATACCCACACATCGATGACAACAGATTTGGGACCATCTAACTGACCTTTTGGCAAGATGAGTCAGTAAAGGACTTCTTGTTAAATCTGGCAAGACAAAAATGATATTCACTCCAGACTAAAATTTAATATTGACAACAGAAAGCAATAAAAAGGAGTACAACTGTCAATGAAAATAAAACAAACTTTTAAAACAAAATTGTTGGAAGTATATTATAATATAACATTGAGTCTGCTGAGTCTTACCTGTTTTGTCACTCCATTTATAATCGGTATATGCGTATATCCAGAAGTAACATTGTTCTGGAAGAAAGAAAGTCTTTCATGTTTCAGAAATTTTATATCAAGCTGCTTTCTGATTTAACTGGTTAAATCCCGTCGATTTCTTTACAAAAAAAGTTCTATAAAGACTGATTTGTTTTTATTTTTAAAACTGTCAATTGTTGAAAGACGACATAAAACATTTGTACATATTAAAAAGCTATTGTTGGTATTGTTGTGTGCCTTAACACCATTTTTCAGCACAATATAGGCTATACATGATGGCCAATATAACTGGTGGAGGAGGTACATGGAACACCCTGGGAAAAACCACCTACCCATATGAAGATACTGGCAAGATTCTATTTAAAATTCTGTCATTCTATGATGCTTTATCTCAGATTTGGTCAAATTATGTTTACAATAAAGAGATTCTGACATTAGGAAATCACTTGTAGAAAATGAATTCTGTTGAGCATTTGTTTTGTTTTTGTTGAAGTAGCATGCATCATACAGTCATAAAGTTTGTACAGAATTTATCAGGAATCTTCAATGATTTTAAAAGTTTTTAAAGAATTATTTTTGTCCTGCCTAAATTTAACTTTCCCCCACATGTTACTTTATTTATCCACACATAAATAGACGTAAAATATGTATAAATGACCTAATTACTTATACCATAGTAATGGGATGCTACTCCATCTTGTAACATGCAATTTATCATGTAATCTACCTAATGTTATCAGATTGTATTCACGCATTAATTATGTTTACGTAAGAAGCAGTAGTAAACATTCTGAGTTTAAAAGAGATATATTTTAATTCAGCTTTTATGTTTTGCATTCCCTCGTGGATTTAAATCAAAGTCAGTCTTTTCAATGCAAACACTCAATATTCAAAAGTCTTTCAAGGTGGTATGAACCATGAGTGCTAATAGACAATACTAAATACATCGATGGAGACAGACTAAGGACCATACAGAAGTTTACTAGACATTATGGCAAGATAAGTCAACAATAAGCTTCTTCTTAAGGCTGGCAAGACAAAAACGACACTCACCCCTGTTGCTAAGGTTTCATATTAAAACACAAAGCAATAGAAAGGAGTCAACTATCAATGAAAATGAAAATAATTGTTTTAAATAGATGTTTGGAGCATAGTACAATGAGATATTGAGTCTGATGAGTCTTACCAGTTCTGCCACTCTTCTCTTTGTCAGCATACGCATATATCGAGAATATCCCAATGCAGATATTGCAATTTTCTGGAAAAAAAATGTTTTTTATGTTTTACTGACCAATTCATACGGGTCATTGTTATGATAGTTATACCATTTCAAGAACTAAAATTAGCTGTGGATGATTAGTGTAGAGTTGATAAGATAATTATACAGTTACGAAGACATTTTTCCATTTTATAGGCACAAACCTGCCAACATACACTGGATGGTAAAATGATACTGCTGGCTGATACTGATGCACATATTTTGATCGCAAATGTATCTAGCTGCAGGCATAGATATTAGGAAGGTAAAATAACTGTCATGAATGGAATTCCAACTAACATAAAAGTCGTTTATGATCACACCAAATAGCATAAATAGTATATATACAAAAGCGAGTTATACTATATACATCCAATAAAGAAACCAATTTTGTCTAGTAAAAAAGAAAATTGAAGACGTGATCTCACATGACGCAAAAACTTTGTTCTTTTTAAGAACCACTTCAGAGAGTATACTGGGTCATGTAGATCACCCTGATATTAAATGTCCACAGCAGGCAGAAATTCATTACAATGGTGCTATTCCCCATTCATGAGAGCATGTTCTTGGTAATGAAAACAGGAGTGGTCATGAGTGATACCAATCCATCTCGCTGGAACTGAATGTACTTTGGTTCCACTGATAGAGGATATATTTTGAAGATTCGGCCTGCCATTGCTAATGCAGTGGGAGAACAGGTCTTGTAAGAGAGGTGAACCAATGAAGGTCTGGAGAGCGATTCAAATGGTGTCTTCTTCAACCAGGTTAGTACCCACGACAGATTCAACTGGGGCAAGGAGTCAACATCATTTGATGGATCTAATTACAAATGAACTGAAGATCAGTTTGTTATTTGTTTCCATAGTAAGAAGAATGTATTGAGGTACTGATGCCTCCACTGGTATAACGTGTTTATCTGTACACCACTGGGTGAAGGTATTCTATTTGCCTTCGTATGCCTTTTAAGAGGAGGGCCATCTCACTTAAAGGATTTCTCCAGCATTGGTTGTGAGAAGTATTTATTCCAAAGGACTCGCTAAAGAAGATCTAAATGTACAAGTTTAGCAAATCTGGGTTGGGATGGAGCACCTGCCATCACGGTTGCTTGAGGAAATGATGGAATATCTTGATTTACCTTGGGATTCGGTTAACAGATTGATAAAGTTGCTGATCCAAATTTTTCAAATTCTACTGGTGTTCTATCATAGACCAAGGGGCACAAATGAGTTGACTGAGTGAGCTGAGCACTATGACCAGCAAAAAGTGACACATCCAAGGGAACCCTAGACAGAGAATGTGGTGCACTGAAAGTGATGAGTCCCTCGGTAGACACTTGTCAGGTCATGATGGATCTCCTTTTCCCATTCGGCAATTAAGTACTGGAGACATCCCAAAATCAGGATCTATGATAAAGTCTCCACGATGATGATAGCATTTTGAGATAAGGATGCCCTCTGCTTCTTGGCCACTTTCATTATGGAGAGCTTTAAACTGGATATTATAGCTTCACAGCAGCTGATATTCTAGGGACATCCCGGCAATCTTTTCTTGATTGCTTTACAAATCCCTCCACTGTAGCTTAAATCACAGGGAAAAAATCCTTTGTGGCTTGTTTATTTTGTCAACCTGATTATTAAAAAGGAGATTAGATGGTAAAGGATGCGAGTGTAGCTTGGCCTTATGATGGTTTTAATAAAGGTGGAGGCAGAGAGCAGTATATCTTGTTCTAGCAGTTATAAGTTTATAGCTGCCTTGGCCAGAGTCTGTTGGGCCACTATGTTTAAGATGTGAACATTCTATAAACAGACTACCATCTATGTCCTGCAGGAATAGGGGCAGGAGAAGATAAACTGTCTTCTGCTTATTGAAATATTGGCATATACACTGAATTCAAGATTTACCCATGGCCATAACACTGTGCACCAGCTGCTGATTGTCATTAAAAGAATTTCAATACATGTATACATGGGATTCTTTGATCATCCCCAAAGTTCTGATATCTTGATTGATTGCTGCAATCCAAATGGAACACTGGTGTGTAGGAACTATAGAACCACCACCTAACGTTTGAGGGAAGGTATCTGAGTGAAAAGCATTGGTGTATGCTTTGGACTTGTAAATTGGCGATATAAGTAGCTCAGAATGTTAGCAACTCTGCCAAGTCAATGATTAACTAATGGTAGAACTGTAGACCAAGCAGTTGTTGAAGAGGGGTTGAAAGACAAAACTCCGATGGTGGTAAGGGGAAAACCTCATTCAATCCTTGCCCGTAATGCTGAGCCTTCACGCATCATAGAAGCATTTAATAACAACAAGAGGACTTAAGATCAAGTTTAGTCATCTTTGGATTAAATTGGTGAGGATGACACCTCTTATGCTTGAAGTAGCTGGAGAAGAATGTCAAGAATTGTGGCACACTATACTCATAGCACATCTTGAATTAGATACCACCACTTTCAAGCTGTTGCTAAGTATATGGTCTATTAGGGTGGCAATCGCTTGATAATAAATGAAATGATGCCTATTCGATACTGAGGTACCAAGCTGGACATTGTAAATAGTAAATGCATTAGGGGTACCATACAAGTTAGATTGGTCCATAAGAGTGCCTGTATAAAATGGGTTCTTGCATACTGAGGCATTAAGCAGTATATGATATGCTGAAGGTGCCTAGTGGCATTATGCAAGTCATGAAACTAAACAAAGCTCATTCTTCTGATGGCCGAATCTGTATGATTGATTGTGGTCATGGGAAAATGTGATCAGAGATATATGGTACAATATGGTCATGATGGAACATAATCATCATGGCTAGCAGGAGGTTGTCCTGTTCTTGAGGTTGGAATAGGGCGCAGGATATTTATCCACATAAGCGGTCCTTAAGAATGATATGTAAGACGGTAACTGAGACTATTGATTACTCTCTTACTTCCAATCAAGTGATATGGTATTGAACCCTTGCGTTCAAAACTGATGACATTCTCCTCCCTCATGGTGGGCATCTATGTTTTTCCATTCAGTTCTCGTAGTGCTACCAGAGTAAACTACATGTATAGATTGGTTCTCAGTCTGGTCTTGCCCATAGCCTAAATCCATAGGAAAACAATGGAACAGGCAAAATATACAGGTGTAGAGTGGCACGCAACCTGCTTGATAAATTTTCGAGTGTTCATGCAGAGGTATACAAATATGACAATTACCTAACAAGATGCATGTGACCTGTCAAGGAAAAGTACCTGAAACATCGCTATTAATGGTTGCAAATAGGATGCTAAAATATCAATTCAAATAAAATATACCTGTAGGAAAGGCCAATCGCTTGCTTATACATCTTTTAAAAAATGACCGAAGCATCGCTTACATTAAAGAAAATAATTAGATATGACGAACAAATGCAAAGAAAACTTACCTGTATATATACAACCACGGTAGAAATTCTACAGTAATATGAAAGAGTTTTTGATAGTATACATACATTAAAAATAAGAGTGCACTGGAGCATTATTATTTAGATGTACATGTTTATTGCATAAATCTTTCTTTTACTTTATGGGGAGAGGTGACATGAATATCTATATTGTGTGCTTAATCTTTGTCCATGATTATAGATTGCAAGGGTCCTTTGTAAGCCACATTAAATACCTAAGTTTTGTCCATGATAGTGAATTGTACTTTAAGATAAAGATGATTTCTGAACAACCTGTTTACTTGGATTTGAGTTCAGTACAAAGGAAAATCTTCTACCTGATTTTGTCAGGTTTCATTGCTGAATGTTAAATAAGCAGCCCTGATCTTGCTTAGGAATTTGATGGAAATTACAATCCAGGCTTATATTATAAGGCTTTAGTATACTGACTGGAAGGCAGACCCAAGATCCCAAAAATGCCTACTTACGATGCTCCAGTATCCAAGAAGGAAGGCTTAGGGGGCCAGACAGGAGTGTGAACCTTTAATCTAGCTGGAAGAGATGAGAGTTCAGAACATGTGCAGTTGTGTGCGGGCAGTTATGACCAAACTTTACACTGCCTCGCATGCTCCTGACCTTACAAAGCCTAAACAAAAAAATAGTTACACAAAAAGTGAGGAATAAATTCATAAAAATACCCCACCATTCCCAACATTCCAAACTTAACCCTATCATCGACATGGCCATTATGATTTTCAAAACGGCTGCTATGATGTCATATTAGATACCTAAGTGGCATCATTCTCATTTAAGGATCAATCAGAGAATGAGATGACATTGTCTGTAACCTTTATGGTAATTGTCAGTTTAGGTGAGTAGTTATATCAAATCAATTCCAGCAGACAGACACTTGACAAATGATTATCCATAAGCTCATCTGGTCAATGGCCAGTAGAGTCAGAAAATATTCTTTTATATGAGATCAAAATGGAGGCACTATAACTGATAAAAACAATAGCTTAATGATTCATTTTTTTTTGTTTATTTCATAAACAATTTTGTTCTTCAAAATTTGCTTGACAGGACCTTCAATTAGAGAATGAGATGAATTTGTCTGTAAATGTTCATGGTAATCATCAGTTTAGGTCAGTAGTGATAACAAATCAATTCCGAGAGATAAATAGACACTGGACAAATGATCATTCATAAACCCTTCTGGTCAATGGCCAGTAGAGCCAGAAAATATTCTTTAATATCAGAAAAAAATAGAGGCGCTAATACAGAAAAAAGACAGATTAATTTGTCTTTTTGTGTTTATTTCATACACAATTGTCCTTAAAACAGGACATTCTCAGTAGGCTGCAATTCATATAGGTCTATCATGGATGAATCAATAGGATTCTAAATACAAATTCATAACCCATGTTAGAAAATTATAATATGTACCTTCTTTGGTTTTAAGGAAACACATATCAAATTTTTAAGTTTAACAATCGAAATGTAAAACACCCAGTGAATGAATATAATCTTAACAAAAGCCACTGAAACATGCAAGATAAGCCACAGATTTTTTTTCTAAAACAAATGTAAAACTTGTGAAGATGCATCAACCAAACTATACGATATATGGTAGCATGGCATTCATATATCACACCAAAAACTACTAAGGTCATGACCTAAATACTGGCAGTTCAACATTATTTACACAAATCTTGCAAGACTTTTATTTCAGTATGCATTCTGTCAAATTTTGGTCAAAATCAGATCAGCGTTTCTGAGAAGACATTTAAAGATTTATCTAGCATTTGAACAAACAAATTTCAAAGCCATCTACACCAGAATGGTTGATGTCAAATTTGGCCAAAAATAGTCTTCTTGGATGCCTCAGTGGCATCATTCTCATTTAAGGATCAATTGGAGTATGAGATAAATTTGTCTGTCAACTTTCATGGTAATCGTCACCTTAGGTGAGTAGTGATAACAAATCAATTCCAAGAGATAGACACTGGATAAATGATCATCCATAGGCTCTTCTGCTCAATGGCCAGTAAAGCCAGAAAATATTCTCTAAAAAGAGATCAAACCAGAGGTACTACTACTGATAAAAGAGAGAGATTAATGAGTCTTTTTAGTGTTTATTTCATACACAACTGTCCTTAAAACAGGACCTTCTGAGTAGGCTGCAATTCATATAGGTCTATCATGGATGAATCAATAGGATTCTAAATACAAATTCATAACCCATGTTAGAAAATCATAATATGTACCTTCTTTAGTTTTAAGGAAACACATATTAAATTTTCAAGTTTAACAATCGAAATGTAAAACACCCAGTGAATAAATATAATCTTAACAAAAGCCACTGAAACATGCAAGATAGGCCACATAGATTTCTTTTCTAAAACAAATGTAAAACTTGTGATGATGCATGAATCAAACTATACGATATATGGTAGCATGGCATTCGTATATCACACCAAAAACTACTAAGGTCATGACCTAAATACTGGCAGTTCAACATTATTTACACAAATCTTGCAAGACTTTTATTTCAGTATGATTCTGTCAAAGTTTGGTCAAAATCAGATCAACGTTTTTGAGAAGACATTTAAAGATTTATCTATCATATGAACAAACAAATTTCAAAGCCATCTACACCACAATGGTTGATGTCAAATTTGGCCAAAAATAATCATCTTCGATGCCTCAGTGGCATCACTCTCATTTAAGGATCAACTGGAGTATGAGATAAATTTGTCTGCAAACTTTCATGGTAATCGTCAGCTTAGGTGAGTAGTGATAACAAATCAATTCCAAGAGATAGACACTGGATAGATGATCATCCATAGGCTCTTCTGCTCAATGGCCAGTAAAGCCAGAAAATATTCTCTAAAAAGAGATCAAACCAGAGGTACTACTACTGATAAAAGAGAGAGATTAATGAGTCTTTTTAGTGTTTATTTCATACACAACTGTCCTTAAAACAGGACCTTCTGAGTAGGCTGCAATTCATATAGGTCTATCATGGATGAATCAATAGGATTCTAAATACAAATTCATAACCCATGTTAGAAAATCATAATATGTACCTTCTTTGGTTTTAAGGAAACACATATCAAATTTTTAAGTTTAACAATCAAAATGTACAACACCCAGTGAATGAATATAATCTTAACAAAAGCCACTGAAACATGCAAGATAGGCCACATAGATTTCTTTTCTAAAACAAATGTAAAACTTGTGAAGATGCATCAACCAGACTATATGATATATAGCAGCATGGCATTCATATATCACACCAAAAAACTACTAAGGTCATGACCAACATACTGGCAGTTCAACATTATTTACACAAATCTTGCAAGACTTTTATTTCAGTATGCTTTCTGTCAAATTTTGGTCACAATCAGATCAACGTTTTTGAGAAGACATTTAAAGATTTATCTATCATTTGAACAAACAAATTTCAAAGCCATCTACACCAGAATGGCTGATGTCAAATTTGGCCAAAAATAGTCACCTTGGATGCCTCAGTGGCATCATTCTCATTTAAGGGTCAATTGGAGTACGAGATAAATTTGTCTGCAAATGTTCATGGTAATCATCAGTTTAGGTAAGTAGTGATAACAAATCAATTCCAAGAGATAGACACTGGATAAATGATCATCCACAGGCTCTTCTGCTCAATGGCCAGTAAAGCCAGAAAATATTCTCTAAAAAGAGATCAAACCAGAGGTACTACTACCGATAAAAGAGAGAGATTAATGAGTCATTTTAGTGTTTATTTCATACACAACTGTCCTTAAAACAGGACCGTTCGAGTAGGCTGCAATTCATATAGGTCTATCATGGATGAATCAATAGGATTCTAAACACAAATTCATAACCCATGTTAGAAAATCATAATATGTACCTTCTTTGGTTTTAAGGAAACACGTATTAAATTTTCAAGTTTAACAATCAAAATGTACAACATCCAGTGAATGAATATAATCTTAACAAAAGCCACTGAAACATGCAAGATAGGTCACATAGATTTCTTTTCTAAAACAAATGTAAAACTTGTGAAGATGCATCAACCAAACTATATGATATATGGTAGCATGGCATTATCACACCAAAAACTACTAAGGTCATGACCAACATACTGGCAGTTCAACATTATTTACACAAATCTTGCAAGACTTTTATTTCAGCATGATTTCTGTCAAATTTTGGTCACAATCAGATCAGCGTTTCTGAGAAGACATTTAAAGATTTATCTAGCATTTGAACAAACAAATTTCAAAGCCATCTACACCAGAATGGTTGATGTCAAATTTGGCCAAAAATAGTCTTCTTGGATGCCTCAGTGGCATCATTCTCATTTAAGGATCAATTGGAGTACGAGATAAATTTGTCTTGAACTTTCATGGTAATCGTCAGTTTAGGTGAGTAGTGATAACAAATCAATTCCAAGAGATCGACACTGGATAAATGATCATCCATAGGCTCTTCTGCTCAATGGCCAGTAAAGCCAGAAAATATTCTCTAAAAAGAGATCAAACCAGAGGTACTACTACTGATAAAAGAGAGAGATTAATGAGTCTTTTTAGTGTTTATTTCATATACAACTGTCCTTAAAACAGGACCGTTCGAGTAGGCTGCAATTAATATAGGTCTATCATGGATGAATCAATAGGATTCTAAACACAAATTCATAACCCATGTAAGAAAATCATAATATGTACCTTCTTTGGTTTTAAGGAAACACATATTAAATTTTCAAGTTTAACAATAGAAATGCAAAACATCCAATGAATGAATATAATCTTAACAAAAGCCACTGAAACATGCAAGATAGGTCACATAGATTTCTTTTCTAAAACAAATGTAAAACTTGTGAAGATGCATCAATCAAACTATACGATATATGGTAGCATGGCATTCATATATCACACGAAAAAACTACTAAGGTCATGACCAACATACTGGCAGTTCAACATTATTTACACAAATCTTGCAAGACTTTTATTTCAGTATGCTTTCTGTCAAATTTTGGTCAAAATCAGATCAACGTTTTTGAGAAGACATTTAAAGATTTATCTATCATTTGAACAAACAAATATCAAAGCCATCTACACCAGAATGGCTGATGTCAAATTTGGCCAAAAATAGTCACCTTGGATGCCTCAGTGGCATCATTCTCATTTAAGGGTCAATTGGACTATGACATAAATTTGTCTGCAAACTTTCATGGTAATCGTCAGCTTAGGTGAGTAGTGATAACAAATCAATTCCAAGAGACAGACACTGGATAAATGATCATCCATAGGCTCTTCTGCTCAATGGCCAGTAAAGACAGAAAATATTCTCTAAAAAGAGATCAAACCAGAGTTACTACTACTGATAAAAGAGAGAGATTAATGAGTCGTTTTAGTGTTTATTTCATACACAACTGTCCTTAAAACAGGAACGTTCGAGTAGGCTGCAATTCATATAGGTCTATCATGGATGAATCAATAGGATTCTAAACAAAAATTTATAACCCATGTTAGAAAATCATAATGTGTACCTTCTTTGGTTTTAAGGAAACATGCACTAAATTTTAAAGTTTAACAATCGAAATGCAAAACACCCAGTGAATGAATATAATCTTAACAAAAGCCACTGAAACATGCAAGATAGGTCACATAGATTTCTTTTCTAAAACAAATGTAAAACTTGTGAAGATGCATCAATCAAACTATACGATATATGGTAGCATGGCCTTAATATATCATACCAAAACCTACTAAGGTCATGACCTAAATACAGGCAGTTCAATATTATTTACACAAATCTTGCAAAACTTTTATTTCAGTATGCTTTCTATGAAATTTTGGTCAAAATCAGATCAACTTTTTGAGAAGACATTTAAAGATTTATTTATCATTTGAACAAACAAATTTCAAAGCCATCTACACCAGAAAGGTTGATGTCAAATTTGGCCAAATACTGTTGAATGCTTTTGAGAAGGTCTTTTAAAGGTTTTCATCTTTTGAGTAGAGATATCAAAATTTTAGAAAACTCCTACTGGGTACCCACCAATCCTAATGATCAGTTGTCCAGGTACCTGATCAAAGGGAATTTGTATTTAATATGAACCTGAACTGCTTTGTTGTAGGTTCACACATGCCATCCACCAGGAGTGGCATAAGCATAATTATTACAAATATAAGTGACAAAAAAAACATAAGCTGAGCATAAAGAGAGAAATGTATATACTGCATGACACAATTACAGAACAATGGATGAAAAACATACATTTAAGTTTGCTACTTACCTCCATCTGAAGTTAAATTTTTGTCACAAATCAACTAAATGTATGTGGATTACAACAAATGTTAGTATAAGAGTACAGAACTGTATACATGATTGTTTTCTGTCAAATGCCAATAATATTCTAAAACGTGAGCTTTTTTAGATCAAGTTGTTTAACTGCTTTCTTTTATCCTGTAATGTTGAACAAATCTGATGGTGGACTGGCACCATCTGCATAACTCCAAAGGACTTTCAAGCTAGGAGGGTTTCTAATTTGAAAACAATTCTGTAAGGCAATTTTAAGAGCAAAATTTATCTTTCTCTACTCTCAGAATGCAAACTAAACTTTAGCAAATATGGTATCTCAACCTGTATTGGATCTTCAGTGCTTTGGACCTCCAATTGATTGGAAGTCGCTGGATTTTCCTCAGTTTTTGGAAAGTTATCTACTACTTCCTCCTCCTCTACTTCCTCGTATCTTAGGGTATCTTCTTTTTCTTCATTGTTCATATTCTAATGATAAAACAAAAACAAATTCCCTTCAGAGAACAATTGCTCTACAAGGTAAAAGGATTTTCAGGAATTTAACATAAAACCATTTCATCCTTTCAAATCTTGTGGGTGGCAAAAATCACTGATATTACAACATCTTGGATATCAGACTGCAACCATTTTCATTTATGACAAAATGGACATTAGAAGTCTTGATATAAAAGGACCCACATTACTAAGAGTGACATCAAGATTTTTAACACAGTCAACATGTCAGCCATATTCGATGTACTATTCGCACTATTCTCATTTACAGCCAACTAAGTATCATAAGAAATCTATTGGTGTAAACCCCAGGTCAATATAACCATTGATTAGGCAGGAGTAGAGATAACAATATTGTCAAGATGAACATTATCATTTTCATTTTGAAGGTCAATTTGCATCAATCTCATTCAGAACAAACTGGTCACCATACGAACTTCTCACATGATAACCATGTGTCAAAATGATTTTTAATTTAAGAGGAACAGCAATAAGATTTTCAGGATGGTCACCATGGTGGCCATATCAGCTGTCAAAGCAGTACTATTTTAATTTACGATCAACAATACATTATATGAAGTCTTCTGGTGTAAACCCCATGCTAATACGACTTTCCATTTTCAGACGATTAAGAATGATTTTCTCAAGATGGCTGCATATTTGATAGCAGAATTACACCATTTTCATTTAGCATCAGCTTTTGTGGTGAAAGCACAATTTCAACATTAAAAAGCATATAGGATAAGTAACGACATTAATATGTTCCAGTACAATACTGTGGTGGCCAAATTCAAAGTCAAATCAGCACCACTGGCATACACACCTAGCTTGAGATCATAAGATGTTTTTCAGTAAAACCATATGCTTCTATTATCATTTATTCAGGAGAAGTAATTATAAAATGTTATTCAACATTTCTATTGTTGTGGGCATACTGGACGTGTTAGAGGCACCATTTTCAATTCAGACTTAGAGGATATTACAAGAATTAATTTAGCACATGCCCCATCTTGATAAGACTATTCATTCAGGAGGACTCTCAAGATGCCAAGAGTGACAGCCATATAGGTTGAACTAGGCTTAAGTTATAAGGCCTTATTATCTTGACTGGAAGGCAGGCCCAGCTCCCCAAAAATGCCCACTTATGATGCTCCAGCATCCAAGATGGAAGGCTTAGGGTCCACTCTAGCTGCAAGAGATGAGAGGTCAGAACATAGGCAGTTGGGTGGGGACAGTTATGACCAACTTTACCCAGCCTTGCATGCTCCTGTCCTTACTAAGCCTTTAAGAAAATAAAATAGCTAGACAAATAATGAGGAATAAATTCACAAACATATACTCCACCACTCCCAACATTCCAACCTTAGCTCTATCATGGACATGGCCATAATGATTTTCAAAATGGCTGCTGTAATGTCATATTGGATGCCTCAGTGGCATCATTCTCATTTAAGGATCAATTAGAGAATGAGATGAATTTGTCTGTAAATGTTCATGGCAATCATCAGTTTAGGTAAGTAGTGATAACAAATCAATTCCGAGAGATAAACAGACACTGGAGAAATGATCGTTCATAAACTCTTCTGGTCAATGGCCACTAGAGCCAGAAAATATTCTTTAACATGAGATCAAAATAGAGGCGCTAATACTGAAAAAAGACAGATTAAGGAGTCTTTTTTGTGTTTATTTCATACACAATTGTCCTTAAAACAGGACCTTCTGAGTAGGCTGCAATTCATATAGGTCTATCATGGATGAATCAATAGGATTCTAAACACAAATTCATAACCCATGTTAGTAAATCATAATATGTACCTTCTTTGGTTTTAAGGAAACACAAAATGTAAAACACACCCAGTGAATGAATATAATCTTAACAAGAGCCACTGAAACATGCAAGATAGGCCACATAGATTTCTTTTCTAAAACAAATGTAAAACTTGTGAAAATGCATCAACCAAACTGCATGATACATGAATATGGTAGCATAGTGTTCACATCACATACCAAAAACAAGTAAGGTCATGACCTACATACAGACAGATCAACATCATTTACACAAATTTTACAAGATTTTTCTTTTAGGACGCTTTCTGTCAAATTTTGATAAAAGTCAGATGAACATTTTTGAGAAGACATTTAAAGATTTATCTATCATTTGAACAAACAAATTTCAAAGCCATCTACACCAGAAAGGTTGATGTCAAATTTGGCCAAATACTGTTGAATGCTTTTGAGAAGGTCTTTTAAAGGTTTTCATCTTTTGAGTAGAGATATCAAAATTTTAGAAAACTCCTACTGGGTACCCACCAATCCTAATGATCAGTTGTCCAGGTACCTGATCAAAGGGAATTTGTATTTAATATGAACCTGAACTGCTTTGTTGTAGGTTCACACATGCCATCCACCAGGAGTGGCATAATCATAATTATTACAAATATAAGTGACAAAAAAAACATAAGCTGAGCATAAAGAGAGAAATGTATATACTGCATGACACAATTACAGAACAATGGATGAAAAACATACATTTAAGTTTGCTACTTACCTCCATCTGAAGTTAAATTTTTGTCACAAATCAGCTAAATGTATGTGGATTACAACAAATGTTAGTACAAGAGTACAGAACTGTATACACGATTGTTTTCTGTCAAACGCCACTAATATTCTATAACGTGAGCTTTTTTAGATGAAGTTGTTTAACTGCTTTCTTTTATCCTGTAATGTTGAACAAATGTGATGGTGGACTGGCACCATCTGCATAACTCCAAAGGACTTTCAAGCTAGGAGGGTTTCTAATTTGAAAACAATTATGTAAGGCAATTTTAAGAGCAAAATTTACTTTTCTCTACTCTCAGAATGCAAACTAAACTTTAGCAAATATGGTATCTCAACCTGTATTAGATCTTCAGTGGTTTGGACCTCCAATTGATTGGAAGTCGCTGGATTTTCCTCATTTTTTGGAAAGTTATCTACTACTTCCTTCTCCTCTACTTCCTCGTATCTTAGGGTATCTTTCTTTTCTTCATTGTTCATATTCTAAAGATAAAACAAAAACAAATTCCCTTCAGAGAACAATTGCTCTACTAGGTAATAGGATTTTCAGGAATTTAATAAAAAACCATTTCATCCTTTCAAATCTTGTGGGTGGCAAAAATCACTGATATTACAACATCTTGGATATCAGACTGCAACCATTTTCATTTATGACAAAATGGACATTAGAAGTCTTGATATAAAAGGACCCACATTACTAAGAGTGACATCAAGATTTTTAACACAGTCAACATGTCAGCCATATTCGATGTACTATTCGCACTATTCTCATTTACAGCCAACTAAGTATCATAAGAAATCTATTGGTGTAAACCCCAGGTCAATATAACCATTGATTAGGCAGGAGTAGAGATAACAATATTGTCAAGATGAACATTATCGTTTTCATTTTGAAGGTCAATTTGCATCAATCTCATTCAGAACAAACTGGTCACCATACGAACTTCTCACATGATAACCATGTGTCAAAATGATTTTTAATTTAAGAGGAACAGCAATAAGATTTTCAGGATGGTCACCATGGTGGCCATATCAGCTGTCAAAGCAGTACTATTTTAATTTACGATCAACAATACATTATATGAAGTCTTCTGGTGTAAACCCCATGCTAATACGACTTTCCATTTTCAGACGATTAAGAATGATTTTCTCAAGATGGCTGCATATTTGATAGCAGAATTACACCATTTTCATTTAGCATCAGCTTCTGTGGTGAAAGCACAATTTCAACATTAAAAAGCATATAGGATAAGTAACTACATTAATATGTTCCAGTACAATACTGTGGTGGCCAAATTCAAAGTCAAATCAGCACCACTGGCATACACACCTAGCTTGAGATCATAAGATGTTTTTCAGTAAAACCATATGTTTCTATTATCATTTATTCAGGAGAAGTAATTATAAAATGTTATTCAACATGGCTATTGTTGTGGGCATACTGGATGTGTTAGAGGCACCATTTTCAATTCAGACTTAGAGGATATTACAAGAATTAATTTAGCACATGCCCCATCTTGATAAGACTATTCATTTAGGAGGACTCTCAAGATGCCAAGAGTGACAGCCATATAGATTGAACTAGGCTTAAGTTATAAGGCCTTATTATCTTGACTGGAAGGCAGGCCCAGCTCCCCAAAAATGCCCACTTATGATGCTCCAGCATCCAAGATGGAAGGCTTAGGGTCCACTCTAGCTGCAAGAGATGAGAGGTCAGAACATAGGCAGTTGGTTGGGGACGGTCATGACCAACTTTACCCAGCCTTGTATGCTCCTGTCCTTACTAAGCCTTTAAGAAAATAAATAGCTTGACAAATAATGAGGAATAAATTCACATACATATACTCCACCACTCCCAATATTCCAACCTTAGCTCTATCATGGACATGGCCATAATGATTTTCAAAATGGCTGCTGTAATGTCATATTGGATGCCTCAGTGGCATCATTCTCATTTAAGGATCAATTAGAGCACGAGATGAATTTGTCTGTAAATGTTCATGGTAATCATCAGTTTAGGTAAGTAGTGATAACAAATCAATTCCGAGAGATAAACAGACACTGGACAAATGATCGTTCATAAACTCTTCTGGTCAATGGCCAGTAGAGCCAGAAAATATTCTTTAACATGAGATCAAAATAGAGGTGCTAATACTGAAAAAAGACAGATTAAGGAGTTTTTTTTGTGTTTATTTCATACACAATTGTCCTTAAAACAGGACCTTATGAGTAGGCTGCAATTCATATAGGTCTATCATGGATGAATCAATAGGATTCTAAACACAAATTCATAACCCATGATAGTAAATCTTAATATGTACCTTCTTTGGTTTTAAGGAAACACAAAATGTAAAACACACCCAGTGAATGAATATACTCTTAACAAAAGCCACTGAAACATGCAAGATAGGCCACATAGATTTCTTTTCTAAAACAAATGTAAAACTTGTGAAAATGCATCAACCAAACTGCATGATACATGAATATGGTAGCATAGTGTTCACATCACATACCAAAAACAAGTAAGGTCATGACCTACATACAGACAGATCAACATCATTTACACAAATTTTACAAGATTTTTCTTTTAGGACGCTTTCTGTCAAATTTTGATAAAAGTCAGATGAACATTTTTGAGAAGACATTTAAAGATTTATCTATCATTTGAACAAACAAATTTCAAAGCCATCTACACCAGAAAGGTTGATGTCAAATTTGGCCAAATACTGTTGAATGCTTTTGAGAAGGTCTTTTAAAGGTTTTCATCTTTTGAGTAGAGATATCAAAATTTTAGAAAACTCCTACTGGGTACCCACCAATCCTAATGATCAGTTGTCCAGGTACCTGATCAAAGGGAATTTGTATTTAATATGAACCTGAACTGCTTTGTTGTAGGTTCACACATGCCATCCACCAGGAGTGGCATAATCATAATTATTACAAATATAAGTGACAAAAAAAACATAAGCTGAGCATAAAGAGAGAAATGTATATACTGCATGACACAATTACAGAACAATGGATGAAAAACATACATTTAAGTTTGCTACTTACCTCCATCTGAAGTTAAATTTTTGTCACAAATCAGCTAAATGTATGTGGATTACAACAAATGTTAGTACAAGAGTACAGAACTGTATACACGATTGTTTTCTGTCAAACGCCACTAATATTCTATAACGTGAGCTTTTTTAGATGAAGTTGTTTAACTGCTTTCTTTTATCCTGTAATGTTGAACAAATGTGATGGTGGACTGGCACCATCTGCATAACTCCAAAGGACTTTCAAGCTAGGAGGGTTTCTAATTTGAAAACAATTCTGTAAGGCAATTTTAGGAGCAAAATTTATCTTTCTCTACTCTCAGAATGCAAACTAAACTTTAGCAAGTATGGTATCTCAACCTGTATTGGATCTTCAGTGGTTTGGACCTCCAATTGATTGGAAGTCGCTGGATTTTCCTCATTTTTTGGAAAGTTATCTACTACTTCCTCCTCCTCTACTTCCTTGTATCTTAGGGTATCTTCCTTTTCTTCATTGTTCATATTCTAAAGATAAAACAAAAACAAATTCCCTTCAGAGAACAATTGCTCTACTAGGTAATAGGATTTTCAGGAATTTAACATAAAACCATTTCATCCTTTCAAATCTTGTGGGTGGCAAAAATCACTGATATTACAACATCTTGGATATCAGACTGCAACCATTTTCATTTATGACAAAATGGACATTAGAAGTCTTGATATAAAAGGACCCACATTACTAAGAGTGACATCAAGATTTTTAACACAGTCAACATGTCAGCCATATTCGATGTACTATTCGCACTATTCTCATTTACAGCCAACTAAGTATCATAAGAAATCTATTGGTGTAAACCCCAGGTCAATATAACCATTGATTAGGCAGGAGCAGAGATAACAATATTGTCAAGATGAACATTATCATTTTCATTTTGAAGGCCAATTTGCATCAATCTCATTCAGAACAAACTGGTCACCATACGAACTTCTCACATGATAACCATGTGTCAAAATGATTTTTAATTTAAGAGGAACAGCAATAAGATTTTCAGGATGGTCACCATGGTGGCCATATCAGCTGTCAAAGCAGTACTATTTTAATTTACGATCAATAATACATTATATGAAGTCTTCTGGTGTAAACCCCATGCTAATACGACTTTCCATTTTCAGACGATTAAGAATGATTTTCTCAAGATGGCTGCATATTTGATAGCAGAATTACACCATTTTCATTTAGCATCAGCTTCTGTGGTGAAAGCACAATTTCAACATTAAAAAGCATATAGGATAAGTAACGACATTAATATGTTCCAGTACAATACTGTGGTGGCCAAATTCAAAGTCAAATCAGCACCACTGGCATACACACCTAGCTTGAGATCATAAGATGTTTTTCAGTAAAACCATATGCTTCTATTATCATTTATTCAGGAGAAGTAATTATAAAATGTTATTCAACATGTCTATTGTTGTGGGCATACTGGACGTGTTAGAGGCACCATTTTCAATTCAGACTTAGAGGATATTACAAGAATTAATTTAGCACATGCCCCATCTTGATAAGACTATTCATTCAGGCGGACTCTCAAGATGCCAAGAGTGACAGCCATATAGGTTGAACTAGGCTTAAGTTATAAGGCCTTATTATCTTGACTGGAAGGCAGGCCCAGCTCCCCAAAAATGCCCATTTATGATGCTCCAGCATCCAAGATGGAAGGCTTAGGGTCCACTCTAGCTGCAAGAGATGAGAGGTCAGAACATAGGCAGTTGGGTGGGGACAGTTATGACCAACTTTACCCAGCCTTGCATGCTCCTGTCCTTACTAAGCCTTTAAGAAAATAAATAGCTAGACAAATAATGAGGAATAAATTCACAAACATATACTCCACCACTCCCAACATTCCAACCTTAGCTCTATCATGGACATGGCCATAATGATTTTCAAAATGGCTGCTGTAATGTCATATTGGATGCCTCAGTGGCATCATTCTCATTTAAGGATCAATTAGAGCACGAGCTGAATTTGTCTGTAAATGTTCATGGTAATCATCAGTTTAGGTAAGTAGTGATAACAAATCAATTCCGAGAGATAAACAGACACTGGAGAAATGATCGTTCATAAACTCTTCTGGTCAATGGCCAGTAGAGCCAGAAAATATTCTTTAACATGAGATCAAAATAGAGGCGCTAATACTGAAAAAAGACAGATTAAGGAGTCGTTTTTGTGTTTATTTCATACACAATTGTCCTTAAAACAGGACCTTCTGAGTAGGCTGCAATTCATATAGGTCTATCATGGATGAATCAATAGGATTCTAAACACAAATTCATAACCCATGTTAGTAAATCATAATATGTACCTTCTTTGGTTTTAAGGAAACACAAAATGTAAAACACACCCAGTGAATGAATATAATCTTAACAAGAGCCACTGAAACATGCAAGATAGGCCACATAGATTTCTTTTCTAAAACAAATGTAAAACTTGTGAAAATGCATCAACCAAACTGCATGATACATGAATATGGTCGGATAGTGTTCATATCATACCAAAAACAAGTAAGGTCACGACCTACATACTGACAGATCAACATCATTTACACAAATCTTACAAGACTTTTATATTACGACGCTTTCTGTCAAATTTTGATAAAAGTCAGATGAACATTTTTGAGAAGACATTTAAAGATTTATCTATCATTTGAACAAACAAATTTCAAAGCCATCTACACCAGAAAGGTTGACGTCAAATTTGGCCAAATACTGTTGAATGCTTTTGAGAAGGTCTTTTAAAGGTTTTCATCTTTTGAGTAGAGATATCAAAATTTTAGAAAACTCCTACTGGGTACCCACCAATCCTAACGATCAGTTGTCCAGGTACCTGATCAAAGGGAATTTGTATTTAATATGAACCTGAACTGCTTTGTTGTAGGTTCACACATGCCATCCACCAGGAGTGGCATAAGCATAATTATTACAAATATAAGTGACAAAAAAAAACATAAACTGAGCATAAAGAGAGAAATGTATATACTGCATGACACAATTACAGAACAATGGATGAAAAACATACATTTAAGTTTGCTACTTACCTCCATCTGAAGTTAAATTTTTGTCACAAATCAGCTAAATGTATGTGGATTACAACAAATGTTAGTACAAGAGTACAGAACTGTATACATGATTGTTTTCTATCAAACGCCAATAATATTCTATAACGTGAGCTTTTTTAGATGAAGTTGTTTAACTGCTTTCTTTTATCCTGTAATGTTGAACAAATGTGATGGTGGACTGGCACCATCTGCATAACTCCAAAGGACTTTCAAGCTAGGAGGGTTTCTAATTTGAAAACAATTATGTAAGGCAATTTTAAGAGCAAAATTTACTTTTCTCTACTCTCAGAATGCAAACTAAACTTTAGCAAATATGGTATCTCAACCTGTATTAGATCTTCAGTGGTTTGGACCTCCAATTGATTGGAAGTCGCTGGATTTTCCTCATTTTTTGGAAAGTTATCTACTACTTCCTTCTCCTCTACTTCCTCGTATCTTAGGGTATCTTTCTTTTCTTCATTGTTCATATTCTAAAGATAAAACAAAAACAAATTCCCTTCAGAGAACAATTGCTCTACTAGGTAATAGGATTTTCAGGAATTTAATAAAAAACCATTTCATCCTTTCAAATCTTGTGGGTGGCAAAAATCACTGATATTACAACATCTTGGATATCAGACTGCAACCATTTTCATTTATGACAAAATGGACATTAGAAGTCTTGATATAAAAGGACCCACATTACTAAGAGTGACATCAAGATTTTTAACACAGTCAACATGTCAGCCATATTCGATGTACTATTCGCACTATTCTCATTTACAGCCAACTAAGTATCATAAGAAATCTATTGGTGTAAACCCCAGGTCAATATAACCATTGATTAGGCAGGAGTAGAGATAACAATATTGTCAAGATGAACATTATCGTTTTCATTTTGAAGGTCAATTTGCATCAATCTCATTCAGAACAAACTGGTCACCATACGAACTTCTCACATGATAACCATGTGTCAAAATGATTTTTAATTTAAGAGGAACAGCAATAAGATTTTCAGGATGGTCACCATGGTGGCCATATCAGCTGTCAAAGCAGTACTATTTTAATTTACGATCAACAATACATTATATGAAGTCTTCTGGTGTAAACCCCATGCTAATACGACTTTCCATTTTCAGACGATTAAGAATGATTTTCTCAAGATGGCTGCATATTTGATAGCAGAATTACACCATTTTCATTTAGCATCAGCTTCTGTGGTGAAAGCACAATTTCAACATTAAAAAGCATATAGGATAAGTAACTACATTAATATGTTCCAGTACAATACTGTGGTGGCCAAATTCAAAGTCAAATCAGCACCACTGGCATACACACCTAGCTTGAGATCATAAGATGTTTTTCAGTAAAACCATATGTTTCTATTATCATTTATTCAGGAGAAGTAATTATAAAATGTTATTCAACATGGCTATTGTTGTGGGCATACTGGATGTGTTAGAGGCACCATTTTCAATTCAGACTTAGAGGATATTACAAGAATTAATTTAGCACATGCCCCATCTTGATAAGACTATTCATTTAGGAGGACTCTCAAGATGCCAAGAGTGACAGCCATATAGATTGAACTAGGCTTAAGTTATAAGGCCTTATTATCTTGACTGGAAGGCAGGCCCAGCTCCCCAAAAATGCCCACTTATGATGCTCCAGCATCCAAGATGGAAGGCTTAGGGTCCACTCTAGCTGCAAGAGATGAGAGGTCAGAACATAGGCAGTTGGTTGGGGACGGTCATGACCAACTTTACCCAGCCTTGTATGCTCCTGTCCTTACTAAGCCTTTAAGAAAATAAATAGCTTGACAAATAATGAGGAATAAATTCACATACATATACTCCACCACTCCCAATATTCCAACCTTAGCTCTATCATGGACATGGCCATAATGATTTTCAAAATGGCTGCTGTAATGTCATATTGGATGCCTCAGTGGCATCATTCTCATTTAAGGATCAATTAGAGCACGAGATGAATTTGTCTGTAAATGTTCATGGTAATCATCAGTTTAGGTAAGTAGTGATAACAAATCAATTCCGAGAGATAAACAGACACTGGACAAATGATCGTTCATAAACTCTTCTGGTCAATGGCCAGTAGAGCCAGAAAATATTCTTTAACATGAGATCAAAATAGAGGTGCTAATACTGAAAAAAGACAGATTAAGGAGTCTTTTTTGTGTTTATTTCATACACAATTGTCCTTTAAACAGGACCTTATGAGTAGGCTGCAATTCATATAGGTCTATCATGGATGAATCAATAGGATTCTAAACACAAATTCATAACCCATGATAGTAAATCTTAATATGTACCTTCTTTGGTTTTAAGGAAACACAAAATGTAAAACACACCCAGTGAATGAATATACTCTTAACAAAAGCCACTGAAACATGCAAGATAGGCCACATAGATTTCTTTTCTAAAACAAATGTAAAACTTGTGAAAATGCATCAACCAAACTGCATGATACATGAATATGGTAGCATAGTGTTCACATCACATACCAAAAACAAGTAAGGTCATGACCTACATACAGACAGATCAACATCATTTACACAAATTTTACAAGATTTTTCTTTTAGGACGCTTTCTGTCAAATTTTGATAAAAGTCAGATGAACATTTTTGAGAAGACATTTAAAGATTTATCTATCATTTGAACAAACAAATTTCAAAGCCATCTACACCAGAAAGGTTGATGTCAAATTTGGCCAAATACTGTTGAATGCTTTTGAGAAGGTCTTTTAAAGGTTTTCATCTTTTGAGTAGAGATATCAAAATTTTAGAAAACTCCTACTGGGTACCCACCAATCCTAATGATCAGTTGTCCAGGTACCTGATCAAAGGGAATTTGTATTTAATATGAACCTGAACTGCTTTGTTGTAGGTTCACACATGCCATCCACCAGGAGTGGCATAAGCATAATTATTACAAATATAAGTGACAAAAAAAACATAAGCTGAGCATAAAGAGAGAAATGTATATACTGCATGACACAATTACAGAACAATGGATGAAAAACATACATTTAAGTTTGCTACTTACCTCCATCTGAAGTTAAATTTTTGTCACAAATCAGCTAAATGTATGTGGATTACAACAAATGTTAGTACAAGAGTACAGAACTGTATACACGATTGTTATCTGTCAAACGCCACTAATATTCTATAACGTGAGCTTTTTTAGATGAAGTTGTTTAACTGCTTTCTTTTATCCTGTAATGTTGAACAAATGTGATGGTGGACTGGCACCATCTGCATAACTCCAAAGGACTTTCAAGCTAGGAGGGTTTCTAATTTGAAAACAATTCTGTAAGGCAATTTTAAGAGCAAAATTTATCTTTCTCTACTCTCAGAATGCAAACTAAACTTTAGCAAGTATGGTATCTCAACCTGTATTGGATCTTCAGTGGTTTGGACCTCCAATTGATTGGAAGTCGCTGGATTTTCCTCATTTTTTGGAAAGTTATCTACTACTTCCTCCTCCTCTACTTCCTTGTATCTTAGGGTATCTTCCTTTTCTTCATTGTTCATATTCTAAAGATAAAACAAAAACAAATTCCCTTCAGAGAACAATTGCTCTACTAGGTAATAGGATTTTCAGGAATTTAACATAAAACCATTTCATCCTTTCAAATCTTGTGGGTGGCAAAAATCACTGATATTACAACATCTTGGATATCAGACTGCAACCATTTTCATTTATGACAAAATGGACATTAGAAGTCTTGATATAAAAGGACCCACATTACTAAGAGTGACATCAAGATTTTTAACACAGTCAACATGTCAGCCATATTCGATGTACTATTCGCACTATTCTCATTTACAGCCAACTAAGTATCATAAGAAATCTATTGGTGTAAACCCCAGGTCAATATAACCATTGATTAGGCAGGAGTAGAGATAACAATATTGTCAAGATGAACATTATCATTTTCATTTTGAAGGTCAATTTGCATCAATCTCATTCAGAACAAACTGGTCACCATACGAACTTCTCACATGATAACCATGTGTCAAAATGATTTTTAATTTAAGAGGAACAGCAATAAGATTTTCAGGATGGTCACCATGGTGGCCATATCAGCTGTCAAAGCAGTACTATTTTAATTTACGATCAACAATACATTATATGAAGTCTTCTGGTGTAAACCCCATGCTAATACGACTTTCCATTTTCAGACGATTAAGAATGATTTTCTCAAGATGGCTGCATATTTGATAGCAGAATTACACCATTTTCATTTAGCATCAGCTTTTGTGGTGAAAGCACAATTTCAACATTAAAAAGCATATAGGATAAGTAACGACATTAATATGTTCCAGTACAATACTGTGGTGGCCAAATTCAAAGTCAAATCAGCACCACTGGCATACACACCTAGCTTGAGATCATAAGATGTTTTTCAGTAAAACCATATGCTTCTATTATCATTTATTCAGGAGAAGTAATTATAAAATGTTATTCAACATGTCTATTGTTGTGGGCATACTGGACGTGTTAGAGGCACCATTTTCAATTCAGACTTAGAGGATATTACAAGAATTAATTTAGCACATGCCCCATCTTGATAAGACTATTCATTCAGGCGGACTCTCAAGATGCCAAGAGTGACAGCCATATAGGTTGAACTAGGCTTAAGTTATAAGGCCTTATTATCTTGACTGGAAGGCAGGCCCAGCTCCCCAAAAATGCCCAGTTATGATGCTCCAGCATCCAAGATGGAAGGCTTAGGGTCCACTCTAGCTGCAAGAGATGAGAGGTCAGAACATAGGCAGTTGGGTGGGGACAGTTATGACCAACTTTACCCAGCCTTGCATGCTCCTGTCCTTACTAAGCCTTTAAGAAAATAAATAGCTTGACAAATAATGAGGAATAAATTCACATACATATACTCCACCACTCTCAATATTCCAACCTTAGCTCTATCATGGACATGGCCATAATGATTTTCAAAATGGCTGCTGTAATGTCATATTGGATGCCTCAGTGGCATCATTCTCATTTAAGAATCAATTAGAGCATGAGATGAATTTGTCTGTAAATGTTCATGGTAATCATCAGTTTAGGTAAGTAGTGATAACAAATCAATTACGAGAGATAAACAGACACTGGACAAATGATCATTCATAAACTCTTCTGGTCAATGGCCAGTACAGCCAGAAAATATTCTTTAACATGAGATCAAAATAGAGGCGCTAATACTGAAAAAAGACAGATTAAGGAGTCTTTTTTGTGTTTATTTCATACACAATTGTCCTTAAAACAGGACCTTCTGAGTAGGTTGCAATTCATATAGGTCTATCATGGATGAATCAATAGGATTCTAAACACAAATTCATAACCCATGATAGTAAATCTTAATATGTACCTTCTTTGGTTTTAAGGAAACACAAAATGTAAAACACACCCAGTGAATGAATATAATCTTAACAAAAGCCACTGAAACATGCAAGATAGGCCACATAGATTTCTTTTCTAAAACAAATGTAAAACTTGTGAAAATGCATCAACCAAACTGCATGATACATGAATATGGTCGGATAGTGTTCATATCACATACCAAAAACAAGTAAGGTCATGACCTACATACAGACAGATCAACATCATTTACTCAAATCTTACAAGATTTTTCTTTTAGGACACTTTCTGTCAAATTTTGATAAAAGTCAGATGAACATTTTTGAGAAGACATTTAAAGATTTATCTATCATTTGAACAAACAAATTTCAAAGCCATCTACACCAGAAAGGTTGATGTCAAATTTGGTCAAATACTTTTGAATGCTTTTGAGAAGGTCTTTTAAAGGTTTTCATCTTTTGAGTAGAGATATCAAAATTTTTAGAAAACTCCTACTGGGTACCCACCAATCCTAATGATCAGTTGTCCAGGTACCTGATCAAAGGGAATTTGTATTTAATATGAACCTGAACTGCTTTGTTGTAGGTTCACACATGCCATCCACCAGGAGTGGCATAAGCATAATTATTACAAATATAAGTGACAAAAAAAACATAAGCTGAGCATAAAGAGAGAAATGTATATACTGCATGACACAATTACAGAACAATGGATGAAAAACATACATTTAAGTTTGCTACTTACCTCCATCTGAAGTTAAATTTTTGTCACAAATCAGCTAAATGTATGTGGATTACAACAAATGTTAGTACAAGAGTACAGAACTGTATACATGATTGTTTTCTGTCAAACACCAATAATATTCTATAACGTGAGCGTTTTTAGATGAAGTTGTTTAACTGCTTTCTTTTATCCTGTAATGTTGAACAAATGTGATGGTGGACTGGCACCATCTGCATAACTCCAAAGGACTTTCAAGCTAGGAGGGTTTCTAATTTGAAAACAATTCTGTAAGGCAATTTTAAGAGCAAAATTTATCTTTCTCTACTCTCAGAATGCAAACTAAACTTTAGCAAATATGGTATCTCAACCTGTATTGGATCTTCAGTGGTTTGGACCTCCAATTGATTGGAAGTCGCTGGATTTTCCTCATTTTTTGGAAAGTTATCTACTACTTCCTCCTCCTCTACTTCCTCGTATCTTAGGGTATCTTCCTTTTCTTCATTGTTCATATTCTAAAGATAAAACAAAAACAAATTCCCTTCAGAGAACAATTGCTCTACTAGGTAATAGGATTTTCAGGAATTTAACATAAAACCATTTCATCCTTTCAAATCTTGTGGGTGGCAAAAATCACTGATATTACAACATCTTGGATATCAGACTGCAACCACTTTCATTTATGACAAAATGGACATTAGAAGTCTTGATATAAAAGGACCCACATTACTAAGAGTGACATCAAGATTTTTAACACAGTCAACATGTCAGCCATATTCGATGTACTATTCGCACTATTCTCATTTACAGCCAACAAAATATCATAAGAAATCTATTGGTGTAAACCCCAGGTCAATATAACCATTGTTTAGGCAGGAGTAGAGATAACAATATTGTCAAGATGAACATTATCGTTTTCATTTTGAAGGTCAATTTGCATCAATCTCATTCAGAACAAACTGGTCACCATACGAACTTCTCACATGATAACCCTGTGTCAAAATGATTTTTAATTTAAGAGGAACAGCAATAAGATTTTCAGGATGGTCACCATGGTGGCCATATCAGCTGTCAAAGCAGTACTATTTTAATTTACGATCAACAATACATTATATGAAGTCTTCTGGTGTAAACCCCATGCTAATACGACTTTCCATTTTCTGACCATTAAGAATGATTTTCTCAAGATGGCTGCATATTTGATAGCAGAATTACACCATTTTCATTTAGCATCAGCTTTTGTGGTGAAAGCACAATTTCAACATTAAAAAGCATATAGGATAAGTAACTACATTAATATGTTCCAGTACAATACTGTGGTGGCCAAATTTCAAAGTCAAATCAGCATCACTGGCATACACACCTAGCTTGAGATCATAATATGTTTTTCAGTAAAACCATATGCTCCTATTATCATTTATTCAGAAGAAGTAATTATAAAATGTTATTCAACATGGCTATTGTTGTGGGCATACTGGATGTGTTAGAGGCACCATTTTCAATTCAGACTTAGAGGATATTACAAGAATTAATTTAGCACATGCCCCATCTTGATAAGACTATTCATTCAGGAGGACTCTCAAGATGCCAAGAGTGACAGCCATATAGGTTGAACTAGGCTTAAGTTATAAGGCCTTATTATCTTGACTGGAAGGCAGGCCCAGCTCCCCAAAAATGCCCACTTATGATGCTCCAGCATCCAAGATGGAAGGCTTAGGGTCCACTCTAGCTGCAAGAGATGAGAGGTCAGAACATAGGCAGTTGGGTGGGGATGGTTATGACCAACTTTACCCAGCCTTGTATGCTCCTGTCCTTACTAAGCCTTTAAGAAAATAAACAGCTAGACAAATAATGAGGAATAAATTCACATACACATACTCCACCACTCCCAACATTCCAACCTTAGCTCTATCATGGACACGGCCATAATGATTTTCAAAATGGCTGCTGTAATGTCATATTGGATGCCTCAGTGGCATCATTCTCATTTAAGAATCAATTAGAGCATGAGATGAATTTGTCTGTAAATGTTCATGGTAATCATCAGTTTAGGTAAGTAGTGATAACAAATCAATTCCGAGAGATAAACAGACACTGGACAAATGATCGTTCATAAACTCTTCTGGTCAATGGCCAGTAGAGCCAGAAAATATTCTTTAACATCAGATCAAAATAGAGGCGCTAATACTGAAAAAAGACAGATTAAGGAGTCTTTTTTGTGTTTATTTCATACACAATTGTCCTTAAAACAGGACCTTCTGAGTAGGCTGCAATTCATATAGGTCTATCATGGATGAATCAATAGGATTCTAAACACAAATTCATAACCCATGATAGTAAATCTTAATATGTACCTTCTTTGGTTTTAAGGAAACACAAAATGTAAAACACACCCAGTGAATGAATATAATCTTAACAAAAGCCACTGAAACATGCAAGATAGGCCACATAGATTTCTTTTCTAAAACAAATGTAAAACTTGTGAAAATGCATCAACCAAACTGCATGATACATGAATATGGTCGGATAGTGTTCATATCACATACCAAAAACAAGTAAGGTCATGACCTACATACAGACAGATCAACATCATTTACTCAAATCTTACAAGATTTTTCTTTTAGGACGCTTTCTGTCAAATTTTGATAAAAGTCAGATGAACATTTTTGAGAAGACATTTAAAGATTTATCTATCATTTGAACAAACAAATTTCAAAGCCATCTACACCAGAAAGGTTGACGTCAAATTTGGCCAAATACTGTTGAATGCTTTTGAGAAGGTCTTTTAAAGGTTTTCATCTTTTGAGTAGAGATATCAAAATTTTAGAAAACTCCTACTGGGTACCCACCAATCCTAACGATCAGTTGTCCAGGTACCTGATCAAAGGGAATTTGTATTTAATATGAACCTGAACTGCTTTGTTGTAGGTTCACACATGCCATCCACCAGGAGTGGCATAAGCATAATTATTACAAATATAAGTGACAAAAAAAAACATAAACTGAGCATAAAGAGAGAAATGTATATACTGCATGACACAATTACAGAACAATGGATGAAAAACATACATTTAAGTTTGCTACTTACCTCCATCTGAAGTTAAATTTTTGTCACAAATCAGCTAAATGTATGTGGATTACAACAAATGTTAGTACAAGAGTACAGAACTGTATACATGATTGTTTTCTATCAAACGCCAATAATATTCTATAACGTGAGCTTTTTTAGATGAAGTTGTTTAACTGCTTTCTTTTATCCTGTAATGTTGAACAAATGTGATGGTGGACTGGCACCATCTGCATAACTCCAAAGGACTTTCAAGCTAGGAGGGTTTCTAATTTGAAAACAATTATGTAAGGCAATTTTAAGAGCAAAATTTACTTTTCTCTACTCTCAGAATGCAAACTAAACTTTAGCAAATATGGTATCTCAACCTGTATTAGATCTTCAGTGGTTTGGACCTCCAATTGATTGGAAGTCGCTGGATTTTCCTCATTTTTTGGAAAGTTATCTACTACTTCCTTCTCCTCTACTTCCTCGTATCTTAGGGTATCTTTCTTTTCTTCATTGTTCATATTCTAAAGATAAAACAAAAACAAATTCCCTTCAGAGAACAATTGCTCTACTAGGTAATAGGATTTTCAGGAATTTAATAAAAAACCATTTCATCCTTTCAAATCTTGTGGGTGGCAAAAATCACTGATATTACAACATCTTGGATATCAGACTGCAACCATTTTCATTTATGACAAAATGGACATTAGAAGTCTTGATATAAAAGGACCCACATTACTAAGAGTGACATCAAGATTTTTAACACAGTCAACATGTCAGCCATATTCGATGTACTATTCGCACTATTCTCATTTACAGCCAACTAAGTATCATAAGAAATCTATTGGTGTAAACCCCAGGTCAATATAACCATTGATTAGGCAGGAGTAGAGATAACAATATTGTCAAGATGAACATTATCGTTTTCATTTTGAAGGTCAATTTGCATCAATCTCATTCAGAACAAACTGGTCACCATACGAACTTCTCACATGATAACCATGTGTCAAAATGATTTTTAATTTAAGAGGAACAGCAATAAGATTTTCAGGATGGTCACCATGGTGGCCATATCAGCTGTCAAAGCAGTACTATTTTAATTTACGATCAACAATACATTATATGAAGTCTTCTGGTGTAAACCCCATGCTAATACGACTTTCCATTTTCAGACGATTAAGAATGATTTTCTCAAGATGGCTGCATATTTGATAGCAGAATTACACCATTTTCATTTAGCATCAGCTTCTGTGGTGAAAGCACAATTTCAACATTAAAAAGCATATAGGATAAGTAACTACATTAATATGTTCCAGTACAATACTGTGGTGGCCAAATTCAAAGTCAAATCAGCACCACTGGCATACACACCTAGCTTGAGATCATAAGATGTTTTTCAGTAAAACCATATGTTTCTATTATCATTTATTCAGGAGAAGTAATTATAAAATGTTATTCAACATGGCTATTGTTGTGGGCATACTGGATGTGTTAGAGGCACCATTTTCAATTCAGACTTAGAGGATATTACAAGAATTAATTTAGCACATGCCCCATCTTGATAAGACTATTCATTTAGGAGGACTCTCAAGATGCCAAGAGTGACAGCCATATAGATTGAACTAGGCTTAAGTTATAAGGCCTTATTATCTTGACTGGAAGGCAGGCCCAGCTCCCCAAAAATGCCCACTTATGATGCTCCAGCATCCAAGATGGAAGGCTTAGGGTCCACTCTAGCTGCAAGAGATGAGAGGTCAGAACATAGGCAGTTGGTTGGGGACGGTCATGACCAACTTTACCCAGCCTTGTATGCTCCTGTCCTTACTAAGCCTTTAAGAAAATAAATAGCTTGACAAATAATGAGGAATAAATTCACATACATATACTCCACCACTCCCAATATTCCAACCTTAGCTCTATCATGGACATGGCCATAATGATTTTCAAAATGGCTGCTGTAATGTCATATTGGATGCCTCAGTGGCATCATTCTCATTTAAGGATCAATTAGAGCACGAGATGAATTTGTCTGTAAATGTTCATGGTAATCATCAGTTTAGGTAAGTAGTGATAACAAATCAATTCCGAGAGATAAACAGACACTGGACAAATGATCGTTCATAAACTCTTCTGGTCAATGGCCAGTAGAGCCAGAAAATATTCTTTAACATGAGATCAAAATAGAGGTGCTAATACTGAAAAAAGACAGATTAAGGAGTCTTTTTTGTGTTTATTTCATACACAATTGTCCTTTAAACAGGACCTTATGAGTAGGCTGCAATTCATATAGGTCTATCATGGATGAATCAATAGGATTCTAAACACAAATTCATAACCCATGATAGTAAATCTTAATATGTACCTTCTTTGGTTTTAAGGAAACACAAAATGTAAAACACACCCAGTGAATGAATATACTCTTAACAAAAGCCACTGAAACATGCAAGATAGGCCACATAGATTTCTTTTCTAAAACAAATGTAAAACTTGTGAAAATGCATCAACCAAACTGCATGATACATGAATATGGTAGCATAGTGTTCACATCACATACCAAAAACAAGTAAGGTCATGACCTACATACAGACATATCAACATCATTTACACAAATTTTACAAGATTTTTCTTTTAGGACGCTTTCTGTCAAATTTTGATAAAAGTCAGATGAACATTTTTGAGAAGACATTTAAAGATTTATCTATCATTTGAACAAACAAATTTCAAAGCCATCTACACCAGAAAGGTTGATGTCAAATTTGGCCAAATACTGTTGAATGCTTTTGAGAAGGTCTTTTAAAGGTTTTCATCTTTTGAGTAGAGATATCAAAATTTTAGAAAACTCCTACTGGGTACCCACCAATCCTAATGATCAGTTGTCCAGGTACCTGATCAAAGGGAATTTGTATTTAATATGAACCTGAACTGCTTTGTTGTAGGTTCACACATGCCATCCACCAGGAGTGGCATAAGCATAATTATTACAAATATAAGTGACAAAAAAAACATAAGCTGAGCATAAAGAGAGAAATGTATATACTGCATGACACAATTACAGAACAATGGATGAAAAACATACATTTAAGTTTGCTACTTACCTCCATCTGAAGTTAAATTTTTGTCACAAATCAGCTAAATGTATGTGGATTACAACAAATGTTAGTACAAGAGTACAGAACTGTATACACGATTGTTATCTGTCAAACGCCACTAATATTCTATAATGTGAGCTTTTTTAGATGAAGTTGTTTAACTGCTTTCTTTTATCCTGTAATGTTGAACAAATGTGATGGTGGACTGGCACCATCTGCATAACTCCAAAGGACTTTCAAGCTAGGAGGGTTTCTAATTTGAAAACAATTCTGTAAGGCAATTTTAAGAGCAAAATTTATCTTTCTCTACTCTCAGAATGCAAACTAAACTTTAGCAAGTATGGTATCTCAACCTGTATTGGATCTTCAGTGGTTTGGACCTCCAATTGATTGGAAGTCGCTGGATTTTCCTCATTTTTTGGAAAGTTATCTACTACTTCCTCCTCCTCTACTTCCTTGTATCTTAGGGTATCTTCCTTTTCTTCATTGTTCATATTCTAAAGATAAAACAAAAACAAATTCCCTTCAGAGAACAATTGCTCTACTAGGTAATAGGATTTTCAGGAATTTAACATAAAACCATTTCATCCTTTCAAATCTTGTGGGTGGCAAAAATCACTGATATTACAACATCTTGGATATCAGACTGCAACCATTTTCATTTATGACAAAATGGACATTAGAAGTCTTGATATAAAAGGACCCACATTACTAAGAGTGACATCAAGATTTTTAACACAGTCAACATGTCAGCCATATTCGATGTACTATTCGCACTATTCTCATTTACAGCCAACTAAGTATCATAAGAAATCTATTGGTGTAAACCCCAGGTCAATATAACCATTGATTAGGCAGGAGTAGAGATAACAATATTGTCAAGATGAACATTATCATTTTCATTTTGAAGGTCAATTTGCATCAATCTCATTCAGAACAAACTGGTCACCATACGAACTTCTCACATGATAACCATGTGTCAAAATGATTTTTAATTTAAGAGGAACAGCAATAAGATTTTCAGGATGGTCACCATGGTGGCCATATCAGCTGTCAAAGCAGTACTATTTTAATTTACGATCAACAATACATTATATGAAGTCTTCTGGTGTAAACCCCATGCTAATACGACTTTCCATTTTCAGACGATTAAGAATGATTTTCTCAAGATGGCTGCATATTTGATAGCAGAATTACACCATTTTCATTTAGCATCAGCTTTTGTGGTGAAAGCACAATTTCAACATTAAAAAGCATATAGGATAAGTAACGACATTAATATGTTCCAGTACAATACTGTGGTGGCCAAATTCAAAGTCAAATCAGCACCACTGGCATACACACCTAGCTTGAGATCATAAGATGTTTTTCAGTAAAACCATATGCTTCTATTATCATTTATTCAGGAGAAGTAATTATAAAATGTTATTCAACATGTCTATTGTTGTGGGCACACTGGACGTGTTAGAGGCACCATTTTCAATTCAGACTTAGAGGATATTACAAGAATTAATTTAGCACATGCCCCATCTTGATAAGACTATTCATTCAGGCGGACTCTCAAGATGCCAAGAGTGACAGCCATATAGGTTGAACTAGGCTTAAGTTATAAGGCCTTATTATCTTGACTGGAAGGCAGGCCCAGCTCCCCAAAAATGCCCACTTATGATGCTCCAGCATCCAAGATGGAAGGCTTAGGGTCCACTCTAGCTGCAAGAGATGAGAGGTCAGAACATAGGCAGTTGGGTGGGGACAGTTATGACCAACTTTACCCAGCCTTGCATGCTCCTGTCCTTACTAAGCCTTTAAGAAAATAAATAGCCAGACAAATAATGAGGAATAAATTCACATACATATACTCCACCACTCTCAATATTCCAACCTTAGCTCTATCATGGACATGGCCATAATGATTTTCAAAATGGCTGCTGTAATGTCATATTGGATGCCTCAGTGGCATCATTCTCATTTAAGAATCAATTAGAGCATGAGATGAATTTGTCTGTAAATGTTCATGGTAATCATCAGTTTAGGTAAGTAGTGATAACAAATCAATTACGAGAGATAAACAGACACTGGACAAATGATCATTCATAAACTCTTCTGGTCAATGGCCAGTACAGCCAGAAAATATTCTTTAACATGAGATCAAAATAGAGGCGCTAATACTGAAAAAAGACAGATTAAGGAGTCTTTTTTGTGTTTATTTCATACACAATTGTCCTTAAAACAGGACCTTCTGAGTAGGTTGCAATTCATATAGGTCTATCATGGATGAATCAATAGGATTCTAAACACAAATTCATAACCCATGATAGTAAATCTTAATATGTACCTTCTTTGGTTTTAAGGAAACACAAAATGTAAAACACACCCAGTGAATGAATATAATCTTAACAAAAGCCACTGAAACATGCAAGATAGGCCACATAGATTTCTTTTCTAAAACAAATGTAAAACTTGTGAAAATGCATCAACCAAACTGCATGATACATGAATATGGTCGGATAGTGTTCATATCACATACCAAAAACAAGTAAGGTCATGACCTACATACAGACAGATCAACATCATTTACTCAAATCTTACAAGATTTTTCTTTTAGGACACTTTCTGTCAAATTTTGATAAAAGTCAGATGAACATTTTTGAGAAGACATTTAAAGATTTATCTATCATTTGAACAAACAAATTTCAAAGCCATCTACACCAGAAAGGTTGATGTCAAATTTGGTCAAATACTTTTGAATGCTTTTGAGAAGGTCTTTTAAAGGTTTTCATCTTTTGAGTAGAGATATCAAAATTTTTAGAAAACTCCTACTGGGTACCCACCAATCCTAATGATCAGTTGTCCAGGTACCTGATCAAAGGGAATTTGTATTTAATATGAACCTGAACTGCTTTGTTGTAGGTTCACACATGCCATCCACCAGGAGTGGCATAAGCATAATTATTACAAATATAAGTGACAAAAAAAACATAAGCTGAGCATAAAGAGAGAAATGTATATACTGCATGACACAATTACAGAACAATGGATGAAAAACATACATTTAAGTTTGCTACTTACCTCCATCTGAAGTTAAATTTTTGTCACAAATCAGCTAAATGTATGTGGATTACAACAAATGTTAGTACAAGAGTACAGAACTGTATACATGATTGTTTTCTGTCAAACGCCAATAATATTCTATAACGTGAGCGTTTTTAGATGAAGTTGTTTAACTGCTTTCTTTTATCCTGTAATGTTGAACAAATGTGATGGTGGACTGGCACCATCTGCATAACTCCAAAGGACTTTCAAGCTAGGAGGGTTTCTAATTTGAAAACAATTCTGTAAGGCAATTTTAAGAGCAAAATTTATCTTTCTCTACTCTCAGAATGCAAACTAAACTTTAGCAAATATGGTATCTCAACCTGTATTGGATCTTCAGTGGTTTGGACCTCCAATTGATTGGAAGTCGCTGGATTTTCCTCATTTTTTGGAAAGTTATCTACTACTTCCTCCTCCTCTACTTCCTCGTATCTTAGGGTATCTTCCTTTTCTTCATTGTTCATATTCTAAAGATAAAACAAAAACAAATTCCCTTCAGAGAACAATTGCTCTACTAGGTAATAGGATTTTCAGGAATTTAACATAAAACCATTTCATCCTTTCAAATCTTGTGGGTGGCAAAAATCACTGATATTACAACATCTTGGATATCAGACTGCAACCACTTTCATTTATGACAAAATGGACATTAGAAGTCTTGATATAAAAGGACCCACATTACTAAGAGTGACATCAAGATTTTTAACACAGTCAACATGTCAGCCATATTCGATGTACTATTCGCACTATTCTCATTTACAGCCAACAAAATATCATAAGAAATCTATTGGTGTAAACCCCAGGTCAATATAACCATTGTTTAGGCAGGAGTAGAGATAACAATATTGTCAAGATGAACATTATCGTTTTCATTTTGAAGGTCAATTTGCATCAATCTCATTCAGAACAAACTGGTCACCATACGAACTTCTCACATGATAACCCTGTGTCAAAATGATTTTTAATTTAAGAGGAACAGCAATAAGATTTTCAGGATGGTCACCATGGTGGCCATATCAGCTGTCAAAGCAGTACTATTTTAATTTACGATCAACAATACATTATATGAAGTCTTCTGGTGTAAACCCCATGCTAATACGACTTTCCATTTTCTGACCATTAAGAATGATTTTCTCAAGATGGCTGCATATTTGATAGCAGAATTACACCATTTTCATTTAGCATCAGCTTTTGTGGTGAAAGCACAATTTCAACATTAAAAAGCATATAGGATAAGTAACTACATTAATATGTTCCAGTACAATACTGTGGTGGCCAAATTTCAAAGTCAAATCAGCATCACTGGCATACACACCTAGCTTGAGATCATAATATGTTTTTCAGTAAAACCATATGCTCCTATTATCATTTATTCAGAAGAAGTAATTATAAAATGTTATTCAACATGGCTATTGTTGTGGGCATACTGGATGTGTTAGAGGCACCATTTTCAATTCAGACTTAGAGGATATTACAAGAATTAATTTAGCACATGCCCCATCTTGATAAGACTATTCATTCAGGAGGACTCTCAAGATGCCAAGAGTGACAGCCATATAGGTTGAACTAGGCTTAAGTTATAAGGCCTTATTATCTTGACTGGAAGGCAGGCCCAGCTCCCCAAAAATGCCCACTTATGATGCTCCAGCATCCAAGATGGAAGGCTTAGGGTCCACTCTAGCTGCAAGAGATGAGAGGTCAGAACATAGGCAGTTGGGTGGGGATGGTTATGACCAACTTTACCCAGCCTTGTATGCTCCTGTCCTTACTAAGCCTTTAAGAAAATAAACAGCTAGACAAATAATGAGGAATAAATTCACATACACATACTCCACCACTCCCAACATTCCAACCTTAGCTCTATCATGGACATGGCCATAATGATTTTCAAAATGGCTGCTGTAATGTCATATTGGATGCCTCAGTGGCATCATTCTCATTTAAGAATCAATTAGAGCATGAGATGAATTTGTCTGTAAATGTTCATGGTAATCATCAGTTTAGGTAAGTAGTGATAACAAATCAATTCCGAGAGATAAACAGACACTGGACAAATGATCGTTCATAAACTCTTCTGGTCAATGGCCAGTAGAGCCAGAAAATATTCTTTAACATGAGATCAAAATAGAGGCGCTAATACTGAAAAAAGACAGATTAAGGAGTCTTTTTTGTGTTTATTTCATACACAATTGTCCTTAAAACAGGACCTTCTGAGTAGGCTGCAATTCATATAGGTCTATCATGGATGAATCAATAGGATTCTAAACACAAATTCATAACCCATGATAGTAAATCTTAATATGTACCTTCTTTGGTTTTAAGGAAACACAAAATGTAAAACACACCCAGTGAATGAATATAATCTTAACAAAAGCCACTGAAACATGCAAGATAGGCCACATAGATTTCTTTTCTAAAACAAATGTAAAACTTGTGAAAATGCATCAACCAAACTGCATGATACATGAATATGGTCGGATAGTGTTCATATCACATACCAAAAACAAGTAAGGTCATGACCTACATACAGACAGATCAACATCATTTACTCAAATCTTACAAGATTTTTCTTTTAGGACGCTTTCTGTCAAATTTTGATAAAAGTCAGATGAACATTTTTGAGAAGACATTTAAAGATTTATCTATCATTTGAACAAACAAATTTCAAAGCCATCTACACCAGAAAGGTTGACGTCAAATTTGGCCAAATACTGTTGAATGCTTTTGAGAAGGTCTTTTAAAGGTTTTCATCTTTTGAGTAGAGATATCAAAATTTTAGAAAACTCCTACTGGGTACCCACCAATCCTAACGATCAGTTGTCCAGGTACCTGATCAAAGGGAATTTGTATTTAATATGAACCTGAACTGCTTTGTTGTAGGTTCACACATGCCATCCACCAGGAGTGGCATAAGCATAATTATTACAAATATAAGTGACAAAAAAAAACATAAACTGAGCATAAAGAGAGAAATGTATATACTGCATGACACAATTACAGAACAATGGATGAAAAACATACATTTAAGTTTGCTACTTACCTCCATCTGAAGTTAAATTTTTGTCACAAATCAGCTAAATGTATGTGGATTACAACAAATGTTAGTACAAGAGTACAGAACTGTATACATGATTGTTTTCTATCAAACGCCAATAATATTCTATAACGTGAGCTTTTTTAGATGAAGTTGTTTAACTGCTTTCTTTTATCCTGTAATGTTGAACAAATGTGATGGTGGACTGGCACCATCTGCATAACTCCAAAGGACTTTCAAGCTAGGAGGGTTTCTAATTTGAAAACAATTATGTAAGGCAATTTTAAGAGCAAAATTTACTTTTCTCTACTCTCAGAATGCAAACTAAACTTTAGCAAATATGGTATCTCAACCTGTATTAGATCTTCAGTGGTTTGGACCTCCAATTGATTGGAAGTCGCTGGATTTTCCTCATTTTTTGGAAAGTTATCTACTACTTCCTTCTCCTCTACTTCCTCGTATCTTAGGGTATCTTTCTTTTCTTCATTGTTCATATTCTAAAGATAAAACAAAAACAAATTCCCTTCAGAGAACAATTGCTCTACTAGGTAATAGGATTTTCAGGAATTTAATAAAAAACCATTTCATCCTTTCAAATCTTGTGGGTGGCAAAAATCACTGATATTACAACATCTTGGATATCAGACTGCAACCATTTTCATTTATGACAAAATGGACATTAGAAGTCTTGATATAAAAGGACCCACATTACTAAGAGTGACATCAAGATTTTTAACACAGTCAACATGTCAGCCATATTCGATGTACTATTCGCACTATTCTCATTTACAGCCAACTAAGTATCATAAGAAATCTATTGGTGTAAACCCCAGGTCAATATAACCATTGATTAGGCAGGAGTAGAGATAACAATATTGTCAAGATGAACATTATCGTTTTCATTTTGAAGGTCAATTTGCATCAATCTCATTCAGAACAAACTGGTCACCATACGAACTTCTCACATGATAACCATGTGTCAAAATGATTTTTAATTTAAGAGGAACAGCAATAAGATTTTCAGGATGGTCACCATGGTGGCCATATCAGCTGTCAAAGCAGTACTATTTTAATTTACGATCAACAATACATTATATGAAGTCTTCTGGTGTAAACCCCATGCTAATACGACTTTCCATTTTCAGACGATTAAGAATGATTTTCTCAAGATGGCTGCATATTTGATAGCAGAATTACACCATTTTCATTTAGCATCAGCTTCTGTGGTGAAAGCACAATTTCAACATTAAAAAGCATATAGGATAAGTAACTACATTAATATGTTCCAGTACAATACTGTGGTGGCCAAATTCAAAGTCAAATCAGCACCACTGGCATACACACCTAGCTTGAGATCATAAGATGTTTTTCAGTAAAACCATATGTTTCTATTATCATTTATTCAGGAGAAGTAATTATAAAATGTTATTCAACATGGCTATTGTTGTGGGCATACTGGATGTGTTAGAGGCACCATTTTCAATTCAGACTTAGAGGATATTACAAGAATTAATTTAGCACATGCCCCATCTTGATAAGACTATTCATTTAGGAGGACTCTCAAGATGCCAAGAGTGACAGCCATATAGATTGAACTAGGCTTAAGTTATAAGGCCTTATTATCTTGACTGGAAGGCAGGCCCAGCTCCCCAAAAATGCCCACTTATGATGCTCCAGCATCCAAGATGGAAGGCTTAGGGTCCACTCTAGCTGCAAGAGATGAGAGGTCAGAACATAGGCAGTTGGTTGGGGACGGTCATGACCAACTTTACCCAGCCTTGTATGCTCCTGTCCTTACTAAGCCTTTAAGAAAATAAATAGCTTGACAAATAATGAGGAATAAATTCACATACATATACTCCACCACTCCCAATATTCCAACCTTAGCTCTATCATGGACATGGCCATAATGATTTTCAAAATGGCTGCTGTAATGTCATATTGGATGCCTCAGTGGCATCATTCTCATTTAAGGATCAATTAGAGCACGAGATGAATTTGTCTGTAAATGTTCATGGTAATCATCAGTTTAGGTAAGTAGTGATAACAAATCAATTCCGAGAGATAAACAGACACTGGACAAATGATCGTTCATAAACTCTTCTGGTCAATGGCCAGTAGAGCCAGAAAATATTCTTTAACATGAGATCAAAATAGAGGTGCTAATACTGAAAAAAGACAGATTAAGGAGTTTTTTTTGTGTTTATTTCATACACAATTGTCCTTAAAACAGGACCTTATGAGTAGGCTGCAATTCATATAGGTCTATCATGGATGAATCAATAGGATTCTAAACACAAATTCATAACCCATGATAGTAAATCTTAATATGTACCTTCTTTGGTTTTAAGGAAACACAAAATGTAAAACACACCCAGTGAATGAATATACTCTTAACAAAAGCCACTGAAACATGCAAGATAGGCCACATAGATTTCTTTTCTAAAACAAATGTAAAACTTGTGAAAATGCATCAACCAAACTGCATGATACATGAATATGGTAGCATAGTGTTCACATCACATACCAAAAACAAGTAAGGTCATGACCTACATACAGACAGATCAACATCATTTACACAAATTTTACAAGATTTTTCTTTTAGGACGCTTTCTGTCAAATTTTGATAAAAGTCAGATGAACATTTTTGAGAAGACATTTAAAGATTTATCTATCATTTGAACAAACAAATTTCAAAGCCATCTACACCAGAAAGGTTGATGTCAAATTTGGCCAAATACTGTTGAATGCTTTTGAGAAGGTCTTTTAAAGGTTTTCATCTTTTGAGTAGAGATATCAAAATTTTAGAAAACTCCTACTGGGTACCCACCAATCCTAATGATCAGTTGTCCAGGTACCTGATCAAAGGGAATTTGTATTTAATATGAACCTGAACTGCTTTGTTGTAGGTTCACACATGCCATCCACCAGGAGTGGCATAAGCATAATTATTACAAATATAAGTGACAAAAAAAACATAAGCTGAGCATAAAGAGAGAAATGTATATACTGCATGACACAATTACAGAACAATGGATGAAAAACATACATTTAAGTTTGCTACTTACCTCCATCTGAAGTTAAATTTTTGTCACAAATCAGCTAAATGTATGTGGATTACAACAAATGTTAGTACAAGAGTACAGAACTGTATACACGATTGTTTTCTGTCAAACGCCACTAATATTCTATAACGTGAGCTTTTTTAGATGAAGTTGTTTAACTGCTTTCTTTTATCCTGTAATGTTGAACAAATGTGATGGTGGACTGGCACCATCTGCATAACTCCAAAGGACTTTCAAGCTAGGAGGGTTTCTAATTTGAAAACAATTCTGTAAGGCAATTTTAGGAGCAAAATTTATCTTTCTCTACTCTCAGAATGCAAACTAAACTTTAGCAAGTATGGTATCTCAACCTGTATTGGATCTTCAGTGGTTTGGACCTCCAATTGATTGGAAGTCGCTGGATTTTCCTCATTTTTTGGAAAGTTATCTACTACTTCCTCCTCCTCTACTTCCTTGTATCTTAGGGTATCTTCCTTTTCTTCATTGTTCATATTCTAAAGATAAAACAAAAACAAATTCCCTTCAGAGAACAATTGCTCTACTAGGTAATAGGATTTTCAGGAATTTAACATAAAACCATTTCATCCTTTCAAATCTTGTGGGTGGCAAAAATCACTGATATTACAACATCTTGGATATCAGACTGCAACCATTTTCATTTATGACAAAATGGACATTAGAAGTCTTGATATAAAAGGACCCACATTACTAAGAGTGACATCAAGATTTTTAACACAGTCAACATGTCAGCCATATTCGATGTACTATTCGCACTATTCTCATTTACAGCCAACTAAGTATCATAAGAAATCTATTGGTGTAAACCCCAGGTCAATATAACCATTGATTAGGCAGGAGCAGAGATAACAATATTGTCAAGATGAACATTATCATTTTCATTTTGAAGGCCAATTTGCATCAATCTCATTCAGAACAAACTGGTCACCATACGAACTTCTCACATGATAACCATGTGTCAAAATGATTTTTAATTTAAGAGGAACAGCAATAAGATTTTCAGGATGGTCACCATGGTGGCCATATCAGCTGTCAAAGCAGTACTATTTTAATTTACGATCAATAATACATTATATGAAGTCTTCTGGTGTAAACCCCATGCTAATACGACTTTCCATTTTCAGACGATTAAGAATGATTTTCTCAAGATGGCTGCATATTTGATAGCAGAATTACACCATTTTCATTTAGCATCAGCTTCTGTGGTGAAAGCACAATTTCAACATTAAAAAGCATATAGGATAAGTAACGACATTAATATGTTCCAGTACAATACTGTGGTGGCCAAATTCAAAGTCAAATCAGCACCACTGGCATACACACCTAGCTTGAGATCATAAGATGTTTTTCAGTAAAACCATATGCTTCTATTATCATTTATTCAGGAGAAGTAATTATAAAATGTTATTCAACATGTCTATTGTTGTGGGCATACTGGACGTGTTAGAGGCACCATTTTCAATTCAGACTTAGAGGATATTACAAGAATTAATTTAGCACATGCCCCATCTTGATAAGACTATTCATTCAGGCGGACTCTCAAGATGCCAAGAGTGACAGCCATATAGGTTGAACTAGGCTTAAGTTATAAGGCCTTATTATCTTGACTGGAAGGCAGGCCCAGCTCCCCAAAAATGCCCATTTATGATGCTCCAGCATCCAAGATGGAAGGCTTAGGGTCCACTCTAGCTGCAAGAGATGAGAGGTCAGAACATAGGCAGTTGGGTGGGGACAGTTATGACCAACTTTACCCAGCCTTGCATGCTCCTGTCCTTACTAAGCCTTTAAGAAAATAAATAGCTAGACAAATAATGAGGAATAAATTCACAAACATATACTCCACCACTCCCAACATTCCAACCTTAGCTCTATCATGGACATGGCCATAATGATTTTCAAAATGGCTGCTGTAATGTCATATTGGATGCCTCAGTGGCATCATTCTCATTTAAGGATCAATTAGAGCACGAGCTGAATTTGTCTGTAAATGTTCATGGTAATCATCAGTTTAGGTAAGTAGTGATAACAAATCAATTCCGAGAGATAAACAGACACTGGAGAAATGATCGTTCATAAACTCTTCTGGTCAATGGCCAGTAGAGCCAGAAAATATTCTTTAACATGAGATCAAAATAGAGGCGCTAATACTGAAAAAAGACAGATTAAGGAGTCTTTTTTGTGTTTATTTCATACACAATTGTCCTTAAAACAGGACCTTCTGAGTAGGCTGCAATTCATATAGGTCTATCATGGATGAATCAATAGGATTCTAAACACAAATTCATAACCCATGTTAGTAAATCATAATATGTACCTTCTTTGGTTTTAAGGAAACACAAAATGTAAAACACACCCAGTGAATGAATATAATCTTAACAAGAGCCACTGAAACATGCAAGATAGGCCACATAGATTTCTTTTCTAAAACAAATGTAAAACTTGTGAAAATGCATCAACCAAACTGCATGATACATGAATATGGTCGGATAGTGTTCATATCATACCAAAAACAAGTAAGGTCACGACCTACATACTGACAGATCAACATCATTTACACAAATCTTACAAGACTTTTATATTACGACGCTTTCTGTCAAATTTTGATAAAAGTCAGATGAACATTTTTGAGAAGACATTTAAAGATTTATCTATCATTTGAACAAACAAATTTCAAAGCCATCTACACCAGAAAGGTTGACGTCAAATTTGGCCAAATACTGTTGAATGCTTTTGAGAAGGTCTTTTAAAGGTTTTCATCTTTTGAGTAGAGATATCAAAATTTTAGAAAACTCCTACTGGGTACCCACCAATCCTAACGATCAGTTGTCCAGGTACCTGATCAAAGGGAATTTGTATTTAATATGAACCTGAACTGCTTTGTTGTAGGTTCACACATGCCATCCACCAGGAGTGGCATAAGCATAATTATTACAAATATAAGTGACAAAAAAAAACATAAACTGAGCATAAAGAGAGAAATGTATATACTGCATGACACAATTACAGAACAATGGATGAAAAACATACATTTAAGTTTGCTACTTACCTCCATCTGAAGTTAAATTTTTGTCACAAATCAGCTAAATGTATGTGGATTACAACAAATGTTAGTACAAGAGTACAGAACTGTATACATGATTGTTTTCTATCAAACGCCAATAATATTCTATAACGTGAGCTTTTTTAGATGAAGTTGTTTAACTGCTTTCTTTTATCCTGTAATGTTGAACAAATGTGATGGTGGACTGGCACCATCTGCATAACTCCAAAGGACTTTCAAGCTAGGAGGGTTTCTAATTTGAAAACAATTATGTAAGGCAATTTTAAGAGCAAAATTTACTTTTCTCTACTCTCAGAATGCAAACTAAACTTTAGCAAATATGGTATCTCAACCTGTATTAGATCTTCAGTGGTTTGGACCTCCAATTGATTGGAAGTCGCTGGATTTTCCTCATTTTTTGGAAAGTTATCTACTACTTCCTTCTCCTCTACTTCCTCGTATCTTAGGGTATCTTTCTTTTCTTCATTGTTCATATTCTAAAGATAAAACAAAAACAAATTCCCTTCAGAGAACAATTGCTCTACTAGGTAATAGGATTTTCAGGAATTTAATAAAAAACCATTTCATCCTTTCAAATCTTGTGGGTGGCAAAAATCACTGATATTACAACATCTTGGATATCAGACTGCAACCATTTTCATTTATGACAAAATGGACATTAGAAGTCTTGATATAAAAGGACCCACATTACTAAGAGTGACATCAAGATTTTTAACACAGTCAACATGTCAGCCATATTCGATGTACTATTCGCACTATTCTCATTTACAGCCAACTAAGTATCATAAGAAATCTATTGGTGTAAACCCCAGGTCAATATAACCATTGATTAGGCAGGAGTAGAGATAACAATATTGTCAAGATGAACATTATCGTTTTCATTTTGAAGGTCAATTTGCATCAATCTCATTCAGAACAAACTGGTCACCATACGAACTTCTCACATGATAACCATGTGTCAAAATGATTTTTAATTTAAGAGGAACAGCAATAAGATTTTCAGGATGGTCACCATGGTGGCCATATCAGCTGTCAAAGCAGTACTATTTTAATTTACGATCAACAATACATTATATGAAGTCTTCTGGTGTAAACCCCATGCTAATACGACTTTCCATTTTCAGACGATTAAGAATGATTTTCTCAAGATGGCTGCATATTTGATAGCAGAATTACACCATTTTCATTTAGCATCAGCTTCTGTGGTGAAAGCACAATTTCAACATTAAAAAGCATATAGGATAAGTAACTACATTAATATGTTCCAGTACAATACTGTGGTGGCCAAATTCAAAGTCAAATCAGCACCACTGGCATACACACCTAGCTTGAGATCATAAGATGTTTTTCAGTAAAACCATATGTTTCTATTATCATTTATTCAGGAGAAGTAATTATAAAATGTTATTCAACATGGCTATTGTTGTGGGCATACTGGATGTGTTAGAGGCACCATTTTCAATTCAGACTTAGAGGATATTACAAGAATTAATTTAGCACATGCCCCATCTTGATAAGACTATTCATTTAGGAGGACTCTCAAGATGCCAAGAGTGACAGCCATATAGATTGAACTAGGCTTAAGTTATAAGGCCTTATTATCTTGACTGGAAGGCAGGCCCAGCTCCCCAAAAATGCCCACTTATGATGCTCCAGCATCCAAGATGGAAGGCTTAGGGTCCACTCTAGCTGCAAGAGATGAGAGGTCAGAACATAGGCAGTTGGTTGGGGACGGTCATGACCAACTTTACCCAGCCTTGTATGCTCCTGTCCTTACTAAGCCTTTAAGAAAATAAATAGCTTGACAAATAATGAGGAATAAATTCACATACATATACTCCACCACTCCCAATATTCCAACCTTAGCTCTATCATGGACATGGCCATAATGATTTTCAAAATGGCTGCTGTAATGTCATATTGGATGCCTCAGTGGCATCATTCTCATTTAAGGATCAATTAGAGCACGAGATGAATTTGTCTGTAAATGTTCATGGTAATCATCAGTTTAGGTAAGTAGTGATAACAAATCAATTCCGAGAGATAAACAGACACTGGACAAATGATCGTTCATAAACTCTTCTGGTCAATGGCCAGTACAGCCAGAAAATATTCTTTAACATGAGATCAAAATAGAGGTGCTAATACTGAAAAAAGACAGATTAAGGAGTCTTTTTTGTGTTTATTTCATACACAATTGTCCTTTAAACAGGACCTTATGAGTAGGCTGCAATTCATATAGGTCTATCATGGATGAATCAATAGGATTCTAAACACAAATTCATAACCCATGATAGTAAATCTTAATATGTACCTTCTTTGGTTTTAAGGAAACACAAAATGTAAAACACACCCAGTGAATGAATATACTCTTAACAAAAGCCACTGAAACATGCAAGATAGGCCACATAGATTTCTTTTCTAAAACAAATGTAAAACTTGTGAAAATGCATCAACCAAACTGCATGATACATGAATATGGTAGCATAGTGTTCACATCACATACCAAAAACAAGTAAGGTCATGACCTACATACAGACAGATCAACATCATTTACACAAATTTTACAAGATTTTTCTTTTAGGACGCTTTCTGTCAAATTTTGATAAAAGTCAGATGAACATTTTTGAGAAGACATTTAAAGATTTATCTATCATTTGAACAAACAAATTTCAAAGCCATCTACACCAGAAAGGTTGATGTCAAATTTGGCCAAATACTGTTGAATGCTTTTGAGAAGGTCTTTTAAAGGTTTTCATCTTTTGAGTAGAGATATCAAAATTTTAGAAAACTCCTACTGGGTACCCACCAATCCTAATGATCAGTTGTCCAGGTACCTGATCAAAGGGAATTTGTATTTAATATGAACCTGAACTGCTTTGTTGTAGGTTCACACATGCCATCCACCAGGAGTGGCATAAGCATAATTATTACAAATATAAGTGACAAAAAAAACATAAGCTGAGCATAAAGAGAGAAATGTATATACTGCATGACACAATTACAGAACAATGGATGAAAAACATACATTTAAGTTTGCTACTTACCTCCATCTGAAGTTAAATTTTTGTCACAAATCAGCTAAATGTATGTGGATTACAACAAATGTTAGTACAAGAGTACAGAACTGTATACACGATTGTTATCTGTCAAACGCCACTAATATTCTATAACGTGAGCTTTTTTAGATGAAGTTGTTTAACTGCTTTCTTTTATCCTGTAATGTTGAACAAATGTGATGGTGGACTGGCACCATCTGCATAACTCCAAAGGACTTTCAAGCTAGGAGGGTTTCTAATTTGAAAACAATTCTGTAAGGCAATTTTAAGAGCAAAATTTATCTTTCTCTACTCTCAGAATGCAAACTAAACTTTAGCAAGTATGGTATCTCAACCTGTATTGGATCTTCAGTGGTTTGGACCTCCAATTGATTGGAAGTCGCTGGATTTTCCTCATTTTTTGGAAAGTTATCTACTACTTCCTCCTCCTCTACTTCCTTGTATCTTAGGGTATCTTCCTTTTCTTCATTGTTCATATTCTAAAGATAAAACAAAAACAAATTCCCTTCAGAGAACAATTGCTCTACTAGGTAATAGGATTTTCAGGAATTTAACATAAAACCATTTCATCCTTTCAAATCTTGTGGGTGGCAAAAATCACTGATATTACAACATCTTGGATATCAGACTGCAACCATTTTCATTTATGACAAAATGGACATTAGAAGTCTTGATATAAAAGGACCCACATTACTAAGAGTGACATCAAGATTTTTAACACAGTCAACATGTCAGCCATATTCGATGTACTATTCGCACTATTCTCATTTACAGCCAACTAAGTATCATAAGAAATCTATTGGTGTAAACCCCAGGTCAATATAACCATTGATTAGGCAGGAGTAGAGATAACAATATTGTCAAGATGAACATTATCATTTTCATTTTGAAGGTCAATTTGCATCAATCTCATTCAGAACAAACTGGTCACCATACGAACTTCTCACATGATAACCATGTGTCAAAATGATTTTTAATTTAAGAGGAACAGCAATAAGATTTTCAGGATGGTCACCATGGTGGCCATATCAGCTGTCAAAGCAGTACTATTTTAATTTACGATCAACAATACATTATATGAAGTCTTCTGGTGTAAACCCCATGCTAATACGACTTTCCATTTTCAGACGATTAAGAATGATTTTCTCAAGATGGCTGCATATTTGATAGCAGAATTACACCATTTTCATTTAGCATCAGCTTTTGTGGTGAAAGCACAATTTCAACATTAAAAAGCATATAGGATAAGTAACGACATTAATATGTTCCAGTACAATACTGTGGTGGCCAAATTCAAAGTCAAATCAGCACCACTGGCATACACACCTAGCTTGAGATCATAAGATGTTTTTCAGTAAAACCATATGCTTCTATTATCATTTATTCAGGAGAAGTAATTATAAAATGTTATTCAACATGTCTATTGTTGTGGGCATACTGGACGTGTTAGAGGCACCATTTTCAATTCAGACTTAGAGGATATTACAAGAATTAATTTAGCACATGCCCCATCTTGATAAGACTATTCATTCAGGCGGACTCTCAAGATGCCAAGAGTGACAGCCATATAGGTTGAACTAGGCTTAAGTTATAAGGCCTTATTATCTTGACTGGAAGGCAGGCCCAGCTCCCCAAAAATGCCCACTTATGATGCTCCAGCATCCAAGATGGAAGGCTTAGGGTCCACTCTAGCTGCAAGAGATGAGAGGTCAGAACATAGGCAGTTGGGTGGGGACAGTTATGACCAACTTTACCCAGCCTTGCATGCTCCTGTCCTTACTAAGCCTTTAAGAAAATAAATAGCTTGACAAATAATGAGGAATAAATTCACATACATATACTCCACCACTCTCAATATTCCAACCTTAGCTCTATCATGGACATGGCCATAATGATTTTCAAAATGGCTGCTGTAATGTCATATTGGATGCCTCAGTGGCATCATTCTCATTTAAGAATCAATTAGAGCATGAGATGAATTTGTCTGTAAATGTTCATGGTAATCATCAGTTTAGGTAAGTAGTGATAACAAATCAATTACGAGAGATAAACAGACACTGGACAAATGATCATTCATAAACTCTTCTGGTCAATGGCCAGTACAGCCAGAAAATATTCTTTAACATGAGATCAAAATAGAGGCGCTAATACTGAAAAAAGACAGATTAAGGAGTCTTTTTTGTGTTTATTTCATACACAATTGTCCTTAAAACAGGACCTTCTGAGTAGGTTGCAATTCATATAGGTCTATCATGGATGAATCAATAGGATTCTAAACACAAATTCATAACCCATGATAGTAAATCTTAATATGTACCTTCTTTGGTTTTAAGGAAACACAAAATGTAAAACACACCCAGTGAATGAATATAATCTTAACAAAAGCCACTGAAACATGCAAGATAGGCCACATAGATTTCTTTTCTAAAACAAATGTAAAACTTGTGAAAATGCATCAACCAAACTGCATGATACATGAATATGGTCGGATAGTGTTCATATCACATACCAAAAACAAGTAAGGTCATGACCTACATACAGACAGATCAACATCATTTACTCAAATCTTACAAGATTTTTCTTTTAGGACACTTTCTGTCAAATTTTGATAAAAGTCAGATGAACATTTTTGAGAAGACATTTAAAGATTTATCTATCATTTGAACAAACAAATTTCAAAGCCATCTACACCAGAAAGGTTGATGTCAAATTTGGTCAAATACTTTTGAATGCTTTTGAGAAGGTCTTTTAAAGGTTTTCATCTTTTGAGTAGAGATATCAAAATTTTTAGAAAACTCCTACTGGGTACCCACCAATCCTAATGATCAGTTGTCCAGGTACCTGATCAAAGGGAATTTGTATTTAATATGAACCTGAACTGCTTTGTTGTAGGTTCACACATGCCATCCACCAGGAGTGGCATAAGCATAATTATTACAAATATAAGTGACAAAAAAAACATAAGCTGAGCATAAAGAGAGAAATGTATATACTGCATGACACAATTACAGAACAATGGATGAAAAACATACATTTAAGTTTGCTACTTACCTCCATCTGAAGTTAAATTTTTGTCACAAATCAGCTAAATGTATGTGGATTACAACAAATGTTAGTACAAGAGTACAGAACTGTATACATGATTGTTTTCTGTCAAACGCCAATAATATTCTATAACGTGAGCGTTTTTAGATGAAGTTGTTTAACTGCTTTCTTTTATCCTGTAATGTTGAACAAATGTGATGGTGGACTGGCACCATCTGCATAACTCCAAAGGACTTTCAAGCTAGGAGGGTTTCTAATTTGAAAACAATTCTGTAAGGCAATTTTAAGAGCAAAATTTATCTTTCTCTACTCTCAGAATGCAAACTAAACTTTAGCAAATATGGTATCTCAACCTGTATTGGATCTTCAGTGGTTTGGACCTCCAATTGATTGGAAGTCGCTGGATTTTCCTCATTTTTTGGAAAGTTATCTACTACTTCCTCCTCCTCTACTTCCTCGTATCTTAGGGTATCTTCCTTTTCTTCATTGTTCATATTCTAAAGATAAAACAAAAACAAATTCCCTTCAGAGAACAATTGCTCTACTAGGTAATAGGATTTTCAGGAATTTAACATAAAACCATTTCATCCTTTCAAATCTTGTGGGTGGCAAAAATCACTGATATTACAACATCTTGGATATCAGACTGCAACCACTTTCATTTATGACAAAATGGACATTAGAAGTCTTGATATAAAAGGACCCACATTACTAAGAGTGACATCAAGATTTTTAACACAGTCAACATGTCAGCCATATTCGATGTACTATTCGCACTATTCTCATTTACAGCCAACAAAATATCATAAGAAATCTATTGGTGTAAACCCCAGGTCAATATAACCATTGTTTAGGCAGGAGTAGAGATAACAATATTGTCAAGATGAACATTATCGTTTTCATTTTGAAGGTCAATTTGCATCAATCTCATTCAGAACAAACTGGTCACCATACGAACTTCTCACATGATAACCCTGTGTCAAAATGATTTTTAATTTAAGAGGAACAGCAATAAGATTTTCAGGATGGTCACCATGGTGGCCATATCAGCTGTCAAAGCAGTACTATTTTAATTTACGATCAACAATACATTATATGAAGTCTTCTGGTGTAAACCCCATGCTAATACGACTTTCCATTTTCTGACCATTAAGAATGATTTTCTCAAGATGGCTGCATATTTGATAGCAGAATTACACCATTTTCATTTAGCATCAGCTTTTGTGGTGAAAGCACAATTTCAACATTAAAAAGCATATAGGATAAGTAACTACATTAATATGTTCCAGTACAATACTGTGGTGGCCAAATTTCAAAGTCAAATCAGCATCACTGGCATACACACCTAGCTTGAGATCATAATATGTTTTTCAGTAAAACCATATGCTCCTATTATCATTTATTCAGAAGAAGTAATTATAAAATGTTATTCAACATGGCTATTGTTGTGGGCATACTGGATGTGTTAGAGGCACCATTTTCAATTCAGACTTAGAGGATATTACAAGAATTAATTTAGCACATGCCCCATCTTGATAAGACTATTCATTCAGGAGGACTCTCAAGATGCCAAGAGTGACAGCCATATAGGTTGAACTAGGCTTAAGTTATAAGGCCTTATTATCTTGACTGGAAGGCAGGCCCAGCTCCCCAAAAATGCCCACTTATGATGCTCCAGCATCCAAGATGGAAGGCTTAGGGTCCACTCTAGCTGCAAGAGATGAGAGGTCAGAACATAGGCAGTTGGGTGGGGATGGTTATGACCAACTTTACCCAGCCTTGTATGCTCCTGTCCTTACTAAGCCTTTAAGAAAATAAACAGCTAGACAAATAATGAGGAATAAATTCACATACACATACTCCACCACTCCCAACATTCCAACCTTAGCTCTATCATGGACACGGCCATAATGATTTTCAAAATGGCTGCTGTAATGTCATATTGGATGCCTCAGTGGCATCATTCTCATTTAAGAATCAATTAGAGCATGAGATGAATTTGTCTGTAAATGTTCATGGTAATCATCAGTTTAGGTAAGTAGTGATAACAAATCAATTCCGAGAGATAAACAGACACTGGACAAATGATCGTTCATAAACTCTTCTGGTCAATGGCCAGTAGAGCCAGAAAATATTCTTTAACATGAGATCAAAATAGAGGCGCTAATACTGAAAAAAGACAGATTAAGGAGTCTTTTTTGTGTTTATTTCATACACAATTGTCCTTAAAACAGGACCTTCTGAGTAGGCTGCAATTCATATAGGTCTATCATGGATGAATCAATAGGATTCTAAACACAAATTCATAACCCATGATAGTAAATCTTAATATGTACCTTCTTTGGTTTTAAGGAAACACAAAATGTAAAACACACCCAGTGAATGAATATAATCTTAACAAAAGCCACTGAAACATGCAAGATAGGCCACATAGATTTCTTTTCTAAAACAAATGTAAAACTTGTGAAAATGCATCAACCAAACTGCATGATACATGAATATGGTCGGATAGTGTTCATATCACATACCAAAAACAAGTAAGGTCATGACCTACATACAGACAGATCAACATCATTTACTCAAATCTTACAAGATTTTTCTTTTAGGACGCTTTCTGTCAAATTTTGATAAAAGTCAGATGAACATTTTTGAGAAGACATTTAAAGATTTATCTATCATTTGAACAAACAAATTTCAAAGCCATCTACACCAGAAAGGTTGACGTCAAATTTGGCCAAATACTGTTGAATGCTTTTGAGAAGGTCTTTTAAAGGTTTTCATCTTTTGAGTAGAGATATCAAAATTTTAGAAAACTCCTACTGGGTACCCACCAATCCTAACGATCAGTTGTCCAGGTACCTGATCAAAGGGAATTTGTATTTAATATGAACCTGAACTGCTTTGTTGTAGGTTCACACATGCCATCCACCAGGAGTGGCATAAGCATAATTATTACAAATATAAGTGACAAAAAAAAACATAAACTGAGCATAAAGAGAGAAATGTATATACTGCATGACACAATTACAGAACAATGGATGAAAAACATACATTTAAGTTTGCTACTTACCTCCATCTGAAGTTAAATTTTTGTCACAAATCAGCTAAATGTATGTGGATTACAACAAATGTTAGTACAAGAGTACAGAACTGTATACATGATTGTTTTCTATCAAACGCCAATAATATTCTATAACGTGAGCTTTTTTAGATGAAGTTGTTTAACTGCTTTCTTTTATCCTGTAATGTTGAACAAATGTGATGGTGGACTGGCACCATCTGCATAACTCCAAAGGACTTTCAAGCTAGGAGGGTTTCTAATTTGAAAACAATTATGTAAGGAAATTTTAAGAGCAAAATTTACTTTTCTCTACTCTCAGAATGCAAACTAAACTTTAGCAAATATGGTATCTCAACCTGTATTAGATCTTCAGTGGTTTGGACCTCCAATTGATTGGAAGTCGCTGGATTTTCCTCATTTTTTGGAAAGTTATCTACTACTTCCTTCTCCTCTACTTCCTCGTATCTTAGGGTATCTTTCTTTTCTTCATTGTTCATATTCTAAAGATAAAACAAAAACAAATTCCCTTCAGAGAACAATTGCTCTACTAGGTAATAGGATTTTCAGGAATTTAATAAAAAACCATTTCATCCTTTCAAATCTTGTGGGTGGCAAAAATCACTGATATTACAACATCTTGGATATCAGACTGCAACCATTTTCATTTATGACAAAATGGACATTAGAAGTCTTGATATAAAAGGACCCACATTACTAAGAGTGACATCAAGATTTTTAACACAGTCAACATGTCAGCCATATTCGATGTACTATTCGCACTATTCTCATTTACAGCCAACTAAGTATCATAAGAAATCTATTGGTGTAAACCCCAGGTCAATATAACCATTGATTAGGCAGGAGTAGAGATAACAATATTGTCAAGATGAACATTATCGTTTTCATTTTGAAGGTCAATTTGCATCAATCTCATTCAGAACAAACTGGTCACCATACGAACTTCTCACATGATAACCATGTGTCAAAATGATTTTTAATTTAAGAGGAACAGCAATAAGATTTTCAGGATGGTCACCATGGTGGCCATATCAGCTGTCAAAGCAGTACTATTTTAATTTACGATCAACAATACATTATATGAAGTCTTCTGGTGTAAACCCCATGCTAATACGACTTTCCATTTTCAGACGATTAAGAATGATTTTCTCAAGATGGCTGCATATTTGATAGCAGAATTACACCATTTTCATTTAGCATCAGCTTCTGTGGTGAAAGCACAATTTCAACATTAAAAAGCATATAGGATAAGTAACTACATTAATATGTTCCAGTACAATACTGTGGTGGCCAAATTCAAAGTCAAATCAGCACCACTGGCATACACACCTAGCTTGAGATCATAAGATGTTTTTCAGTAAAACCATATGTTTCTATTATCATTTATTCAGGAGAAGTAATTATAAAATGTTATTCAACATGGCTATTGTTGTGGGCATACTGGATGTGTTAGAGGCACCATTTTCAATTCAGACTTAGAGGATATTACAAGAATTAATTTAGCACATGCCCCATCTTGATAAGACTATTCATTTAGGAGGACTCTCAAGATGCCAAGAGTGACAGCCATATAGATTGAACTAGGCTTAAGTTATAAGGCCTTATTATCTTGACTGGAAGGCAGGCCCAGCTCCCCAAAAATGCCCACTTATGATGCTCCAGCATCCAAGATGGAAGGCTTAGGGTCCACTCTAGCTGCAAGAGATGAGAGGTCAGAACATAGGCAGTTGGTTGGGGACGGTCATGACCAACTTTACCCAGCCTTGTATGCTCCTGTCCTTACTAAGCCTTTAAGAAAATAAATAGCTTGACAAATAATGAGGAATAAATTCACATACATATACTCCACCACTCCCAATATTCCAACCTTAGCTCTATCATGGACATGGCCATAATGATTTTCAAAATGGCTGCTGTAATGTCATATTGGATGCCTCAGTGGCATCATTCTCATTTAAGGATCAATTAGAGCACGAGATGAATTTGTCTGTAAATGTTCATGGTAATCATCAGTTTAGGTAAGTAGTGATAACAAATCAATTCCGAGAGATAAACAGACACTGGACAAATGATCGTTCATAAACTCTTCTGGTCAATGGCCAGTAGAGCCAGAAAATATTCTTTAACATGAGATCAAAATAGAGGTGCTAATACTGAAAAAAGACAGATTAAGGAGTCTTTTTTGTGTTTATTTCATACACAATTGTCCTTTAAACAGGACCTTATGAGTAGGCTGCAATTCATATAGGTCTATCATGGATGAATCAATAGGATTCTAAACACAAATTCATAACCCATGATAGTAAATCTTAATATGTACCTTCTTTGGTTTTAAGGAAACACAAAATGTAAAACACACCCAGTGAATGAATATACTCTTAACAAAAGCCACTGAAACATGCAAGATAGGCCACATAGATTTCTTTTCTAAAACAAATGTAAAACTTGTGAAAATGCATCAACCAAACTGCATGATACATGAATATGGTAGCATAGTGTTCACATCACATACCAAAAACAAGTAAGGTCATGACCTACATACAGACATATCAACATCATTTACACAAATTTTACAAGATTTTTCTTTTAGGACGCTTTCTGTCAAATTTTGATAAAAGTCAGATGAACATTTTTGAGAAGACATTTAAAGATTTATCTATCATTTGAACAAACAAATTTCAAAGCCATCTACACCAGAAAGGTTGATGTCAAATTTGGCCAAATACTGTTGAATGCTTTTGAGAAGGTCTTTTAAAGGTTTTCATCTTTTGAGTAGAGATATCAAAATTTTAGAAAACTCCTACTGGGTACCCACCAATCCTAATGATCAGTTGTCCAGGTACCTGATCAAAGGGAATTTGTATTTAATATGAACCTGAACTGCTTTGTTGTAGGTTCACACATGCCATCCACCAGGAGTGGCATAAGCATAATTATTACAAATATAAGTGACAAAAAAAACATAAGCTGAGCATAAAGAGAGAAATGTATATACTGCATGACACAATTACAGAACAATGGATGAAAAACATACATTTAAGTTTGCTACTTACCTCCATCTGAAGTTAAATTTTTGTCACAAATCAGCTAAATGTATGTGGATTACAACAAATGTTAGTACAAGAGTACAGAACTGTATACACGATTGTTATCTGTCAAACGCCACTAATATTCTATAACGTGAGCTTTTTTAGATGAAGTTGTTTAACTGCTTTCTTTTATCCTGTAATGTTGAACAAATGTGATGGTGGACTGGCACCATCTGCATAACTCCAAAGGACTTTCAAGCTAGGAGGGTTTCTAATTTGAAAACAATTCTGTAAGGCAATTTTAAGAGCAAAATTTATCTTTCTCTACTCTCAGAATGCAAACTAAACTTTAGCAAGTATGGTATCTCAACCTGTATTGGATCTTCAGTGGTTTGGACCTCCAATTGATTGGAAGTCGCTGGATTTTCCTCATTTTTTGGAAAGTTATCTACTACTTCCTCCTCCTCTACTTCCTTGTATCTTAGGGTATCTTCCTTTTCTTCATTGTTCATATTCTAAAGATAAAACAAAAACAAATTCCCTTCAGAGAACAATTGCTCTACTAGGTAATAGGATTTTCAGGAATTTAACATAAAACCATTTCATCCTTTCAAATCTTGTGGGTGGCAAAAATCACTGATATTACAACATCTTGGATATCAGACTGCAACCATTTTCATTTATGACAAAATGGACATTAGAAGTCTTGATATAAAAGGACCCACATTACTAAGAGTGACATCAAGATTTTTAACACAGTCAACATGTCAGCCATATTCGATGTACTATTCGCACTATTCTCATTTACAGCCAACTAAGTATCATAAGAAATCTATTGGTGTAAACCCCAGGTCAATATAACCATTGATTAGGCAGGAGTAGAGATAACAATATTGTCAAGATGAACATTATCATTTTCATTTTGAAGGTCAATTTGCATCAATCTCATTCAGAACAAACTGGTCACCATACGAACTTCTCACATGATAACCATGTGTCAAAATGATTTTTAATTTAAGAGGAACAGCAATAAGATTTTCAGGATGGTCACCATGGTGGCCATATCAGCTGTCAAAGCAGTACTATTTTAATTTACGATCAACAATACATTATATGAAGTCTTCTGGTGTAAACCCCATGCTAATACGACTTTCCATTTTCAGACGATTAAGAATGATTTTCTCAAGATGGCTGCATATTTGATAGCAGAATTACACCATTTTCATTTAGCATCAGCTTTTGTGGTGAAAGCACAATTTCAACATTAAAAAGCATATAGGATAAGTAACGACATTAATATGTTCCAGTACAATACTGTGGTGGCCAAATTCAAAGTCAAATCAGCACCACTGGCATACACACCTAGCTTGAGATCATAAGATGTTTTTCAGTAAAACCATATGCTTCTATTATCATTTATTCAGGAGAAGTAATTATAAAATGTTATTCAACATGTCTATTGTTGTGGGCATACTGGACGTGTTAGAGGCACCATTTTCAATTCAGACTTAGAGGATATTACAAGAATTAATTTAGCACATGCCCCATCTTGATAAGACTATTCATTCAGGCGGACTCTCAAGATGCCAAGAGTGACAGCCATATAGGTTGAACTAGGCTTAAGTTATAAGGCCTTATTATCTTGACTGGAAGGCAGGCCCAGCTCCCCAAAAATGCCCACTTATGATGCTCCAGCATCCAAGATGGAAGGCTTAGGGTCCACTCTAGCTGCAAGAGATGAGAGGTCAGAACATAGGCAGTTGGGTGGGGACAGTTATGACCAACTTTACCCAGCCTTGCATGCTCCTGTCCTTACTAAGCCTTTAAGAAAATAAATAGCCAGACAAATAATGAGGAATAAATTCACATACATATACTCCACCACTCTCAATATTCCAACCTTAGCTCTATCATGGACATGGCCATAATGATTTTCAAAATGGCTGCTGTAATGTCATATTGGATGCCTCAGTGGCATCATTCTCATTTAAGAATCAATTAGAGCATGAGATGAATTTGTCTGTAAATGTTCATGGTAATCATCAGTTTAGGTAAGTAGTGATAACAAATCAATTACGAGAGATAAACAGACACTGGACAAATGATCATTCATAAACTCTTCTGGTCAATGGCCAGTACAGCCAGAAAATATTCTTTAACATGAGATCAAAATAGAGGCGCTAATACTGAAAAAAGACAGATTAAGGAGTCTTTTTTGTGTTTATTTCATACACAATTGTCCTTAAAACAGGACCTTCTGAGTAGGTTGCAATTCATATAGGTCTATCATGGATGAATCAATAGGATTCTAAACACAAATTCATAACCCATGATAGTAAATCTTAATATGTACCTTCTTTGGTTTTAAGGAAACACAAAATGTAAAACACACCCAGTGAATGAATATAATCTTAACAAAAGCCACTGAAACATGCAAGATAGGCCACATAGATTTCTTTTCTAAAACAAATGTAAAACTTGTGAAAATGCATCAACCAAACTGCATGATACATGAATATGGTCGGATAGTGTTCATATCACATACCAAAAACAAGTAAGGTCATGACCTACATACAGACAGATCAACATCATTTACTCAAATCTTACAAGATTTTTATTTTAGGACACTTTCTGTCAAATTTTGATAAAAGTCAGATGAACATTTTTGAGAAGACATTTAAAGATTTATCTATCATTTGAACAAACAAATTTCAAAGCCATCTACACCAGAAAGGTTGATGTCAAATTTGGTCAAATACTTTTGAATGCTTTTGAGAAGGTCTTTTAAAGGTTTTCATCTTTTGAGTAGAGATATCAAAATTTTTAGAAAACTCCTACTGGGTACCCACCAATCCTAATGATCAGTTGTCCAGGTACCTGATCAAAGGGAATTTGTATTTAATATGAACCTGAACTGCTTTGTTGTAGGTTCACACATGCCATCCACCAGGAGTGGCATAAGCATAATTATTACAAATATAAGTGACAAAAAAAACATAAGCTGAGCATAAAGAGAGAAATGTATATACTGCATGACACAATTACAGAACAATGGATGAAAAACATACATTTAAGTTTGCTACTTACCTCCATCTGAAGTTAAATTTTTGTCACAAATCAGCTAAATGTATGTGGATTACAACAAATGTTAGTACAAGAGTACAGAACTGTATACATGATTGTTTTCTGTCAAACGCCAATAATATTCTATAACGTGAGCGTTTTTAGATGAAGTTGTTTAACTGCTTTCTTTTATCCTGTAATGTTGAACAAATGTGATGGTGGACTGGCACCATCTGCATAACTCCAAAGGACTTTCAAGCTAGGAGGGTTTCTAATTTGAAAACAATTCTGTAAGGCAATTTTAAGAGCAAAATTTATCTTTCTCTACTCTCAGAATGCAAACTAAACTTTAGCAAATATGGTATCTCAACCTGTATTGGATCTTCAGTGGTTTGGACCTCCAATTGATTGGAAGTCGCTGGATTTTCCTCATTTTTTGGAAAGTTATCTACTACTTCCTCCTCCTCTACTTCCTCGTATCTTAGGGTATCTTCCTTTTCTTCATTGTTCATATTCTAAAGATAAAACAAAAACAAATTCCCTTCAGAGAACAATTGCTCTACTAGGTAATAGGATTTTCAGGAATTTAACATAAAACCATTTCATCCTTTCAAATCTTGTGGGTGGCAAAAATCACTGATATTACAACATCTTGGATATCAGACTGCAACCACTTTCATTTATGACAAAATGGACATTAGAAGTCTTGATATAAAAGGACCCACATTACTAAGAGTGACATCAAGATTTTTAACACAGTCAACATGTCAGCCATATTCGATGTACTATTCGCACTATTCTCATTTACAGCCAACAAAATATCATAAGAAATCTATTGGTGTAAACCCCAGGTCAATATAACCATTGTTTAGGCAGGAGTAGAGATAACAATATTGTCAAGATGAACATTATCGTTTTCATTTTGAAGGTCAATTTGCATCAATCTCATTCAGAACAAACTGGTCACCATACGAACTTCTCACATGATAACCCTGTGTCAAAATGATTTTTAATTTAAGAGGAACAGCAATAAGATTTTCAGGATGGTCACCATGGTGGCCATATCAGCTGTCAAAGCAGTACTATTTTAATTTACGATCAACAATACATTATATGAAGTCTTCTGGTGTAAACCCCATGCTAATACGACTTTCCATTTTCTGACCATTAAGAATGATTTTCTCAAGATGGCTGCATATTTGATAGCAGAATTACACCATTTTCATTTAGCATCAGCTTTTGTGGTGAAAGCACAATTTCAACATTAAAAAGCATATAGGATAAGTAACTACATTAATATGTTCCAGTACAATACTGTGGTGGCCAAATTTCAAAGTCAAATCAGCATCACTGGCATACACACCTAGCTTGAGATCATAATATGTTTTTCAGTAAAACCATATGCTCCTATTATCATTTATTCAGAAGAAGTAATTATAAAATGTTATTCAACATGGCTATTGTTGTGGGCATACTGGATGTGTTAGAGGCACCATTTTCAATTCAGACTTAGAGGATATTACAAGAATTAATTTAGCACATGCCCCATCTTGATAAGACTATTCATTCAGGAGGACTCTCAAGATGCCAAGAGTGACAGCCATATAGGTTGAACTAGGCTTAAGTTATAAGGCCTTATTATCTTGACTGGAAGGCAGGCCCAGCTCCCCAAAAATGCCCACTTATGATGCTCCAGCATCCAAGATGGAAGGCTTAGGGTCCACTCTAGCTGCAAGAGATGAGAGGTCAGAACATAGGCAGTTGGGTGGGGATGGTTATGACCAACTTTACCCAGCCTTGTATGCTCCTGTCCTTACTAAGCCTTTAAGAAAATAAACAGCTAGACAAATAATGAGGAATAAATTCACATACACATACTCCACCACTCCCAACATTCCAACCTTAGCTCTATCATGGACACGGCCATAATGATTTTCAAAATGGCTGCTGTAATGTCATATTGGATGCCTCAGTGGCATCATTCTCATTTAAGAATCAATTAGAGCATGAGATGAATTTGTCTGTAAATGTTCATGGTAATCATCAGTTTAGGTAAGTAGTGATAACAAATCAATTCCGAGAGATAAACAGACACTGGACAAATGATCGTTCATAAACTCTTCTGGTCAATGGCCAGTAGAGCCAGAAAATATTCTTTAACATGAGATCAAAATAGAGGCGCTAATACTGAAAAAAGACAGATTAAGGAGTCTTTTTTGTGTTTATTTCATACACAATTGTCCTTAAAACAGGACCTTCTGAGTAGGCTGCAATTCATATAGGTCTATCATGGATGAATCAATAGGATTCTAAACACAAATTCATAACCCATGATAGTAAATCTTAATATGTACCTTCTTTGGTTTTAAGGAAACACAAAATGTAAAACACACCCAGTGAATGAATATAATCTTAACAAAAGCCACTGAAACATGCAAGATAGGCCACATAGATTTCTTTTCTAAAACAAATGTAAAACTTGTGAAAATGCATCAACCAAACTGCATGATACATGAATATGGTCGGATAGTGTTCATATCACATACCAAAAACAAGTAAGGTCATGACCTACATACAGACAGATCAACATCATTTACTCAAATCTTACAAGATTTTTCTTTTAGGACGCTTTCTGTCAAATTTTGATAAAAGTCAGATGAACATTTTTGAGAAGACATTTAAAGATTTATCTATCATTTGAACAAACAAATTTCAAAGCCATCTACACCAGAAAGGTTGACGTCAAATTTGGCCAAATACTGTTGAATGCTTTTGAGAAGGTCTTTTAAAGGTTTTCATCTTTTGAGTAGAGATATCAAAATTTTAGAAAACTCCTACTGGGTACCCACCAATCCTAACGATCAGTTGTCCAGGTACCTGATCAAAGGGAATTTGTATTTAATATGAACCTGAACTGCTTTGTTGTAGGTTCACACATGCCATCCACCAGGAGTGGCATAAGCATAATTATTACAAATATAAGTGACAAAAAAAAACATAAACTGAGCATAAAGAGAGAAATGTATATACTGCATGACACAATTACAGAACAATGGATGAAAAACATACATTTAAGTTTGCTACTTACCTCCATCTGAAGTTAAATTTTTGTCACAAATCAGCTAAATGTATGTGGATTACAACAAATGTTAGTACAAGAGTACAGAACTGTATACATGATTGTTTTCTATCAAACGCCAATAATATTCTATAACGTGAGCTTTTTTAGATGAAGTTGTTTAACTGCTTTCTTTTATCCTGTAATGTTGAACAAATGTGATGGTGGACTGGCACCATCTGCATAACTCCAAAGGACTTTCAAGCTAGGAGGGTTTCTAATTTGAAAACAATTATGTAAGGCAATTTTAAGAGCAAAATTTACTTTTCTCTACTCTCAGAATGCAAACTAAACTTTAGCAAATATGGTATCTCAACCTGTATTAGATCTTCAGTGGTTTGGACCTCCAATTGATTGGAAGTCGCTGGATTTTCCTCATTTTTTGGAAAGTTATCTACTACTTCCTTCTCCTCTACTTCCTCGTATCTTAGGGTATCTTTCTTTTCTTCATTGTTCATATTCTAAAGATAAAACAAAAACAAATTCCCTTCAGAGAACAATTGCTCTACTAGGTAATAGGATTTTCAGGAATTTAATAAAAAACCATTTCATCCTTTCAAATCTTGTGGGTGGCAAAAATCACTGATATTACAACATCTTGGATATCAGACTGCAACCATTTTCATTTATGACAAAATGGACATTAGAAGTCTTGATATAAAAGGACCCACATTACTAAGAGTGACATCAAGATTTTTAACACAGTCAACATGTCAGCCATATTCGATGTACTATTCGCACTATTCTCATTTACAGCCAACTAAGTATCATAAGAAATCTATTGGTGTAAACCCCAGGTCAATATAACCATTGATTAGGCAGGAGTAGAGATAACAATATTGTCAAGATGAACATTATCGTTTTCATTTTGAAGGTCAATTTGCATCAATCTCATTCAGAACAAACTGGTCACCATACGAACTTCTCACATGATAACCATGTGTCAAAATGATTTTTAATTTAAGAGGAACAGCAATAAGATTTTCAGGATGGTCACCATGGTGGCCATATCAGCTGTCAAAGCAGTACTATTTTAATTTACGATCAACAATACATTATATGAAGTCTTCTGGTGTAAACCCCATGCTAATACGACTTTCCATTTTCAGACGATTAAGAATGATTTTCTCAAGATGGCTGCATATTTGATAGCAGAATTACACCATTTTCATTTAGCATCAGCTTCTGTGGTGAAAGCACAATTTCAACATTAAAAAGCATATAGGATAAGTAACTACATTAATATGTTCCAGTACAATACTGTGGTGGCCAAATTCAAAGTCAAATCAGCACCACTGGCATACACACCTAGCTTGAGATCATAAGATGTTTTTCAGTAAAACCATATGTTTCTATTATCATTTATTCAGGAGAAGTAATTATAAAATGTTATTCAACATGGCTATTGTTGTGGGCATACTGGATGTGTTAGAGGAACCATTTTCAATTCAGACTTAGAGGATATTACAAGAATTAATTTAGCACATGCCCCATCTTGATAAGACTATTCATTTAGGAGGACTCTCAAGATGCCAAGAGTGACAGCCATATAGATTGAACTAGGCTTAAGTTATAAGGCCTTATTATCTTGACTGGAAGGCAGGCCCAGCTCCCCAAAAATGCCCACTTATGATGCTCCAGCATCCAAGATGGAAGGCTTAGGGTCCACTCTAGCTGCAAGAGATGAGAGGTCAGAACATAGGCAGTTGGTTGGGGACGGTCATGACCAACTTTACCCAGCCTTGTATGCTCCTGTCCTTACTAAGCCTTTAAGAAAATAAATAGCTTGACAAATAATGAGGAATAAATTCACATACATATACTCCACCACTCCCAATATTCCAACCTTAGCTCTATCATGGACATGGCCATAATGATTTTCAAAATGGCTGCTGTAATGTCATATTGGATGCCTCAGTGGCATCATTCTCATTTAAGGATCAATTAGAGCACGAGATGAATTTGTCTGTAAATGTTCATGGTAATCATCAGTTTAGGTAAGTAGTGATAACAAATCAATTCCGAGAGATAAACAGACACTGGACAAATGATCGTTCATAAACTCTTCTGGTCAATGGCCAGTAGAGCCAGAAAATATTCTTTAACATGAGATCAAAATAGAGGTGCTAATACTGAAAAAAGACAGATTAAGGAGTCTTTTTTGTGTTTATTTCATACACAATTGTCCTTTAAACAGGACCTTATGAGTAGGCTGCAATTCATATAGGTCTATCATGGATGAATCAATAGGATTCTAAACACAAATTCATAACCCATGATAGTAAATCTTAATATGTACCTTCTTTGGTTTTAAGGAAACACAAAATGTAAAACACACCCAGTGAATGAATATACTCTTAACAAAAGCCACTGAAACATGCAAGATAGGCCACATAGATTTCTTTTCTAAAACAAATGTAAAACTTGTGAAAATGCATCAACCAAACTGCATGATACATGAATATGGTAGCATAGTGTTCACATCACATACCAAAAACAAGTAAGGTCATGACCTACATACAGACATATCAACATCATTTACACAAATTTTACAAGATTTTTCTTTTAGGACGCTTTCTGTCAAATTTTGATAAAAGTCAGATGAACATTTTTGAGAAGACATTTAAAGATTTATCTATCATTTGAACAAACAAATTTCAAAGCCATCTACACCAGAAAGGTTGATGTCAAATTTGGCCAAATACTGTTGAATGCTTTTGAGAAGGTCTTTTAAAGGTTTTCATCTTTTGAGTAGAGATATCAAAATTTTAGAAAACTCCTACTGGGTACCCACCAATCCTAATGATCAGTTGTCCAGGTACCTGATCAAAGGGAATTTGTATTTAATATGAACCTGAACTGCTTTGTTGTAGGTTCACACATGCCATCCACCAGGAGTGGCATAAGCATAATTATTACAAATATAAGTGACAAAAAAAACATAAGCTGAGCATAAAGAGAGAAATGTATATACTGCATGACACAATTACAGAACAATGGATGAAAAACATACATTTAAGTTTGCTACTTACCTCCATCTGAAGTTAAATTTTTGTCACAAATCAGCTAAATGTATGTGGATTACAACAAATGTTAGTACAAGAGTACAGAACTGTATACACGATTGTTATCTGTCAAACGCCACTAATATTCTATAACGTGAGCTTTTTTAGATGAAGTTGTTTAACTGCTTTCTTTTATCCTGTAATGTTGAACAAATGTGATGGTGGACTGGCACCATCTGCATAACTCCAAAGGACTTTCAAGCTAGGAGGGTTTCTAATTTGAAAACAATTCTGTAAGGCAATTTTAAGAGCAAAATTTATCTTTCTCTACTCTCAGAATGCAAACTAAACTTTAGCAAACATGGTATCTCAACCTGTATTGGATCTTCAGTGGTTTGGACCTCCAATTGATTGGAAGTCGCTGGATTTTCCTCATTTTTTGGAAAGTTATCTACTACTTCCTCCTCCTCTACTTCCTCGTATCTTAGGGTATCTTCCTTTTCTTCATTGTTCATATTCTAAAGATAAAACAAAAACAAATTCCCTTCAGAGAACAATTGCTCTACTAGGTAATAGGATTTTCAGGAATTTAACATAAAACCATTTCATCCTTTCAAATCTTGTGGGTGGCAAAAATCACTGATATTACAACATCTTGGATATCAGACTGCAACCACTTTCATTTATGACAAAATGGACATTAGAAGTCTTGATATAAAAGGACCCACATTACTAAGAGTGACATCAAGATTTTTAACACAGTCAACATGTCAGCCATATTCGATGTACTATTCGCACTATTCTCATTTACAGCCAACAAAATATCATAAGAAATCTATTGGTGTAAACCCCAGGTCAATATAACCATTGTTTAGGCAGGAGTAGAGATAACAATATTGTCAAGATGAACATTATCGTTTTCATTTTGAAGGTCAATTTGCATCAATCTCATTCAGAACAAACTGGTCACCATACGAACTTCTCACATGATAACCCTGTGTCAAAATGATTTTTAATTTAAGAGGAACAGCAATAAGATTTTCAGGATGGTCACCATGGTGGCCATATCAGCTGTCAAAGCAGTACTATTTTAATTTACGATCAACAATACATTATATGAAGTCTTCAATGTAAACCCCATGCTAATACGACTTTCCATTTTCAGACCATTAAGAATGATTTTCTCAAGATGGCTGCATATTTGATAGCAGAATTACACCATTTTCATTTAGCATCAGCTTTTGTGGTGAAAGCACAATTTCAACATTAAAAAGCATATATGATAAGTAACTACATTAATATGTTCCAGTACAATACTGTGGTGGCCAAATTCCAAAGTCAAATCAGCATCACTGGCATACACACCTAGCTTGAGATCATAATATGTTTTTCAGTAAAACCATATGCTCCTATTATCATTTATTCAGAAGAAGTAATTATAAAATGTTATTCAACATGGCTATTGTTGTGGGCATACTGGATGTGTTAGAGGCACCATTTTCAATTCAGACTTAGAGGATATTACAAGAATTAATTTAGCACATGCCCCATCTTGATAAGACTATTCATTCAGGAGGACTCTCAAGATGCCAAGAGTGACAGCCATATAGGTTGAACTAGGCTTAAGTTATAAGGCCTTATTATCTTGACTGGAAGGCAGGCCCAGCTCCCCAAAAATGCCCACTTATGATGCTCCAGCATCCAAGATGGAAGGCTTAGGGTCCACTCTAGCTGCAAGAGATGAGAGGTCAGAACATAGGCAGTTGGGTGGGGATGGTTATGACCAACTTTACCCAGCCTTGTATGCTCCTGTCCTTACTAAGCCTTTAAGAAAATAAACAGCTAGACAAATAATGAGGAATAAATTCACATACACATACTCCACCACTCCCAATATTCCAACCTTAGCTCTATCATGGACACGGCCATAATGATTTTCAAAATGGCTGCTGTAATGTCATATTGGATGCCTCAGTGGCATCATTCTCATTTAAGAATCAATTAGAGCATGAGATGAATTTGTCTGTAAATGTTCATGGTAATCATCAGTTTAGGTAAGTAGTGATAACAAATCAATTACGAGAGATAAACAGACACTGGACAAATGATCGTTCATAAACTCTTCTGGTCAATGGCCAGTAGAGCCAGAAAATATTCTTTAACATGAGATCAAAATAGAGGCGCTAATACTGAAAAAAGACAGATTAAGGAGTCTTTTTTGTGTTTATTTCATACACAATTGTCCTTAAAACAGGACCTTCTGAGTAGGCTGCAATTCATATAGGTCTATCATGGATGAATCAATAGGATTCTAAACACAAATTCATAACCCATGATAGTAAATCTTAATATGTACCTTCTTTGGTTTTAAGGAAACACAAAATGTAAAACACACCCAGTGAATGAATATAATCTTAACAAAAGCCACTGAAACATGCAAGATAGGCCACATAGATTTCTTTTCTAAAACAAATGTAAAACTTGTGAAAATGCATCAACCAAACTGCATGATACATGAATATGGTCGGATAGTGTTCATATCACATACCAAAAACAAGTAAGGTCATGACCTACATACAGACAGATCAACATCATTTACTCAAATCTTACAAGATTTTTCTTTTAGGACGCTTTCTGTCAAATTTTGATAAAAGTCAGATGGACATTTTTGAGAAGACATTTAAAGATTTATCTATCATTTGAACAAACAAATTTCAAAGCCATCTACACCAGAAAGGTTGATGTCAAATTTGGTCAAATACTGTTGAATGCTTTTGAGAAGGTCTTTTAAAGGTTTTCATCTTTTGAGTAGAGATATCAAAATTTTTAGAAAACTCCTACTGGGTACCCACCAATCCTAATGATCAGTTGTCCAGGTACCTGATCATAGGGAATTTGTATTTAATATGAACCTGAACTGCTTTGTTGTAGGTTCACACATGCCATCCACCAGGAGTGGCATAAGCATAATTATTACAAATATAAGTGACAAAAAAAACATAAGCTGAGCATAAAGAGAGAAATGTATATACTGCATGACACAATTATAGAACAATGGATGAAAAACATACATTTAAGTTTGCTACTTACCTCCATCTGAAGTTAAATTTTTGTCACAAATCAGCTAAATGTATGTGGATTACAACAAATGTTAGTACAAGAGTACAGAACTGTATACATGATTGTTTTCTGTCAAACGCCAATAATATTCTATAACGTGAGCGTTTTTAGATGAAGTTGTTTAACTGCTTTCTTTTATCCTGTAATGTTGAACAAATGTGATGGTGGACTGGCACCATCTGCATAACTCCAAAGGACTTTCAAGCTAGGAGGGTTTCTAATTTGAAAACAATTCTGTAAGGCAATTTTAAGAGCAAAATTTATCTTTCTCTACTCTCAGAATGCAAACTAAACTTTAGCAAATATGGTATCTCAACCTGTATTGGATCTTCAGTGGTTTGGACCTCCAATTGATTGGAAGTCGCTGGATTTTCCTCATTTTTTGGAAAGTTATCTACTACTTCCTCCTCCTCTACTTCCTCGTATCTTAGGGTATCTTCCTTTTCTTCATTGTTCATATTCTAAAGATAAAACAAAAACAAATTCCCTTCAGAGAACAATTGCTCTACTAGGTAATAGGATTTTCAGGAATTTAACATAAAACCATTTCATCCTTTCAAATCTTGTGGGTGGCAAAAATCACTGATATTACAACATCTTGGATATCAGACTGCAACCACTTTCATTTATGACAAAATGGACATTAGAAGTCTTGATATAAAAGGACCCACATTACTAAGAGTGACATCAAGATTTTTAACACAGTCAACATGTCAGCCATATTCGATGTACTATTCGCACTATTCTCATTTACAGCCAACAAAATATCATAAGAAATCTATTGGTGTAAACCCCAGGTCAATATAACCATTGTTTAGGCAGGAGTAGAGATAACAATATTGTCAAGATGAACATTATCGTTTTCATTTTGAAGGTCAATTTGCATCAATCTCATTCAGAACAAACTGGTCACCATACGAACTTCTCACATGATAACCCTGTGTCAAAATGATTTTTAATTTAAGAGGAACAGCAATAAGATTTTCAGGATGGTCACCATGGTGGCCATATCAGCTGTCAAAGCAGTACTATTTTAATTTACGATCAACAATACATTATATGAAGTCTTCTGGTGTAAACCCCATGCTAATACGACTTTCCATTTTCAGACCATTAAGAATGATTTTCTCAAGATGGCTGCATATTTGATAGCAGAATTACACCATTTTCATTTAGCATCAGCTTTTGTGGTGAAAGCACAATTTCAACATTAAAAAGCATATAGGATAAGTAACTACATTAATATGTTCCAGTACAATACTGTGGTGGCCAAATTTCAAAGTCAAATCAGCATCACTGGCATACACACCTAGCTTGAGATCATAATATGTTTTTCAGTAAAACCATATGCCCCTATTATCATTTATTCAGAAGAAGTAATTATAAAATGTTATTCAACATGGCTATTGTTGTGGGCATACTGGATGTGTTAGAGGCACCATTTTCAATTCAGACTTAGAGGATATTACAAAAATTAATTTAGCACATGCTCCATCTTGATAAGACTATTCATTCAGGAGGACTCTCAAGATGCCAAGAGTGACAGCCATATAGGTTGAACTAGGCTTAAGTTATAAGGCCTTATTATCTTGACTGGAAGGCAGGCCCAGCTCCCCAAAAATGCCCACTTATGATGCTCCAGCATCCAAGATGGAAGGCTTAGGGTCCACTCTAGCTGCAAGAGATGAGAGGTCAGAACATAGGCAGTTGGGTGGGGATGGTTATGACCAACTTTACCCAGCCTTGTATGCTCCTGTCCTTACTAAGCCTTTAAGAAAATAAATAGCTAGACAAATAATGAGGAATAAATTCACATACATATACTCCACCACTCCCAACATTCCAACCTTAGCTCTATCATGGACATGGCCATAATGATTTTCAAAATGGCTGCTGTAATGTCATATTGGATGCCTCAGTGGCATCATTCTCATTTAAGGATCAATTAGAGAATGAGATGAATTTGTCTGTAAATGTTCATGGTAATCATCAGTTTAGGTAAGTAGTGATAACAAATCAATTCCGTGAGATAAGCAGACACTGGACAAATGATCGTTCATAAACTCTTCTGGTCAATGGCCAGTACAGCCAGAAAATATTCTTTAACATGAGATCAAAATAGAGGCGCTAATACTGAAAAAAGACAGATTAAGGAGTCTTTTTTGTGTTTATTTCATACACAATTGTCCTTAAAACAGGACCTTCTGAGTAGGCTGCAATTCATATAGGTCTATCATGGATGAATCAATAGGATTCTAAACACAAATTCATAACCCATGTTAGTAAAACATAATATGTACCTTCTTTGGTTTTAAGGAAACACGTATTAAATTTTCAAGTTTAACAATCGAAATGTAAAACACACCCAGTGAATGAATATAATCTTAACAAAAGCCACTGAAACATGCAAGATAGGCCACATAGATTTCTTTTCTAAAACAAATGTAAAACTTGTGAAAATGCATCTACCAAACTGCATGATACATGAACATGGTAGCATAGTGTTCATATGACATACCAAAAACTAGTAAGGTCATGACTTAAATACTGACAGATCAACATCATTTACACAAATCTTACAAGACTTTTATTTTAGGATGCTTTCTGTCAAATTTTGATAAAAGTCAGATGAACATTTTTGAGAAGACATTTAAAGATTTACCTATCATTTGAACAAACAAATTTCAAAGCCATCTACACCAGAAAGGTTGATGTCAAATTTGGCCAAATACTGTTGAATGCTTTTGAGAAGGTCTTTTAAAGGTTTTCATCTTTTGAGTAGAGATATCAAAATTTTAGAAAACTCCTACTGGGTACCCACCAATCCTAATGATCAGTTGTCCAGGTACCTGATCATAGGGAATTTGTATTTAATATGAACCTGAACTGCTTTGTTGTAGGTTCACACATGCCATCCACCAGGAGTGGCATAAGCATAATTATTACAAATATAAGTGACAAAAAAAACATAAGCTGAGCATAAAGAGAGAAATGTATATACTGCATGACACAATTACAGAACAATGGATGAAAAACATACATTTAAGTTTGCTACTTACCTCCATCTGAAGTTAAATTTTTGTCACAAATCAGCTAAATGTATGTGGATTACAACAAATGTTAGTACAAGAGTACAGAACTGTATGCATGATTGTTTTCTGTCAAATGCCAATAATATTCTATAACGTGAGCTTTTTTAGATGAAGTTGTTTAACTGCTTTCTTTTATCCTGTAATGTTGAACAAATGTGATGGTGGACTGGCACCATCTGCATAACTCCAAAGGACTTTCAAGCTAGGAGGGTTTCTAATTTGAAAACAATTCTGTAAGGCAATTTTAAGAGCAAAATTTATCTTTCTCTACTCTCAGAATGCAAACTAAACTTTAGCAAATATGGTATCTCAACCTGTATTGGATCTTCAGTGGTTTGGACCTCCAACTGATTGGAAGTCGCTGGATTTTCCTCATTTTTTGGAAAGTTATCTACTACTTCCTCCTCCTCTACTTCCTCGTATCTTAGGGTATCTTCCTTTTCTTCATTGTTCATATTCTAAAGATAAAACAAAAACAAATTCCCTTCAGAGAACAATTGCTCTACTAGGTAATAGGATTTTCAGGAATTTAACATAAAACCATTTCATCCTTTCAAATTTTGTGGCTGGCAAAAATCACTGATATTACAACATCTTGGATATCAGACTGCAACCATTTTCATTTATGACAAAATGGACATTAGAAGTCTTGATATAAAAGGACCCACATTATTAAGAGTGACATCAAGATTTTTAACACAGTCAACATGTCAGCCATATTCGATGTACTATTCGCACTATTCTCATTTACAGCCAACTAAGTATCATAAGAAATCTATTGGTGTAAACCCCAGGTCAATATAACCATTGATTAGGCAGGAGTAGAGATAACAATATTGTCAATATGAACATTATCGTTTTCATTTTGAAGGTCAATTTGCATCAATCTCATTCAGAACAAACTGGTCACCATACGAACTTCTCACATGATAACCCTGTGTCAAAATGATTTTTAATTTAAGAGGAACAGCAATAAGATTTTCAGGATGGTCACCATGGTGGCCATATCAGCTGTCAAAGCAGTACTATTTTAATTTACGATCAACAATACATTATATGAAGTCTTCTGGTGTAAACCCCATGCTAATACGACTTTCCATTTTCAGACGATTAAGAATGATTTTCTCAAGATGGCTGCATATTTGATAGCAGAATTACACCATTTTCATTTAGCATCAGCTTCTGTGGTGAAAGCACAATTTCAACATTAAAAAGCATATAGGATAAGTAACTACATTAATATGTTCCAGTACAATACTGTGGTGGCCAAATTCAAAGTCAAATCAGCACCACTGGCATACACACCTACCTTGAGATCATAAGATGTTTTTCAGTAAAACCATATGTTTCTATTATCATTTATTCAGGAGAAGTAATTATAAAATGTTATTCAACATGGCTATTGTTGTGGGCATACTGGATGTGTTAGAGGCACCATTTTCAATTCAGACTTAGAGGATATTACAAGAATTAATTTAGCACATGCCCCATCTTGATAAGACTATTCATTTAGGAGGACTCTCAAGATGCCAAGAGTGACAGCCATATAGATTGAACTAGGCTTAAGTTATAAGGCCTTATTATCTTGACTGGAAGGCAGGCCCAGCTCCCCAAAAATGCCCACTTATGATGCTCCAGCATCCAAGATGGAAGGCTTAGGGTCCACTCTAGCTGCAAGAGATGAGAGGTCAGAACATAGGCAGTTGGTTGGGGACGGTCATGACCAACTTTACCCAGCCTTGTATGCTCCTGTCCTTACTAAGCCTTTAAGAAAATAAATAGCTTGACAAATAATGAGGAATAAATTCACATACATATACTCCACCACTCCCAATATTCCAACCTTAGCTCTATCATGGACATGGCCATAATGATTTTCAAAATGGCTGCTGTAATGTCATATTGGATGCCTCAGTGGCATCATTCTCATTTAAGGATCAATTAGAGCACGAGATGAATTTGTCTGTAAATGTTCATGGTAATCATCAGTTTAGGTAAGTAGTGATAACAAATCAATTCCGAGAGATAAACAGACACTGGACAAATGATCGTTCATAAACTCTTCTGGTCAATGGCCAGTAGAGCCAGAAAATATTCTTTAACATGAGATCAAAATAGAGGTGCTAATACTGAAAAAAGACAGATTAAGGAGTCTTTTTTGTGTTTATTTCATACACAATTGTCCTTAAAACAGGACCTTCTGAGTAGGCTGCAATTCATATAGGTCTATCATGGATGAATCAATAGGATTCTAAACACAAATTCATAACCCATGATAGTAAATCTTAATATGTACCTTCTTTGGTTTTAAGGAAACACAAAATGTAAAACACACCCAGTGAATGAATATACTCTTAACAAAAGCCACTGAAACATGCAAGATAGGCCACATAGATTTCTTTTCTAAAACAAATGTAAAACTTGTGAAAATGCATCAACCAAACTGCATGATACATGAATATGGTAGCGTAGTGTTCATATCACATACCAAAAACAAGTAAGGTCATGACCTACATACAGACAGATCAACATCATTTACACAAATTTTACAAGATTTTTCTTTTAGGACGCTTTCTGTCAAATTTTGATAAAAGTCAGATGAACATTTTTGAGAAGACATTTAAAGATTTATCTATCATTTGAACAAACAAATTTCAAAGCCATCTACACCAGAAAGGTTGATGTCAAATTTGGTCAAATACTGTTGAATGCTTTTGAGAAGGTCTTTTAAAGGTTTTCATCTTTTGAGTAGAGATATCAAAATTTTAGAAAACTCCTACTGGGTACCCACCAATCCTAATGATCAGTTGTCCAGGTACCTGATCAAAGGGAATTTGTATTTAATATGAACCTGAACTGCTTTGTTGTAGGTTCACACATGCCATCCACCAGGAGTGGCATAAGCATAATTATTACAAATATAAGTGACAAAAAAAACATAAGCTGAGCATAAAGAGAGAAATGTATATACTGCATGACACAATTACAGAACAATGGATGAAAAACATACATTTAAGTTTGCTACTTACCTCCATCTGAAGTTAAATTTTTGTCACAAATCAGCTAAATGTATGTGGATTACAACAAATGTTAGTACAAGAGTACAGAACTGTATACATGATTGTTTTCTGTCAAACGCCACTAATATTCTATAACGTGAGCTTTTTTAGATGAAGTTGTTTAACTGCTTTCTTTTATCCTGTAATGTTGAACAAATGTGATGGTGGACTGGCACCATCTGCATAACTCCAAAGGACTTTCAAGCTAGGAGGGTTTCTAATTTGAAAACAATTCTGTAAGGCAATTTTAAGAGCAAAATTTATCTTTCTCTACTCTCAGAATGCAAACTAAACTTTAGCAAGTATGGTATCTCAACCTGTATTGGATCTTCAGTGGTTTGGACCTCCAATTGATTGGAAGTCGCTGGATTTTCCTCATTTTTTGGAAAGTTATCTACTACTTCCGCCTCCTCTACTTCCTTGTATCTTAGGGTATCTTCCTTTTCTTCATTGTTCATATTCTAAAGATAAAACAAAAACAAATTCCCTTCAGAGAACAATTGCTCTACTAGGTAATAGGATTTTCAGGAATTTAACATAAAACCATTTCATCCTTTCAAATCTTGTGGGTGGCAAAAATCACTGATATTACAACATCTTGGATATCAGACTGCAACCACTTTCATTTATGACAAAATGGACATTAGAAGTCTTGATATAAAAGGACCCACATTACTAAGAGTGACATCAAGATTTTTAACACAGTCAACATGTCAGCCATATTCGATGTACTATTCGCACTATTCTCATTTACAGCCAACTAAGTATCATAAGAAATCTATTGGTGTAAACCCCAGGTCAATATAACCATTGATTAGGCAGGAGTAGAGATAACAATATTGTCAAGATGAACATTATCATTTTCATTTTGAAGGTCAATTTGCATCAATCTCATTCAGAACAAACTGGTCACCATACGAACTTCTCACATGATAACCATGTGTCAAAATGATTTTTAATTTAAGAGGAACAGCAATAAGATTTTCAGGATGGTCACCATGGTGGCCATATCAGCTGTCAAAGCAGTACTATTTTAATTTACGATCAACAATACATTATATGAAGTCTTCTGGTGTAAACCCCATGCTAATACGACTTTCCATTTTCAGACGATTAAGAATGATTTTCTCAAGATGGCTGCATATTTGATAGCAGAATTACACCATTTTCATTTAGCATCAGCTTTTGTGGTGAAAGCACAATTTCAACATTAAAAAGCATATAGGATAAGTAACTATATTAATATGTTCCAGTACAATACTGTGGTGGCCAAATTCAAAGTCAAATCAGCATCACTGGCATACATACCTGGCTTGAGATCATAAGATGTTTTTCAGTAAAACCATATGCTTCTATTATCATTTATTCAGGAGAAGTAATTATAAAATGTTATTCAACATGGCTATTGTTATGGGCATACTGGATGTGTTAGAGGCACCATTTTCAATTCAGACTCAGAGGATATTACAAGAATTAATTTAGCACATGCCCCATCCTGATAAGACTATTCATTTAGGAGGACTCTCAAGATGCCAAGAGTGACAGCCATATAGGTTGAACTAGGCTTAAGTTATAAGGCCTTATTATCTTGACTGGAAGGCAGGCCCAGCTCCCCAAAAATGCCCACTTATGATGCTCCAGCATCCAAGATGGAAGGCTTAGGGTCCACTCTAGCTGCAAGAGATGAGAGGTCAGAACATAGGCAGTTGGGTGGGGACGGTTATGACCAACTTTACCCAGCCTTGTATGCTCCTGTCCTTACTAAGCCTTTAAGAAAATAAATAGCCAGACAAATAATGAGGAATAAATTCACATACATATACTCCACCACTCTCAATATTCCAACCTTAGCTCTATCATGGACATGGCCATAATGATTTTCAAAATGGCTGCTGTAATGTCATATTGGATGCCTCAGTGGCATCATTCTCATTTAAGAATCAATTAGAGCATGAGATGAATTTGTCTGTAAATGTTCATGGTAATCATCAGTTTAGGTAAGTAGTGATAACAAATCAATTACGAGAGATAAACAGACACTGGACAAATGATCATTCATAAACTCTTCTGGTCAATGGCCAGTACAGCCAGAAAATATTCTTTAACATGAGATCAAAATAGAGGCGCTAATACTGAAAAAAGACAGATTAAGGAGTCTTTTTTGTGTTTATTTCATACACAATTGTCCTTAAAACAGGACCTTCTGAGTAGGCTGCAATTCATATAGGTCTATCATGGATGAATCAATAGGATTCTAAACACAAATTCATAAAGCATGATAGTAAATCTTAATATGTACCTTCTTTGGTTTTAAGGAAACACAAAATGTAAAACACACCCAGTGAATGAATATAATCTTAACAAAAGCCACTGAAACATGCAAGATAGGCCACATAGATTTCTTTTCTAAAACAAATGTAAAACTTGTGAAAATGCATCAACCAAACTGCATGATACATGAATATGGTCGGATAGTGTTCATATCACATACCAAAAACAAGTAAGGTCATGACCTACATACAGACAGATCAACATCATTTACTCAAATCTTACAAGATTTTTCTTTTAGGACGCTTTCTGTCAAATTTTGATAAAAGTCAGATGAACATTTTTGAGAAGACATTTAAAGATTTATCTATCATTTGAACAAACAAATTTCAAAGCCATCTACACCAGAAAGGTTGATGTCAAATTTGGTCAAATACTTTTGAATGCTTTTGAGAAGGTCTTTTAAAGGTTTTCATCTTTTGAGTAGAGATATCAAAATTTTTAGAAAACTCCTACTGGGTACCCACCAATCCTAATGATCAGTTGTCCAGGTACCTGATCAAAGGGAATTTGTATTTAATATGAACCTGAACTGCTTTGTTGTAGGTTCACACATGCCATCCACCAGGAGTGGCATAAGCATAATTATTACAAATATAAGTGACAAAAAAAACATAAGCTGAGCATAAAGAGAGAAATGTATATACTGCATGACACAATTACAGAACAATGGATGAAAAACATACATTTAAGTTTGCTACTTACCTCCATCTGAAGTTAAATTTTTGTCACAAATCAGCTAAATGTATGTGGATTACAACAAATGTTAGTACAAGAGTACAGAACTGTATACATGATTGTTTTCTGTCAAACGCCAATAATATTCTATAACGTGAGCGTTTTTAGATGAAGTTGTTTAACTGCTTTCTTTTATCCTGTAATGTTGAACAAATGTGATGGTGGACTGGCACCATCTGCATAACTCCAAAGGACTTTCAAGCTAGGAGGGTTTCTAATTTGAAAACAATTCTGTAAGGCAATTTTAAGAGCAAAATTTATCTTTCTCTACTCTCAGAATGCAAACTAAACTTTAGCAAATATGGTATCTCAACCTGTATTGGATCTTCAGTGGTTTGGACCTCCAATTGATTGGAAGTCGCTGGATTTTCCTCATTTTTTGGAAAGTTATCTACTACTTCCTCCTCCTCTACTTCCTCGTATCTTAGGGTATCTTCCTTTTCTTCATTGTTCATATTCTAAAGATAAAACAAAAACAAATTCCCTTCAGAGAACAATTGCTCTACTAGGTAATAGGATTTTCAGGAATTTAACATAAAACCATTTCATCCTTTCAAATCTTGTGGGTGGCAAAAATCACTGATATTACAACATCTTGGATATCAGACTGCAACCACTTTCATTTATGACAAAATGGACATTAGAAGTCTTGATATAAAAGGACCCACATTACTAAGAGTGACATCAAGATTTTTAACACAGTCAACATGTCAGCCATATTCGATGTACTATTCGCACTATTCTCATTTACAGCCAACAAAATATCATAAGAAATCTATTGGTGTAAACCCCAGGTCAATATAACCATTGTTTAGGCAGGAGTAGAGATAACAATATTGTCAAGATGAACATTATCGTTTTCATTTTGAAGGTCAATTTGCATCAATCTCATTCAGAACAAACTGGTCACCATACGAACTTCTCACATGATAACCCTGTGTCAAAATGATTTTTAATTTAAGAGGAACAGCAATAAGATTTTCAGGATGGTCACCATGGTGGCCATATCAGCTGTCAAAGCAGTACTATTTTAATTTACGATCAACAATACATTATATGAAGTCTTCTGGTGTAAACCCCATGCTAATACGACTTTCCATTTTCAGACCATTAAGAATGATTTTCTCAAGATGGCTGCATATTTGATAGCAGAATTACACCATTTTCATTTAGCATCAGCTTTTGTGGTGAAAGCACAATTTCAACATTAAAAAGCATATAGGATAAGTAACTACATTAATATGTTCCAGTACAATACTGTGGTGGCCAAATTCAAAGTCAAATCAGCACCACTGGCATACACACCTGGCTTGAGATCATAAGATGTTTTTCAGTAAAACCATATGCTTCTATTATCATTTATTCAGGAGAAGTAATTATAAAATGTTATTCAACATCGCTATTGTTGTGGGCATACTGGATGTGTTAGAGGCACCATTTTCAATTCAGACTCAGAGGATATTACAAGAATTAATTTAGCACATGCCCCATCCTGATAAGACTATTTATTTAGGAGGACTCTCAAGATGCCAAGAGTGACAGCCATATAGGTTGAACTAGGCTTAAGTTATAAGGCCTTATTATCTTGACTGGAAGGCAGGCCCAGCTCCCCAAAAATGCCCACTTATGATGCTCCAGCATCCAAGATGGAAGGCTTAGGGTCCACTCTAGCTGCAAGAGATGAGAGGTCAGAACATAGGCAGTTGGGTGGGGACGGTTATGACCAACTTTACCCAGCCTTGTATGCTCCTGTCCTTACTAAGCCTTTAAGAAAATAAATAGCCAGACAAATAATGAGGAATAAATTCACATACATATACTCCACCACTCTCAATATTCCAACCTTAGCTCTATCATGGACACGGCCATAATGATTTTCAAAATGGCTGCTGTAATGTCATATTGGATGCCTCAGTGGCATCATTCTCATTTAAGAATCAATTAGAGCATGAGATGAATTTGTCTGTAAATGTTCATGGTAATCATCAGTTAACGTAAGTAGTGATAACAAATCAATTACGAGAGATAAACAGACACTGGACAAATGATCATTCATAAACTCTTCTGGTCAATGGCCAGTACAGCCAGAAAATATTCTTTAACATGAGATCAAAATAGAGGCGCTAATACTGAAAAAAGACAGATTAAGGAGTCTTTTTTGTGTTTATTTCATACACAATTGTCCTTAAAACAGGACCTTCTGAGTAGGCTGCAATTCATATAGGTCTATCATGGATGAATCAATAGGATTCTAAACACAAATTCATAACCCATGATAGTAAATCTTAATATGTACCTTCTTTGGTTTTAAGGAAACACAAAATGTAAAACACACCCAGCGAATGAATATAATCTTAACAAAAGCCACTGAAACATGCAAGATAGGCCACATAGATTTCTTTTCTAAAACAAATGTAAAACTTGTGAAAATGCATCAACCAAACTGCATGATACATGAATATGGTCGGATAGTGTTCATATCACATACCAAAAACAAGTAAGGTCATGACCTACATACAGACAGATCAACATCATTTACTCAAATCTTACAAGATTTTTCTTTTAGGACGCTTTCTGTCAAATTTTGATAAAAGTCAGATGAACATTTTTGAGAAGACATTTAAAGATTTATCTATCATTTGAACAAACAAATTTCAAAGCCATCTACACCAGAAAGGTTGATGTCAAATTTGGTCAAATACTTTTGAATGCTTTTGAGAAGGTCTTTTAAAGGTTTTCATCTTTTGAGTAGAGATATCAAAATTTTTAGAAAACTCCTACTGGGTACCCACCAATCCTAATGATCAGTTGTCCAGGTACCTGATCAAAGGGAATTTGTATTTAATATGAACCTGAACTGCTTTGTTGTAGGTTCACACATGCCATCCACCAGGAGTGGCATAAGCATAATTATTACAAATATAAGTGACAAAAAAAACATAAGCTGAGCATAAAGAGAGAAATGTATATACTGCATGACACAATTACAGAACAATGGATGAAAAACATACATTTAAGTTTGCTACTTACCTCCATCTGAAGTTAAATTTTTGTCACAAATCAGCTAAATGTATGTGGATTACAACAAATGTTAGTACAAGAGTACAGAACTGTATGCATGATTGTTTTCTGTCAAATGCCAATAATATTCTATAACGTGAGCTTTTTTAGATGAAGTTGTTTAACTGCTTTCTTTTATCCTGTAATGTTGAACAAATGTGATGGTGGACTGGCACCATCTGCATAACTCCAAAGGACTTTCAAGCTAGGAGGGTTTCTAATTTGAAAACAATTCTGTAAGGCAATTTTAAGAGCAAAATTTATCTTTCTCTACTCTCAGAATGCAAACTAAACTTTAGCAAATATGGTATCTCAACCTGTATTGGATCTTCAGTGGTTTGGACCTCCAATTGATTGGAAGTCGCTGGATTTTCCTCATTTTTTGGAAAGTTATCTACTACTTCCTCCTCCTCTACTTCCTCGTATCTTAGGGTATCTTCCTTTTCTTCATTGTTCATATTCTAAAGATAAAACAAAAACAAATTCCCTTCAGAGAACAATTGCTCTACTAGGTAATAGGATTTTCAGGAATTTAACATAAAACCATTTCATCCTTTCAAATCTTGTGGGTGGCAAAAATCACTGATATTACAACATCTTGGATATCAGACTGCAACCACTTTCATTTATGACAAAATGGACATTAGAAGTCTTGATATAAAAGGACCCACATTACTAAGAGTGACATCAAGATTTTTAACACAGTCAACATGTCAGCCATATTCGATGTACTATTCGCACTATTCTCATTTACAGCCAACTAAGTATCATAAGAAATCTATTGGTGTAAACCCCAGGTCAATATAACCATTGATTAGGCAGGAGTAGAGATAACAATATTGTCAAGATGAACATTATCATTTTCATTTTGAAGGTCAATTTGCATCAATCTCATTCAGAACAAACTGGTCACCATACGAACTTCTCACATGATAACCCTGTGTCAAAATGATTTTTAATTTAAGAGGAACAGCAATAAGATTTTCAGGATGGTCACCATGGTGGCCATATCAGCTGTCAAAGCAGTACTATTTTAATTTACGATCAACAATACATTATATGAAGTCTTCTGGTGTAAACCCCATGCTAATACGACTTTCCATTTTCAGACCATTAAGAATGATTTTCTCAAGATGGCTGCATATTTGATAGCAGAATTACACCATTTTCATTTAGCATCAGCTTTTGTGGTGAAAGCACAATTTCAACATTAAAAAGCATATAGGATAAGTAACTACATTAATATGTTCCAGTACAATACTGTGGTGGCCAAATTTCAAAGTCAAATCAGCATCACTGGCATACACACCTAGTTTGAGATCATAAGATGTTTTTCAGTAAAACCATATGTTTCTATTATCATTTATTCAGGAGAAGTAATTATAAAATGTTATTCAACATGGCTATTGTTGTGGGCATACTGGATGTGTTAGAGGCACCATTTTCAATTCAGACTTAGAGGATATTACAAAAATTAATTTAGCACATGCCCCATCTTGATAAGACTATTCATTCAGGAGGACTCTCAAGATGCCAAGAGTGACAGCCATATAGGTTGAACTAGGCTTAAGTTATAAGGCCTTATTATCTTGACTGGAAGGCAGGCCCAGCTCCCCAAAAATGCCCACTTATGATGCTCCAGCATCCAAGATGGAAGGCTTAGGGTCCACTCTAGCTGCAAGAGATGAGAGGTCAGAACATAGGCAGTTGGGTGGGGATGGTTATGACCAACTTTACCCAGCCTTGTATGCTCCTGTCCTTACTAAGCCTTTAAGAAAATAAATAGCTAGACAAATAATGAGGAATAAATTCACATACATATACTCCACCACTCCCAACATTCCAACCTTAGCTCTATCATGGACATGGCCATAATGATTTTCAAAATGGCTGCTGTAATGTCATATTGGATGCCTCAGTGGCATCATTCTCATTTAAGGATCAATTAGAGAATGAGATGAATTTGTCTGTAAATGTTCATGGTAATCATCAGTTTAGGTAAGTAGTGATAACAAATCAATTCCGTGAGATAAGCAGACACTGGACAAATGATCGTTCATAAACTCTTCTGGTCAATGGCCAGTACAGCCAGAAAATATTCTTTAACATGAGATCAAAATAGAGGCGCTAATACTGAAAAAAGACAGATTAAGGAGTCTTTTTTGTGTTTATTTCATACACAATTGTCCTTAAAACAGGACCTTCTGAGTAGGCTGCAATTCATATAGGTCTATCATGGATGAATCAATAGGATTCTAAACACAAATTCATAACCCATGTTAGTAAAACATAATATGTACCTTCTTTGGTTTTAAGGAAACACGTATTAAATTTTCAAGTTTAACAATCGAAATGTAAAACACACCCAGTGAATGAATATAATCTTAACAAAAGCCACTGAAACATGCAAGATAGGCCACATAGATTTCTTTTCTAAAACAAATGTAAAACTTGTGAAAATGCATCTACCAAACTGCATGATACATGAACATGGTAGCATAGTGTTCATATCACATACCAAAAACTAGTAAGGTCATGACTTAAATACTGACAGATCAACATCATTTACACAAATCTTACAAGACTTTTATTTTAGGATGCTTTCTGTCAAATTTTGATAAAAGTCAGATGAACATTTTTGAGAAGACATTTAAAGATTTACCTATCATTTGAACAAACAAATTTCAAAGCCATCTACACCAGAAAGGTTGATGTCAAATTTGGCCAAATACTGTTGAATGCTTTTGAGAAGGTCTTTTAAAGGTTTTCATCTGTTGAGTAGAGATATCAAAATTTTAGAAAACTCCTACTGGGTACCCACCAATCCTAATGATCAGTTGTCCAGGTACCTGATCATAGGGAATTTGTATTTAATATGAACCTGAACTGCTTTGTTGTAGGTTCACACATGCCATCCACCAGGAGTGGCATAAGCATAATTATTACAAATATAAGTGACAAAAAAAACATAAGCTGAGCATAAAGAGAGAAATGTATATACTGCATGACACAATTACAGAACAATGGATGAAAAACATACATTTAAGTTTGCTACTTACCTCCATCTGAAGTTAAATTTTTGTCACAAATCAGCTAAATGTATGTGGATTACAACAAATGTTAGTACAAGAGTACAGAACTGTATGCATGATTGTTTTCTGTCAAATGCCAATAATATTCTATAACGTGAGCTTTTTTAGATGAAGTTGTTTAACTGCTTTCTTTTATCCTGTAATGTTGAACAAATGTGATGGTGGACTGGCACCATCTGCATAACTCCAAAGGACTTTCAAGCTAGGAGGGTTTCTAATTTGAAAACAATTCTGTAAGGCAATTTTAAGAGCAAAATTTATCTTTCTCTACTCTCAGAATGCAAACTAAACTTTAGCAAATATGGTATCTCAACCTGTATTGGATCTTCAGTGGTTTGGACCTCCAATTGATTGGAAGTCGCTGGATTTTTCTCATTTTTTGGAAAGTTATCTACTACTTCCTCCTCCTCTACTTCCTCGTATCTTAGGGTATCTTCCTTTTCTTCATTGTTCATATTCTAAAGATAAAACAAAAACAAATTCCCTTCAGAGAACAATTGCTCTACTAGGTAATAGGATTTTCAGGAATTTAACATAAAACCATTTCATCCTTTCAAATTTTGTGGGTGGCAAAAATCACTGATATTACAACATCTTGGATATCAGACTGCAACCATTTTCATTTATGACAAAATGGACATTAGAAGTCTTGATATAAAAGGACCCACATTACTAAGAGTGACATCAAGATTTTTAACACAGTCAACATGTCAGCCATATTCGATGTACTATTCGCACTATTCTCATTTACAGCCAACTAAGTATCATAAGAAATCTATTGGTGTAAACCCCAGGTCAATATAACCATTGATTAGGCAGGAGTAGAGATAACAATATTGTCAATATGAACATTATCGTTTTCATTTTGAAGGTCAATTTGCATCAATCTCATTCAGAACAAACTGGTCACCATACGAACTTCTCACATGATAACCCTGTGTCAAAATGATTTTTAATTTAAGAGGAACAGCAATAAGATTTTCAGGATGGTCACCATGGTGGCCATATCAGCTGTCAAAGCAGTACTATTTTAATTTACGATCAACAATACATTATATGAAGTCTTCTGGTGTAAACCCCATGCTAATACGACTTTTTCCATTTTCAGACGATTAAGAATGATTTTCTCAAGATGGCTGCATATTTGATAGCAGAATTACACCATTTTCATTTAGCATCAGCTTTTGCGGTGAAAGCACAATTTCAACATTAAAAAGCATATAGGATAAGTAACTACATTAATATGTTCCAGTACAATACTGTGGTGGCCAAATTTCAAAGTCAAATCAGCATCACTGGCATACACACCTAGCTTGAGATCATAATATGTTTTTCAGTAAAACCATATGCTTCTATTATCATTTATTCAGAAGAAGTAATTATAAAATGTTATTCAACATGGCTATTGTTGTGGGCATACTGGATGTGTTAGAGGCACCATTTTCAATTCAGACTTAGAGGATATTACAAGAATTAATTTAGCACATGCCCCATCTTGATAAGACTATTCATTCAGGAGGACTCTCAAGATGCCAAGAGTGACAGCCATATAGGTTGAACTAGGCTTAAGTTATAAGGCCTTATTATCTTGACTGGAAGGCAGGCCCAGCTCCCCAAAAATGCCCACTTATGATGCTCCAGCATCCAAGATGGAAGGCTTAGGGTCCACTCTAGCTGCAAGAGATGAGAGGTCAGAACATAGGCAGTTGGGTGGGGACGGTTATGACCAACTTTACCCAGCCTTGTATGCTCCTGTCCTTACTAAGCCTTTAAGAAAATAAATAGCCAGACAAATAATGAGGAATAAATTCACATACATATACTCCACCACTCTCAATATTCCAACCTTAGCTCTATCATGGACATGGCCATAATGATTTTCAAAATGGCTGCTGTAATGTCATATTGGATGCCTCAGTGGCATCATTCTCATTTAAGAATCAATTAGAGCATGAGATGAATTTGTCTGTAAATGTTCATGGTAATCATCAGTTTAGGTAAGTAGTGATAACAAATCAATTACGAGAGATAAACAGACACTGGACAAATGATCATTCATAAACTCTTCTGGTCAATGGCCAGTAGAGCCAGAAAATATTCTTTAACATGAGATCAAAATAGAGGCGCTAATACTGAAAAAAGACAGATTAAGGAGTCTTTTTTGTGTTTATTTCATACACAATTGTCCTTAAAACAGGACCTTCTGAGTAGGCTGCAATTCATATAGGTCTATCATGGATGAATCAATAGGATTCTAAACACAAATTCATAACCCATGATAGTAAATCTTAATATGTACCTTCTTTGGTTTTAAGGAAACACAAAATGTACAACACACCCAGTGAATGAATATAATCTTAACAAAAGCCACTGAAACATGCAAGATAGGCCACATAGATTTCTTTTCTAAAACAAATGTAAAACTTGTGAAAATGCATCAACCAAACTGCATGATACATGAATATGGTCGGATAGTGTTCATATCACATACCAAAAACAAGTAAGGTCATGACCTACATACAGACAGATCAACATCATTTACTCAAATCTTACAAGATTTTTCTTTTAGGACGCTTTCTGTCAAATTTTGATAAAAGTCAGATGAACATTTTTGAGAAGACATTTAAAGATTTATCTATCATTTGAACAAACAAATTTCAAAGCCATCTACACCAGAAAGGTTGATGTCAAATTTGGTCAAATACTTTTGAATGCTTTTGAGAAGGTCTTTTAAAGGTTTTCATCTTTTGAGTAGAGATATCAAAATTTTTAGAAAACTCCTACTGGGTACCCACCAATCCTAATGATCAGTTGTCCAGGTACCTGATCAAAGGGAATTTGTATTTAATATGAACCTGAACTGCTTTGTTGTAGGTTCACACATGCCATCCACCAGGAGTGGCATAAGCATAATTATTACAAATATAAGTGACAAAAAAAACATAAGCTGAGCATAAAGAGAGAAATGTATATACTGCATGACACAATTACAGAACAATGGATGAAAAACATACATTTAAGTTTGCTACTTACCTCCATCTGAAGTTAAATTTTTGTCACAAATCAGCTAAATGTATGTGGATTACAACAAATGTTAGTACAAGAGTACAGAACTGTATGCATGATTGTTTTCTGTCAAATGCCAATAATATTCTATAACGTGAGCTTTTTTAGATGAAGTTGTTTAACTGCTTTCTTTTATCCTGTAATGTTGAACAAATGTGATGGTGGACTGGCACCATCTGCATAACTCCAAAGGACTTTCAAGCTAGGAGGGTTTCTAATTTGAAAACAATTCTGTAAGGCAATTTTAAGAGCAAAATGTATCTTTCTCTACTCTCAGAATGCAAACTAAACTTTAGCAAATATGGTATCTCAACCTGTATTGGATCTTCAGTGGTTTGGACCTCCAATTGATTGGAAGTCGCTGGATTTTCCTCATTTTTTGGAAAGTTATCTACTACTTCCTCCTCCTCTACTTCCTCGTATCTTAGGGTATCTTCCTTTTCTTCATTGTTCATATTCTAAAGATAAAACAAAAACGAATTCCCTTCAGAGAACAATTGCTCTACTAGGTAATAGGATTTTCAGGAATTTAACATAAAACCATTTCATCCTTTCAAATTTTGTGGGTGGCAAAAATCACTGATATTACAACATCTTGGATATCAGACTGCAACCATTTTCATTTATGACAAATTGGACATTAGAAGTCTTGATATAAAAGGACCCACATTACTAAGAGTGACATCAAGATTTTTAACACAGTCAACATGTCAGCCATATTCGATGTACTATTCGCACTATTCTCATTTACAGCCAACTAAGTATCGTAAGAAATCTATTGGTGTAAACCCCAGGTCAATATAACCATTGATTAGGCAGGAGTAGAGATAACAATATTGTCAAGATGAACATTATCGTTTTCATTTTGAAGGTCAATTTGCATCAATCTCATTCAGAACAAACTGGTCACCATACGAACTTCTCACATGATAACCCTGTGTCAAAATGATTTTTAATTTAAGAGGAACAGCAATAAGATTTTCAGGATGGTCACCATGGTGGCCATATCAGCTGTCAAAGCAGTACTATTTTAATTTACGATCAACAATACATTATATGAAGTCTTCTGGTGTAAACCCCATGCTAATACGACTTTCCATTTTCAGACGATTAAGAATGATTTTCTCAAGATGGCTGCATATTTGATAGCAGAATTACACCATTTTCATTTAGCATCAGCTTTTGTGGTGAAAGCACAATTTCAACATTAAAAAGCATATAGGATAAGTAACTACATTAATATGTTCCAGTACAATACTGTGGTGGCCAAATTTCAAAGTCAAATCAGCATCACTGGCATACACACCTAGCTTGAGATCATAAGATGTTTTTCAGTAAAACCATATGCTTCTATTATCATTTATTCAGGAGAAGTAATTATAAAATGTTATTCAACATGGCTATTGTTGTGGGCATACTGGATGTGTTAGAGGCACCATTTTCAATTCAGACTTAGAGGATATTACAAGAATTAATTTAGCACATGCCCCATCTTGATAAGACTATTCATTCAGGAGGACTCTCAAGATGCCAAGAGTGACAGCCATATAGGTTGAACTAGGCTTAAGTTATAAGGCCTTATTATCTTGACTGGAAGGCAGGCCCAGCTCCCCAAAAATGCCCACTTATGATGCTCCAGCATCCAAGATGGAAGGCTTAGGGTCCACTCTAGCTGCAAGAGATGACAGGTCAGAACATAGGCAGTTGGGTGGGGATGGTTATGACCAACTTTACCCAGCCTTGTATGCTCCTGTCCTTACTAAGCCTTTAAGAAAATAAATAGCTAGACAAATAATGAGGAATAAATTCACATACATATACTCCACCACTCCCAACATTCCAACCTTAGCTCTATCATGGACATGGCCATAATGATTTTCAAAATGGCTGCTGTAATGTCATATTGGATGCCTCAGTGGCATCATTCTCATTTAAGGATCAATTAGAGAATGAGATGAATTTGTCTGTAAATGTTCATGGTAATCATCAGTTTAGGTAAGTAGTGATAACAAATCAATTCCGTGAGATAAGCAGACACTGGACAAATGATCGTTCATAAACTCTTCTGGTCAATGGCCAGTACAGCCAGAAAATATTCTTTAACATGAGATCAAAATAGAGGCGCTAATACTGAAAAAAGACAGATTAAGGAGTCTTTTTTGTGTTTATTTCATACACAATTGTCCTTAAAACAGGACCTTCTGAGTAGGCTGCAATTCATATAGGTCTATCATGGATGAATCAATAGGATTCTAAACACAAATTCATAACCCATGTTAGTAAATCATAATATGTACCTTCCTTGGTTTTAAGGAAACACGTATTAAATTTTCAAGTTTAACAATCAAAATGTACAACACACCCAGTGAATGAATATAATCTTAACAAAAGCCACTGAAACATGCAAGATAGGCCACATAGATTTCTTTTCTAAAACAAATGTAAAACTTGTGAAAATGCATCTACCAAACTGCATGATACATGAACATGGTAGCATAGTGTTCATATCACATACCAAAAACTAGTAAGGTCATGACTTAAATACTGACAGATCAACATCATTTACACAAATCTTACAAGACTTTTATTTCAGGACGCTTTCTGTCAAATTTTGATAAAAGTCAGATGAACATTTTTGAGAAGACATTTAAAGATTTATCTATCATTTGAACAAACAAATTTCAAAGCCATCTACACCAGAAAGGTTGATGTCAAATTTGGCCAAATACTGTTGAATGCTTTTGAGAAGGTCTTTTAAAGATTTTCATCTTTTGAGTAGAGATATCAAAATTTTAGAAAACTCCTACTGGGTACCCACCAATCCTAATGATCAGTTGTCCAGGTACCTGATCAAAGGGAACTTGTATTTAATATGAACCTGAACTGCTTTGTTGTAGGTTCACACATGCCATCCACCAGGAGTGGCATAAGCATAATTATTACAAATATAAGTGACAAAAAAAACATACGCTGAGCATAAAGAGAGAAATGTATATACCGTATATTCTCGCGTATAAGCCCGTTCGCATATAAGCCGACCCCTCAAACTGAAGTGGTAAAACTGTTATAAAGTGCATGACCCGCGTATAAGCCGACCCATAATTTCTAGACTACCGGTACATCACAAGATGCACAAAGTGAGTTCTGAATATGTTTATTTCAGCAAATCACATTATTAAATAAAAGGAAAGTAAGAAAGCTAATTTATATGTTGAAATAAAAACAATTCTAAAATGTTAAGTCTTGATGGAAATTTAATTAATCCTCATTCTAAAATCATGAATTATAAAAGTTCTATCACTTTTAGAATCCTTCAAAATCTGACTCTGTATCAGACTCACCAAACAGTTCACGAAACTCGGCTTCTGTTACGGGCATGCTTTCATCATATACGTCGTCATTGTCATCATGATCATCCAACAGTGTGATTCAATTGATCAAAATATGATTGGTTTCAGCGTGGACATTATTCAAGCATTGTGAAAGTTTATAACTTTGAGCAGAAACCATGTCCACAACCATATCTCATTAAACAATACATCTGATTAGTAAAGTCATTGGCATTGCGCAACAAAACAAACGTATCAGAGATCTCGGAAACACTTAATTACGAGTATTTGGACGACAATTTTTGATCTGGGATGCAGAAAATCCCTGTGGCAGGAGTCCTCCGTACGCATGTTATAGGTGTGCGGCAAATTTCAAAGACTTGCCAGTCCTGCTTCAGCCACCTGCTTTGTGGGAAAATGTGATGATTAATTAGCTATGCTGATATTTACAATGACAGAATTCAGTGACTGAAAGACCCCTTGATGTACATACATGTTGCCGTTATAAGTGTACATCAAAAAGAACATGATGCAATAGCTGTGCGGGAAGATCAAAGGCTTTGTTTGACTGGCGGCTGGATGCGAAAATGTACTGATATTTACAGTCATTGAATTCAGAGTCAGAAAGACCCAGAGATGTACATGTGGTTATTTACAAAAGTACATCAAATAAACAACTTTAGCTTTCGTTACTGTGTTCATTTCCGAATGTATCAGAATAAGTAGTGCACGAGAATCAAGACATGTTGAGACGTTGACAAAATGCCATTCATAATTTGGATAAGTATTTTGGGGTTAAATGGCAAACTTACAAAGATTGTAACGAGATTCAGAAGAGTGCTAAAGCTGCTAGCATTGATAGTTCGGATAAGACAGTGGCCAGTTGTAAGAAAGTGTGTGCTGCCTAGCTTAGTGTTTGGAATAAGTCCTGACTTGGACTGACAAAATTCAGTATCACTGATGGACAAACAAGAGCTATTTAAGAGGTACACTGACTGACCATACTTTTTTTTAAAAATGCGGCTCGCCTTAGCCGGGTTAGTTCTAGTGTTGTAGCAAAATGTATTCATCAATACCATCAGTAGCTAGGCCTAGTTTTGATATCAATTACGTTGACAAACAAATTCTTACCCATTCACAAGCATATGTTTTGATAGCTGATTGACCATTAACCCTTTTCCGAGCAAAGTAGCAACTATCAATTTCCTGCATGATACCCTTTAATGATAAAACATACAAACTTGTGTTTTAAGATCAGAATCTGTGATTATTAACTGCCTCGTGTACACTATTTCGTCATAAAATTAGTTTGAAACTCTACGTGAACCATTAGGCCTAACGGGAAATAATGGCGGACTTCGCTATTTCTGGGATGTACCAGTTTATTAGATTGTCTGTTTTCTAAACCACTGGGCAACTATTTTCAGAAAAATATACAGATCATTGAAAGCAAAGCCAAGGTATTATTTTATTAAAGATTTAACTTTAAATTGAAAATTATGTAGGTCAGAAAACAGATGGGACAATGCTATGTTGTGGAATTCGCGAGATGCGCTTTTAGGTCTAATCTGTTTTCCGACCTGACACGTATTTGCGAAAATACAGGGGATAAAAAACAGCAAATAAGATACTATTTAATAATTGCCTAAAATTACTACAAGGACGTAGACAAATAAATAAACCAAAACAATTGCGATCATGTCAATGGACCATTTGTAATGAAGCTATATTATAGTGAGTGATTACATTACGAAAACCTCTCCTTCTAAAAACAGATGCACGTACGTTTATGTTGATTCTGTAGGAAAGAAGGGACTGCAACTTTTGATGGTGGGATTCCTATTTTTACCAAAATGGGAGTCATGGACTCCTAGTTTTAAAATCCTAGCGAGATCTCTGCATATTATCCCCGAGGAATTTACCACAGATTAAGCATATGGTAGCTATTATACAACACTCAACCGCTAACAAACCACTTTGCTTTACTAATAACCAAACAACAGTAGTATATCAACTGTGGCTGCCGGTTACTTCTAAAATACCTGTCAAAGAAATTCCACAAATTATATCGTTTTACAATTATTCATGCTGACTCGTATATTGCCCTGTTATTTACCCTTCCTAAGCGTGCGCGCAACAAACCCCTATGGAGCCTCTCGATATTGTTCCTTTAAGACTATCGTACATGTATTTCTACTCTCAATCAAAATGTTTCTTGTATATACCTTCAGTGTCGTAATTCTTTTATTTTTTTTACGTAGATTCTTTTCATATTTACACTGAAATAAGCTAGCGTGCATTTGTACGACACCGTAGAGTTCAATGATTACTGATTAGCTGAGGGTTAAATACTTGACTGGCGATTACTAATACGGCGCATTCTTTTGGAAAATACACGCACCACCATGGCTCAAAATAACACGTATGGCTGCATTTTCTGGTGGATGGACATCTGTCAAATAGACGTTAATACGTTAAAACATGTTTTTCATTCATTATCCTACCACTTAAGTTAGAAATAAAATATTTGTTTCACTTCACGACAACACAAATCTTATGAGCCATGTGGCATCATTAGGAATGTGATCTCATCTTCGGCGATCGACAGAAACAATAAATACTAAAACTCGAGGGAAAAAAGCGTTAAACATTTCAGACTTGTACCTTGACCTGCAGATAAGCCAACCCCCACTCTTACAGGCCTTATTTTTCTCCTAAATTTATCGGCTTCTATGTGAGTATATATGGTACTGCATGAAACAATTACAGAACAATGGATGAAAAACATACATTTAAGTTTGCTACTTACCTCTATCTGAAGTTAAATTTTTGTCACATATCAGCTAAATGTATGTGGATTACAACAAATGTTAGTACAAGAGTATAGAACTGTATGCATGATTGTTTCCTGTCAAACACCAATTATATTCTATAATGTGAGCTTTTTTCGATGAAGTTGTTTAACTGCTTTCCTTTATCCTGTACTGTTGAACAAATGTGATGGTGGACTGGTACCATCTGCATAACTCCAAAGGACTTTCAAGCTAGGAGGGTTTCGAATTTGAAAACAATTCTGTAAGGCAATTTTAGGAGCAAAATTTATCTTACTCTACTACTAGAATGCAAACTAAATGTTAGTAAATATGGTACCTCAACCTGTATTGGATCTTTAGTGGTTCGGACCTCCAATTGTTTGGAAGTCGCTGCATTTTCCTCATTTTTTGGAAAGTTATCCACTACCTTCTCCTCCTCTACTTCCTCATTTACTTCCTCATCTCCTAGGGTATTTTCCTTTTCTTCATTGTTCATATTCTAAAGATAAAACAAAAACAAATTCCCTTCAGAGAACAATTGCTCTACTAGGTAATAGGATTTTCAGGAATTTAACATAAAACCATTTCATCCTTTCAAATCTTGTGGGTGGCAAAAATCACTGATATTACAACATCTTGGATATCAGACTGGAACCATTTTCGTTTAGGACAAAACAGACATTAGAAGTCTTGATATAAAAGGACCCACATTACTAAGAGTGACATCAAGATTTTTAACACAGACAAGATGTCAGTCACATTGGATGTACTATTCACACTATTCTCATTTACAGAAAACTAAGTATCATAAGAAATCGATTGGAGAAAACCCCAGGTCAATATAACCATTGATTAGGCAGGAGTAGAGATAACAATATTGTCAAGATGAACATTATCGTTTTCATATTCAAGGTCACTTTGCATCATTCTCATTCACAACAAACTGGTCACCATACGAACTTCTCACATGATAACCCCGTGTAAAATGATTTTTAATTTAAGAGGAACAGCAATAAGATTTTCAGGATGGTCACCATGGTGGCCATATCAGCTGTCAAAGCAGTACTATTTTAATTTACGATCAACAATACATTATATGAAGACTTCTGGTGTAAACCCCATGCTAATAGGGCTTTCCATTTTCAAAAGATTAAGAATGATTTTCTCAAGATGGCTGCATATTTGATAGCAGAATTACACCATTTTCATTTAGCATCAGCTTTTGTGGTGAAAGCACAATTTCAACATTAAAAAGTGTATAGGATAAGAATCTACATTGATCTGTTCCAGTACACCACTCTCGTGGCCAAATTGAAAGTCAAATCACCACCATTGGCATACACACCTAGCTTGAGATCATAAAATGTTTTTCAGTAAAACCATATGCTTCTATTATCATTTATTCAGGAGAAGTAATTATAAAATGTTATTCAACATGGCTATTGTTGTGGGCATACTGGATGTGTTAGAGGCACCATTTTCAATTCAGACTTAGAGGATATTACAAGAATTAATTTAGCACAAGCCCCATCTTGATAAGACTATTCATTCAGGAGGACTCTCAAGATGCCAAGAGTGACAGCCATATAGGTTGAACTAAGCTTAAGTTATAAGGCCTTATTATCTTGACTGGAAGCCAGGCCCACCTCCCCAAAAAATGCCCACTTATGATGCTCCAGCATCCAAGATAGAAGGCTTAGAGTCCACTCCAGCTGCAAGAGATGAGAGGTCAGAACATAGGATGTTGGGTGGGGACAGTTATGACCAACTTTACCCAGCCTTGTATGCTCCTGTCCTTACTAAGCCTTTAAGAAAATAAACAGCTAGACAAATAATGAGGAATAAATTCAAATACACATACTCCACCACTCCCAACATTCCAACCTTAGCTCTATCATGGACATGGCCATAATGATTTTCAAAATGGCTCCTATGATGTCATATTGGATGCCTCAGTGGCATCATTCTCATTTAAGGATCAATTAGAGAATGAGATGAATTTGTCTGTAAATGTTCATGGTAATCATCAGTTTAGATCAGTAGTGATAACAAATCAATTCCAAGAGATAAACAGACACTGGACAAATGATCGTTCATAAACTCTTCTGGTCAATGGCCAGTAGAGCCAGAAAATATTCTTTAACATGAGATCAAAATAGAGGCGCTAATACTTAAAAAAGACAGATTAATGAGTCTTTTTTGTGTTTATTTCATACACAATTGTCCTTAAAACAGGACCTTCTGAGTAGGCTGCAATTCATATAGGTCTATCATGGATGAATCAATAGGATTCTAAACACAAATTCATAACCCATGTTAGTAAATCTTAATATGTACCTTCTTTGGTTTTAAGGAAACACGTATTAAATTTTCAAGTTTAACAATCAAAATGTAAAACACACCCAGTGAATGAATATTATCTTAACAAAAGCCACTGAAACATGCAAGATAGGCCACACAGATGTCTTTTCTAAAACAAATGTAAAACTTGTGAAAATGCATCAACCAAACTGCATGATACATGAATATGGTAGCATAGTGTTCATATCACATACTAAAAACTAGTAAGGTCATGACCTAAATACTGACAGATCAACATCATTTTTACACAAGTCTTACAAGACCTTTATTTCAGGACGCTTTCTGTCAAATTTTGATAAAAGTCAGATGAACATTTTTGAGAAGACATTTAAAGATTTATCTATCATTTGAACAAACAAATTTCAAAGCCATCTACACCAGAAAGGTTGATGTCAAATTTGGCCAAATACTGTTGAATGCTTTTGAGAAGATCTTTTAAAGGTTTTCATCTTTTGAGTAGAGATATCAAAATTTTAGAAAACTCCTACTGGGTACCCACCAATCCTAACGATCAGTTGTCCAGGTACCTGATCAAAGGGAATTTGTATTTAATATGAACCTGAACTGCTTTGTTGTAGGTTCACACATGCCATCCACCAGGAGTGGCATAAGCATAATTATTACAAATATAAGTGACAAAAAAAACATAAGCTGAGCATAAAGAGAGAAATGTATATACTGCATGACACAATTACAGAAGAATGGATGAAAAACATACATTTAAGTTTGCTACTTACCTCCATCTGAAGTTAAATTTTTGTCACAAATCAGCTAAATGTATGTGGATTACAAGAAATGTTAGTACAAGAGTATAGAATTGTATGCATCATTGTTTTCTGTCAAACGCCAATTATATTCTATAACGTGAGCTTTTTTAGATGAAGTTCTTTAACTGCTTTCCTTTATCCTGTAATGTTGAACAAATGTGATGGTGGACTGGCACCATCTGCATAACTCCAAAGGACTTTCAATCAAGGAGGATTTCTAATTTGAAAACGATTCTGTAAGGCAATTTTAAGAGCAAAATTTATCTTACTCTACTATTAGAATGCAAACTAAACATTAGTAAACATGGTACCACAACCTGTATTGGATCTTTAGTGGTTCGGACCTCCAAATGTTTGGAAGTCGCCGGATTTTCCTCATTTTTTGGAAAGTTATCTACTACTTTCTCCTCCTCTATTTCCTCAATTACTTCCTGATCTCCTAGGGTATTTTCCTTTTCTTCATTGTTCATATTCTAAAGATAAAACAAAAACAAATTCCCTTCTGAGAACAATTGCTCTACTAGGTAATAGGATTTTCAGGAATTTAACATAAAACCATTTCATCCTTTCAAATCTTGTGGGTGGCAAAAATCATGATCTTACAACATCTTGGATATCAGACTGGAACCATTTTCATTTATGACAAAACAGACATTAAAGTTTTGATATACAAGGACCCACATTACTAAGAGTGACATCAAGATTTTTAACACAGACAACATGCCAGTCATACTGGATGTACTATTCGCACTATTCTCATTTACAGCCAACTAAGTATCAAAAGAAATCGATTGGTGAAAACCCCAAGTCAATATAACCATTGATTAGGCAGGAGTAGAGATAACAATATTGTCAAGATGAACATTATCGTTTTCATATTGAAGGTCACTTTGCATCATTCTCATTCACAACAAACTGGTCACCATACGAACTTCTCACATGATAACCCCGTGTCAAAATGATTTTTAATTTAAGAGGAACAGCAATAAGATTTTCAGGATGGTCACCATGGTGGCCATATCAGCTGTCAAAGCAGTACTATTTTAATTTACGATCAACAATACATTATATGAAGTCTTCTGGTGTAAACCCCATGCTAATAGGGCTTTCCATTTTCAGACGATTAAGAATGATTTTCTCAAGATGGCTGCATGTTTGATAGCAGAATTACACCATTTTCATTTAGCATCAGCTTTTGTGGTGAAAGCACAATTTCAACATTAAAAAGGGTATAGGATAAGTATCTACATTGATATGTTCCAGTACACCACTGTGGTGACCAAATTGAAAGTCAAACCAGCACCATTGGCATACACACCTAGCTTGAGATAATAAAATGTTTTTCAGTAAAACCATATGCTTCTATTATCATTTATTCAGGAGAAGTAATTATAAGATGTTATTCAACATGGCTATTGTTGTGGGCATACTGGATGTGTTAGAGGCACCATTTTCAATTCAGACTTAGAGGACACTAGAAGAATTAATTTAGCACATGCCCCATCTTGATAAGACTATTCATTCAGGAGGAGTCTCAAGATGCCAAGAGTGACAGCCATATAGGTTAACTAGGCTTAAGTTATAAGGCCTTATTATCTTCACTGGAAGGCAGGCCCAGCTCCCCAAAAATGCCCACTTATGATGCTCCAGCATCCAAGATGGAAGGCTTAGGGTCCACTCTAGCTGCAAGAGATGAGAGGTCAGAACATAGGCAGTTGGGTGGGGATGGTTATGACCAACTTTACCCAGCCTTGTATGCTCCTGTCATGGACATGACCATAATGATTTTCAAAATGGCTGCTATGATGTCATATTGGATGCCTCAGTGGCATCATTCTTATTTAAGGATCAATTAGAGAATGAGATAAATTTGTCTGTAAATGTTCATGGTAATCATCAGTTTAGGTAAGTAGTGATAACAAAACAATTCCGAGAGATAAATAGACACTGGACAAATGATCATAAACTCTTCTGGTCAATGGCCAGTAGAGCCAGAAAATATTCTTTAATATGAGATCAAAATAGAGGCGCTAATACTGAAAAAAGACAGATTAAGGAGTCTTTTTTGTGTTTATTTCATACACAATTGTCCTTAAAACAGGACCTTCTGAGTAGACTGCAATTCATATACGTCTATCATGGATGAATCAATAGGATTCTAAACACAAATTCATAACCCATGTTAGTAAATCTTAATATGTACCTTCTTTGGTTTTAAGGAAACACGTATTAATTTTTCAAGTTTAACAATCAAAATGTAAAACACACCCAGTGAACAAATATAATCTTAACAAAAGCCACTGAAACATGCAAGATAGGCCACATAGATTTCTTTTCTAAAACAAATGTAAAACGTGTGAAAATGCATCAACCAAACTGCATGATACATGAATATGGTAGCATAGTGTTCATATCACATACCAAAAACTAGTAAGGTAATGACCTAAAAATTGACAGATCAACATCATTTACACAAATCTTACAAGACTTTTATTTCAGGACGCTTTCTGTCAAATTTTGATAAAAGTCAGATGAACATTTTTGAAAAGACATTTAAAGATTTATCTATCATTTGAACAAATAAATTTCAAAGCCATCTACACCAGAAAGGTTGATGTCAAATTTGGCCAAATACTGTTGAATGCTTTTGAGAAGGTCTTTTAAAGGTTTCCATCTTTTGAGTAGAGATATCAAAATTTTAGAAAACTCCTACTGGGTACCCACCAATCCTAATGATCAGTTGTCCAGGTACCTGATCAAAGGGAATTTGTATTTAATATGAATCTGAACTGCTTTGTTGCAGGTTCACACATGCCATCCACCAGGAGTGGCATAAGCATAATTTGTACAAATATAAGTGACAAATAAAACATAAGCTGAGCATAAAGAGAGAAATGTATATACTGCATGACACAATGACAGAAGAATGGATGAAAAACATACATTTAAGTTTGCTACTTACCTCTATCTGAAGTTAAATTTTTGTCACAAATCAGCTGAATGTATGTGGATTACAACAAATGTTAGTACAAGAGTATAGAATTGTATGCATGATTGTTTTCTGTCAAACGCCAATTATATTCTATAATGTGAGCTTTTTTAGATGAAGTTGTTTAACTCCTTTCCTTTATCCTGTAATGTTGAACAAATGTGATGGTGGACTGGCACCATCTGCATAACTCCAATGGACTTTCAAGCTAGGAGGGTTTCGAATTTGAAAACAATTCTGTAAGGCAATTTTAAGAGCAAAATTTATCTTACTCTACTATTAGAATGCAAACTAAACGTTAGTAAATAAGGTACCTCAACCTGTATTGGATCTTTAGTGGTTCGGACCTCCAATTGTTTGGAAGTCGCTGCATTTTCCTCATTTTTGGGAAAGTTATCCACTACTTTCTCCTCCTCTACTTCCTCATTTACTTCCTCATCTCCTAGGGTATTTTCCTTTTCTTCATTGTTCATATTCTAAAGATAAAACAAAAGCAAATTCCCTTCAGAGAACAAATGCTCTACTAGGTACTAGGATTTTCAGGAATTTAACATAAAACCATTTCACCCTTTCAAATCTTGTGGGTGGCAAAAATCACTGATATTACAACATCTTGGATATCAGACTGGAACCATTTTCATTTATGACAAAACAGACATTAAAAGTCTTGATATAAAAGAACCCACATTACTATGAGTGACATCAAGATTTTTAACACAGACAACATGTCAGTCACATTGGATGTACTATTCGCACTATTCTCATTTACAGCCAACTAAGTATCATAAGAAATCGACTGGTGAAAACCCCAAGTCAATATAACCATTGATTAGGCAGGAGTAGAGATAACAATATTGTCAAGATGAACATTATCGTTTTCATATTCAAAGTCACTTTGCATCATTCTCATTCACAACAAACTGGTCACCATACGAACTTCTCATACGATAACCCCGTGTGAAAATGATTTTTAATTTACGAGGAACAGCAAAAAGATTTTCAGGATGGTCACCATGGTGGCCATGTCAGCTGTCAAAGCAGTACTATTTTAATTTAGGATCAACAATACATTATATGAAGTCTTCTGGTGTAAACCCGATGCTGATAGGACTTTCCATTTTCAGACGATTAAGAATGATTTTCTCAAAATGGCTGCATATTTGAGAGCAGAATTACATCATTTTCATTTAGCATCAGCTTTTGTGGTGAAAGCACAATTTCAACATTAAAAAGCATATAGGATAAGTATCTACATTGATATGTTCCAATACACCGCTGTGGTGGCCAAATTGAAAGTCATATCAGCACCATTGGCATACACACCTAGCTTGAGATCATAAAATGTTTTTCAGTAAAACCATATGCTTCTATTATCATTTATTCAGAAGAAGTAATTATAAAATGTTATTCAACATGGCTATTGTTGTGGGCATACTGGATGTGTTTGAGGCACCATTTTCAATTCAGACTTAGAGGACATTAGAAGAATTAATTTAGCACATGCCCCATCTTGATCAGACTATTCATTCAGGAGGACTCTCAAGATGCCAAGAGTGACAGCCATACAGATTGAACTAGGCTTAAGTAATAAGGTCTTATTATCTTGACTGGAAGGCAGGCCCAGCTCCCCAAAAATGCCCACTTATGATGCTCCAGCATCCAAGATGGAAGGCTTAGGGTCCAGGCAGGATTTTGAACCTTAACCCTAGCTGCAAGAGATGAGAGGTCAGAACATATGTAGTTGGGTGGGGGCAGTTGTGACCCAAATTTATGATGCCTTGCACGCTCCTGACCTTACTAAGCCTTTAAGAAAATAAACAGCTAGACAAATAATGAGGAATAAATTCACATACATATACTCCACCACTCCCAACATTCCAACCTTAGCTCTATCATGGACATGGCCATAATGATTTTCAAAATGGCTGCTGTGATGTCATATTGGATGCCTCAGTGGCATCATTCTCATTTAAGGATCAATTAGAGAATGAGATGAATTTGTCTGTAAATGTTCATGGTAATCATCAGTTTTGGTAAGTAGTGCTAACAAAACAATTCCGAGAGATAAACAGACACTGGACAAATGATCATTCATAAACTCTTCTGGTCAATGGCCAGTAGAGCCAGAAAATATTTTTTAATATCAGATCAAAATAGAGGTGCTAATACTGAAAAAAGACAGATTAAGGAGTCTTTTTTTGTGTTTATTTCATACACAATTGTCCTTAAAACAGGACCTTCTGAGTAGGCTGCAATTCATATAGGTCTATCATGGATGAATCAATAGGATTCTAAACACAAATTCATAACCCATGTTAGTAAATCATAATATGTACCTTCTTTGGTTTTAAGGAAACACAAAATGTAAAACACACCCAGTGAATGAATATAATCTTAACAAAAGCCACTGAAACATGCAAGATAGGCCACATAGATTTCTTTTCTAAAACAAATGTAAAACTTGTGAAGATGAATCTAGCAAACTGCATGATACATGAATATGGTAGCATAGTGTTCATATCACATACCAAAAACTAGTAAGGTCATGACCTAAATACTGACAGATCGACATCATTTACTCAAATCTTACAAGACTTTTATTTCAGGACGCTTTCTGTCAAATTTTGATAAAAGTCAGATAAACATTTTTGAGAAGACATTTAAAGATTTATCTATCATTTGAACAAATAAATTTCAAAGCCATCTACACCAGAAAGGTTGATGTCAAATTTGGCCAAATACTGTTGAATGCTTCTGAGAAGGTCTTTTAAAGGTTTTCATCTTTTGAGTAGAGATATCAAAATTTTAGAAAACTCCTACTGGGTACCCACCAATCCTAATGATCTGTTGTCCAGGTACCTGATCAAAGGGAATTTGTATTTAATATGAACCTGAACTGCTTTGTTGTAGGTTCACACATGCCTTCCACCAGGAGTGGCATAAGCATAATTTGTAGAAATATAAGTGACAAATAAAACGTAAGCTGGGCATAAAGTGAGAAATGTATATACTGCATGTCACAATTACAGAAGAATGGATGAAAAACATACATTTAAGTTTGCTACTTACCTGCATCTGAAGTTAAATTTTTGTCACAAATCAGCTAAATGTATGTGGATTACAACAAATGTTAGTACAAGAGTATAGAATTGTATGCATCATTGTTTTCTGTCAAACGCCAATTATATTCTATAACGTGAGCTTTTTTAGATGAAGTTGTTTAACTGCTTTCCTTTATCCTGTAATGTTGAACAAATGTGATGGTGGACTAGCACCATCTGCATAATTCCAAAGGACTTTCAAGCTAGGAGGGTTTCTAATTTGAAAACAATTCTGTAAGGCAATTTTAAGAGCAAAATTTATCTTACTCTACTATTAGAATGCAAACAAAACGTTAGTAAACATGGTACCTCAATCTGTATTGGATCTTTAGTGGTTTGGACCTCCAAATGTTTGGAAGTCACCGGATTTTCCTCATTTTTTGGAAAGTTATCTACTACTTTCTCCTCCTCTACTTCCTCATTTACTTCCTCATCTCCTAGGGTATTTTCCTTTTCTTCATTGTTCATATTCTAAAGATAAAACAAAAACAAATTCCCTTCAGAGAACAATTGCTCTACTAAGGAATAGGATTTTCAGGAATTCAACATAAAACCATTTCATCCTTTCAAATCTTGTGGGTGGCAAAAATCACTGATATTACAACATCTTGGATATCAGACTGGAACCATTTTCATTTAAGACAAAACAGACATTAGAAGTCTTGATATAAAAGGACCCACATTACTAAGAGTGACATCAAAATTTTTAACACAGACAACATGTCAGTCACATTGGATGTACTATTCGCACTATTCTCATTTACAGCCAACTAAGTATCATAAGAAATCGACTGGTGAAAACCCCAAGTCAATATAACCATTGATTAGGCAGGAGTAGAGATAACAATATTGTCAAGATGAACATTATCGCTTTCATATTCAAGGTCACTTTGCATCATTCTCATTCACAACAAACTGGTCACCATACGAACTTCTCAGACGATAACCCCGTGTCAAAATGATTTTTAATTTAAGAGGAACAGCAATAAGATTTTCAGGATGGTCACCATGGTGGCCATATCAGCTGTCAAAGCAGTACTATTTTAATTTAGGATCAACAATACATTATATGAAGCCTTCTGGTGTAAACCCCATGCTGATAGGACTTTCCATTTTCAGACCATTAAGAATGATTATCTCAAAATGGCTGCATATCTGAGAGCAGAATTACATCATTTTCATTTAGCATCAGCTTTTGTGGTGAAAGCACAATTTCAACATTAAAAAGCATATAGGATAAGTATCTACATTGATATGTTCCAATACACCACTGTGGTGGCCAAATTGAAAGTCAAATCAGCACCATTGGCATACACACCTAGCTTGAGATCATAAAATGTTTTTCAGTAAAACCATATGCTTCTATTATCATTTATTCAGAAGAAGTAATTATAAAATGTTATTCAACATGGCTATTGTTGTGGGCACCCGGCTGTACTTTTTCCATCGTATAGTCTGGAAAAGGCTGGAATACAATGGAAAAACATGGAAAACCCTGGAAAACGATGTACACATGAAATATTCTGCAGAATTTAGCATGGAAACCCTGGACATTGTGCATGGAAAATGCTGGACATGCCTGGAAAATGCTGGACATTTTGGACTTTGAAATTTTTCAGCATGGAAAACCCTGGAAAACAATGGACATTTTGGACTCTGAATTTTTTTCAGCATGGAAAACCATGGAAAAGCATGGACAGTTTAGACTTAGAATATTTTGGATAAATTTCAGCACGGAAAACCCTGGAAAAGAACTTAGTCAATTTTCAAGATTGGTACTAAGAATTATTTTTAATTACCTAAAGAAAGTGCAATCATGACTAAACTGCGCTGTAACACAGATTTTTGAACTTGAAACTAAACTATTCTTTCAAATCTATGATAAATATATACTGAGAAATAGAGGACACAAGTCAAATAAACAAACTAAACCATACACACACACACACACATACTTGACCCCTGCTTTAAAAAGACAAACCACAAGTGTTGAAGTAGTACATCATTTATTGTATGTACCACATATGTAATTAAATGTTCATTATCAAAAGAACATCACTATACAAAAATGTTGGTGTAACACAAACTATACATGTATGAAAAGATATCTTGAAAAATTAGTTAAATCCTGACCAGAAAATATCTGGTGCATATACAATCATAAATATGTCCAAATCTGTTCACCACATGAGCTTGACACTACAGTGTATAAGTATGAAATTCTGCTGTGCAATGGTGAGAGCCATTTTAGTACTTTTCAAGATTGGGGAGAACAGCACCATAAATGGCATTTCCAATTTCAACAACAATAATAGGTTCTTGAAGACACTCTATCCTATTTTTGATGACGAAAGGAAGTCTTCTTTCTTGTCAGAGCCAACTTCATTCCAAAGAGATGTTTGCTCATACTTATTAGTTGCACCTGTACAGCCTCCAGTTTCACACATTTCATGAATTTTTTGCAGATCTCACAATAAAAATTGTATTTGAGATACTCCTTACTGAATTCACATTTTTTCCTTCAAATCTTTGACAATTGTTAATCCTGTGTTTGCTGAAGGAAGATGCAAATGAATTAAGTCCAAAAAGTCACATATTTAGCATTTGACAATTTATGTCTTGTTGGCAAAGCCCCAAGGGCAATAACATGTTCAGACTTTGTGATTTCACTACAATATATATCTTGTTATGGGGCTATGACATAAAGATGGGGATCTGAGACATAGGATGGGTAAGACTGAGTTGCTTCATTCACCTGATGATACTGTTCATCGTCTAAACTTGATTAAAACTCTATACTTTCTTCTGAGTCAGATGAAAAACTCCTGTCACTGTCACCATATCTAGTTGGTTCATCTGTTGATATTCTCATTATATATGAAAAGTTAGTATTACTTGCACTCGTACAGTCACCAATTTCATAATCTCCAAGACCAACAGAACTGGATTTACCTAGATCAACAACACTGTAATGAGAAATACAAATTTTAGTGAACATTTATAATTAATATTAAAATCTTAACATTCAAACATTATTGTTTTGTTGTGGGAATTGAATATGTACAGTTAATATTACACTGTTACAGTAGTTTAGTTTGACAAATCCAATGTTAATGCATGCATCATTTAAACCTGGGTAATGCAAACATGATACAAAATGAATGCATGTAAATGACAAGTAATTGATACACAATGATATACTCAATCATACAAAGTACATGTGATACAACATACACTTCATAAATTTATGTGATGTTTTCAGAAACACAACTCAAGTTTTATAACGTTTCAGGGCATTATAAGAAAAATGAAAGTAAAAATCATATTTAACATTTTAAATAATTTAAAACTGAAGTATGATTAAATCACAATGCATAACAATAAATTATTACATCTTGTTCTGCAAGAATCAATACTGATCAGATATTTCCTGGAATTTCTGTAATTGGCTGATTTGGTTGTATATGGTGTACATTGTGCATATATTGTGTATGGTGTGTTGGATAACCCATACATAGTGAATGTTTTGTTCAAACATGCACACTGAATATTCTGTCTGTAAATACTGAATGATTTCACCACATACTCAGATTTCGTTGAACAGTGAAAATTCCATTTAGTTTTGTATACAGTATAGTGAAATTTGTTTATTCCTTAAATTATTGATATGGTAATGAAACTGTTTAAGATATGAGCCATGTTAAGCTGTGAATGTACTAGGTAAGAACAAATGTATAAAGAATAATGCTTATCTTCACAAAAATAATCAATGTTGTGAGAGACAGCTGCAGATATTATTTTAAATGTGAAAAAGATCTATACTACTCCTGGAATTACCATTGTTTTCTCCTCCTCCAGAACATGGTACTTTTAGGAATGGACTTTGTGGAATTAACTTCATACTGCTTATGTATTTTTTCCTGAACGACTGTATCTGTAATACACAAACAACATTAAAACGCTTACAGACTGTACAGTCAGACTGATTAAAACATTAACATATCGTTCAAAAATCATCTTGATGGTAAAACTTGGGTAAATTTTAATCTTGCTAAGATTAATGTGAAATTTTTCAAAATTTCTTTTTCCAGGACTTAAGTTATGATTTTACTTATATATGAAGCAGTCTGAAAATTTAGCAGTAACCTAAAGACCTTTTTGGACTTAGATCTACAAATACTCAATAAATTCACAACTTTATCATAATACCAGAGCAGTCCCTTTTTGGGCTTACATGTATCACTGGAGTTAACATTTCCAAGACTGACAATTACAAGGTTATGGCTGTTAACATAAAATTGCACAAATTAGGTTGCTTTGAAAGTTATATATATATATTGAAAAACAAAAATACCTACTCTGATTTTAAAACTGGTGCAAGAGGAAACTTGTTTTTGACCTTGTATATCTTTTCACATTTATTGAAATTAAATCAGTCAGTTCTTTTAACAACTATTTCGTATTACAAATATATAATGAATTTCAACTGCGCAGCTTCGAACACATTTGTCAATTTATACCAATACCAGGACTAAATAATTAGTGCCAAAAGCCGGTGCTAACCAATGACTATGCTTGTATAACGCGGGCTTCTATACTTGCTTACAATTTAATTACCAGTCATACATATATAATATAGTGCTGGGCGGTTAATCATATAGTCAGTTTATACTTGGGCAAACGAGATAAAGTGGAGACTCCGTTTATTTCATACTCACCTATAATATTTGGGTGTCCAATTTGTGTTGTCTTTCCATTTGTGTTCCACACCTTGACACGATATTGCCTCTTGGTCGTAAACTTTGTCTTCTAAAACCACTTTACTGTAAACCGATCCATTCCCCAACATATCCAAATCACGGCGTTGGTATCTGATGTATACATATTAACTCTTTTGATAAATCATAAATCAAAAGAGAACAAAACGTCTGATTTTTCTGTCAAGTATTCGCCTTCATGTATCGGAGTCACGTTTTTGTCACGCAGAAATAGCCGAGGTTGTTCCGTATGATGATGGCTGATGAAGCTGACTATGATGGGATATAAAATTATGAACTTATTTTTTTTAAAACCAATTACTACATTGAAAAAGCTGGCACATTTCGATTTCATGCGTTAGAACAAAATATTCTACAAAAAGAAGAAGAAGATAAAAGAAAAAAAAAACGTTTCTGTAAATTTTGATTCTAAATTTGGCAGCGTAAAAGACTTTGGATAACCAGTCTAGAATTTGGGCACAATTTTCGATTAGAGTGTCATTGAAATTGTACAATATAAAATATCCCAGGATTTTAAGATGACCACTGAACCCGAAATATCCCTGGTTATATGGCTGAATGATCGTCACATTCAGGGAGGCATAATCTGTATGGCTGATTTTCACTCGCCACGAAAAGAAATGAAGGAATATCGCACGGGAGAGAAAGTGATGGCAATTTGTCATGGATTTAAGGGATACCATGAGTGTATTATTGCGAAAATTGCAGGTAAGTCATTTCTCAGTCCAAATGTAGGAAAATTATTTGCATGGCCGCCAAGTACCTTAGCTGCGAAAGACTTTGCGTGACGTAAATTTACGGAAAGCTATTACGAAATATATCCTATGGAACAATTTCTTTTTTTTATGCTGTTTGAAGACATAAATTAAACATCAAACCTGTAAGGGTATTGAAGGGTATGTGTTATGTTTTAAGCTTTGTTTACATAATTGGCAGTATTTTTTACTTATCCCTAACGGCAATGCACAATGACCAGTCATCTCATGGCTGTCTTTCTAAAAGTTGGTACATGCCGGCCTTGCGAATATACATTTCCAAATTGTAAATTTCACTTTAAATTGTATTCACCCATATGTTATTAATGATCTGACGTATTTGTATTTTTTACCTTTTCGCTATTATTGTCCAGACATTGTACTATTTATAGCAATAAGTTATATTTGTTTTAGTTAATTTCAGACTGTGACTCTGAAATATACCAGTAGATCTCTTTTCCAATTAATCTTCGATTCAGGTTATGGCTTGTTTCTGTCTATCCAATTTATATACAGCCATTTCAGTAATATTTAATAGTAACTTATTGTATAATTAATAAGAATGTACAGCTGTAAACTGTTGCAAATGATTATCAATTTTCCTCACCAAAAATACTTGTTTAGTTTGTGTCCTTTAATTTCAGAAAAAAAGTTGCAAGGCACAGTTATGCAAACAACTTGATGGCGACAGCTTCATTGAAATTCTTCGATCTTTTAATCTGAATCAAGCAAGCGAGAGGTAATACCACATTTGTTTCAAATTCAAATGTCTAGAACATTAGCTATAACCTGGAGTTGTGTATGTAGATAAGTAAATGTATCAGAAACTTAGTGCATATGAATCATCATGGTGAAAATTTGGATAAAATTTTTTTTTCGCACCCAGCATGAGGCAGAAATATGTCAAATTTAGGATTTTAACCAAGCTGCTAAATAAATATTCAGAATGCTGTACAGTTCTGGTGACTATATTGGCAAGGTGCTAACTTAGGGCAAGAGCCATAATAAGTACACACAAGGCCACCTCTCCAAGACCAGTCCAGAATTCAAATAATTTATGGTATATTTTCAATTATTAACCATGCATTTTAAACTTTGTTAACCTATGACAAAATATATGCCAAATTGTAACAATTTTTTTAATGAACTACGGCTGGAACATTATTGTGACATTTTAACATATACATAACTACTACTTGAAACATTATAGTGTAGACAGGCAATACTCAAATGGACATATACTATCAGTTTAAATGGTATAATCACAACTGCATGTATATGGTAGCCAGTTTGTGTGTGCATGATTCAGATGTTTAGTAACATAGCTTTAACAGATATTTAGTCACATCACTGTAACGATGTCTGCAGTGTGGCAATTTATAGTGATGTCTAGCACTGGGATATCATGCCACAGACATGTAGCATAATGTCTCCCACCCAGTCACATTATCTTGACACCAGGTTGACCAGTCCAAACACTAACCTCTTAACCGTTTACCTTGTATTACAAAGTGCAGCATGCTATAAATAGAGCACCTGTTACCTATTCAACTCCATACGCATAGGCCTGCCTGTTAACTGTTAAGCAGTGTAGTGTATGTTACGTTTAACAGCAATTGTAACCATTTTACATTTTTGTACACATCTGTTATGTGTGGAAAAATTTAATATTAAAGTCTGATTGTTATAGCTGTGTAATTATTTTTCACTGAAGAATTGTTTATGTGCTTCAAAATCTTGAGAGGACTCATTCCCCGTCATGTCAGTGAGGCCGTGTGACCCATCATAGCTGCTATTTCTCGTACTTGAAATTTACAATTTCATTTGCATCTACATCACTAAGTCATCTGAATTTGATAATTTATAAAAACTAATTGCTGCCTACATCAATATCAGAGCCTTTACCTAAGTTATTGAATCTTTCGTAGTTGTGATTCTAATCGTGAAACCTTCTTAAGTACTGAATGAAATCCACGACCTCCATTTTGGAGAGTGGAGATTATGACCCAGTTACTTTAAATAGCAGATATCGACCAGGGCATAAACAGTGACCATGTGATCTGATGTAATTGTCATTCACAGAAATGAATGTAGTACCTAATAGGGGGTTTTCCCCAAAGATGGTGCTATGAAATCCGGCTTAAAATAAGGCATCAAAAGACGCTAGCATGAGGTAATGGGTTAATGCTGAGAACCATGCACAGCAGCTATTAATTTTTTTTTGTATAAGTCTTTGGTATGACTCAGTTAAGGGTTCAAACCTGTGACCTCTCACACCCGCAGCAGGCGCTCTAGCTACTTAGACTTAGGCCACAGAAGCAGTTAGGTAGCCAGTTTAATTTATGATGGAAACCACAGGTTTTTAAGCCTATTAAGTTAGTCATCAAGCCAAGTGCCTCATTACAATTACCAACTTCAGGGATTGTAAAAGTACTGTAATTGCATGAAATGTTTCAGGCATAACTCTCTCATTCTCTCAATTCCCCCCCCCCATCTCTCTCTCTCTCTCTCTCTCTCTCTCTATATATATGGGATTGAAATCTTGCTTGATTCTATTTATTAATATACAATGATTTGTATTTCAGAAATCATCAAGAAGTATAACATTGGGGAAGTGATGGCGAGGCAGGAGCTTTGCGATATGGTTAAACCATCAAGAGTACCATCACTTCCACAGACTCCAGTGGTGACAACAGAAAAATAAGAAATGTGGTGAATGAACTATGAAACAACACTTGTAAAAAATATTTTAAATTTTTTAATTAAAATTGAGATAGAAATTAATGTGAATTTCTGTTATTTTGTTGTTAAGATTGCTTCAGAATAAATTCAAACTATAACTAGAGTAAGAGAACATATTTTTAGAAACTCGGATGATGTAAGGAGCCAGTAATCTGGATTTTATAACACACCAGTAGAAGTGTAGCAACATTTATGACAACTTAAGCCATGTTATCTACTGAATACTAGTGCACAACCTATTGAGCTACCAGTGACGAGTATAGTTTTTAATTTTTGTTTCCTTGTTCAAAAGTTACTAAACACCTCAGTCCATACAAGGAGTTGGTTGGGGTAATTTGGATCATGTTCTTCTTGAAATTATCATCAAATAAAAGTTGCATCACTGTTAAAAAATCTCATTTTCATAAAATTATTCAACAATTTTCAGCTAAATTTTAGTGTTGTCCAAGGTTTTCCAGCCTACCCTGGATAAAGACTGGAATATTAGTCCAAATGCTCCAGCATTTTCCATGCTAGAATTGTCCAGGGTTTTCCATCATTTTCCATGCTAGAATTGTCCAGGGTTTTCCAGCCTACCCTGGACATAGGCTGGAATGTTAGTCCAAATACTCCAGCGTTTTCCATGCTAGAATTTTCCAGCATTTTCCATGCTAGAATTGTCCAGGGTTTTCCAGCCTACCCTGGACATATGCTGGAATATTAGTCCAAATACTCCAGCGTTTTCCATGCTAGAATTGTCCAGCATTTTCCATCCTACCCTGGACATAGCCTGGAATATTAGTCCAAATACTCCAGCATTTTCCATGCTAGAATTGTCCAGGGTTTTCCAGCCTACCCTGGACATAGCCTGGAATATTAGTCCAAATACTCCAGCGTTTTCCATGCTAGAATTTTCCAGCGTTTTTCATGGAATATGATGGAAAATCTACAGCCGGGCATACTGGATGTGTTTGAGGCACCATTTCCAATTCAGACTTAGAGGACATTAGAAGAATTAATTTAGCACATGCCCCATCTTGATAAGACTATTCATTCAGGAGGACTCTCAAGATGCCAAGAGTGACAGCCATATAGGTTGAACTAGGCTTAAGTTATAAGGCCTTATTATCTTGACTAGAAGGCAGGCCCAGCTCGACAAAATTGCCCACTTATGATGCTCCAGCATCCAAGATGGAAGGCTTAGGGTCCAGGCAGGATTTTGTACCTTAACTCTAGCTGCAAGAGATGAGAGGTCAGAACATATGTAGTTGGGTGGGGGCAGTTATGACCCAAATTTACGATGTCTTGCATGCTCCTGACCTTACTAAACCTTTAAGAAAATAAATAGCTAGACAAATAAAGAGGAATAAATTCACATACATATTCTCCACCACTCCCAACATTCCAACCTTAGCTCTATCATGGACATGGCCATAATGATTTTCAAAATGGCTGCTATGATGGCATATTGGATGCGTCAGTGGCATCATTCTCATTTAAGGATCAATTAGAGAATGAGATGAATTTGTCTGTAAATGTTCATGGTAATCATCAGTTTAGATAAGTAGTGATAACAAATCAATTCCAAGAGATAAACAGACACTGGACAAATAATCATTCATAAACTCTTCTGGTCAATGGCCAGTAGAGCCAGAAAATATTCTTTAATATGAGATCAAAATAGAGGTGCTAATACTAAAAAAAGACAGATTAAGGAGTCTTTTTTGTGTTTATTTCATACACAATTGTCCTTAAAACAGGACCTTCTGAGTAGGCTGCAATTCATATAGGTCTATCATGGATGAATCAATAGGATTCTAAACACAAATTCATAACCCATGTTAGTAAATCATAATATGTACCTTCTTTGGTTTTAAGGAAACACAAAATGTAAAACACACCCAGTGAATGAATATAATCTTAACAAGAGCCACTGAAACATGCAACATAGGCCACACAGATTTCTTTTCTAAAACAAATGTAAAACTTGTGAAGATGCATCAACCAAACTACATGATACATGTATATGGTAGCATAGTGTTCATATCACATACCAAAAACTAGTAAGGTCATGACCTAAATACTGACAGATCAACATCATTTACACAAATCTTATAAGACGTTTATTTCAGGATGCTTTCTGTCAAATTTTGATAAAAGTCAGATGAACATTTTTGAGAAGACATTTAAAGATTTATCTATCATTTGAACAAATTTCAAAGCCATCTACACCAGAAAGGTTGATGTCAAATTTGGCCAAATACTGTTGAATGCTTTTGAGAAGGTCTTTTAAAGGTTTTCATCTTTTGAGTAGAGATATCAAAATTTTAGAAAACTCCTACTGGGTACCCACCAATCCTAATGATCAGTTGTCCAGGTACCTGATCAAAGGGAATTTGTATTTAATATGAACCTGAACTGCTTTGTTGTAGGTTCACACATGCCATCCACCAGGAGTGGCATAAGCATAATTATTATAAATATAAGTGACAAATAAAACATAAACTGAGCATAAAGAGAGAAATGTATATACTGCATGACACAATTACAGAAGAATGGATGAAAAACATACATTTAAGTTTGCTAGTTACCTCTATCTGAAGTTAAATTTTTGTCACAAATCAGCTAAATGTTTGTGGACTACAAATAACTTTAGTACAAGTGTAAAGAACCAACAGAAATCGATACATTATTCATGCACAACACTCACTTTAACTAGTCTTCATGTATGCAATTACTTTCATGAATGGTCCTAAGGTAAAAAAATTATCACAGCTGTATTACATCACTGTCAAATTCTTATTTCAAAATTTTTACAGAACTATTGATTTGCCTGTTTCAGGATGCAACATATTTTTAAGTTTAACAAAATTTCTCTCCTCTAACATTTTTCAGTCATTTGACATCCATCTGACACATTGAAAAAGCCGATTGTATGAATATATGACACCATTTATTTTTCAATTTAGACTGGTATCTATGTGGTATCAAAATAAAATGAATCTTTAACTCATGGTTTCGCAGTAAGAAACCCCTCTGTTTTCTTGTAACTGTCTCATGTAAATTCTATAAATTGAAAATAAAGAAATTTGATGGAGGTCTAACAATGAACACAAGGGTTTGTATCGTTGTTTTCGATTTAATGATCAATCATATATGTATTATATAATAGTACTGGAATAAGTTGTAAACAGGTTTAGTACGTCATTTTCCATTGGCCAGTGAGAGGACAGTATTTCATTCAGCGATTTGCATTTGCATAATAAGCTGATGCAATCACTGCAATGTGGCATTACTTAAAGGTATGGTAGTAAGCCACATTTTGGACAGGCATACAAAGTCAAATGCCTGAGCTAAGCAATAGTACCGAATATAAATCTTTATTGAAATATCTGCATTGATTCTTTAAAAGATTGCATAATAGACTGCACAAGAAAGGAGAGAAGTGTCTTCAATTGTATTATTATACAGTACATGTATGACAAGCGAATTGTAAGCAACAATACCAGCCATCGTAATAATGAATAAATGCACACACGACACGATCCTCGAACTGCATGTAATCGTCATTGTGTTTCTCGATCTGAACTTTTTTAATGGATACCTGGTTATCCATTTTATTACTTGGGTTATTATAACTGGGGTGGTACCCAAGTATCCAGGTACCCATTGGCATCTTTACTTTTGAGTAAAAACTTCCATATCTGATGACAGCAGCATCATTCGAAGAATCTCAATGCTATAATGTTTTTCTTTAAACAACAATTTTAATGTTTTATCAAGTTTGATTTTGTGACAAGAAGAAATGTTTTCATTCAGCATCTGAAACACTGTGCTAATATCGAAGCTTGGCATAAATAGCTCCAACCAAGAGCTGTCAGGAATTGTGAACATATGAACTTTCTGACTAATTTATATCGACCTTAAAAGCAAACGTGCATAACAGATCACTTTTAAGTTAGAAAGCTACTCCTCAGCTGGTGCATGATGATAAAAATTGATGAACAAAGTAACCAATTTCAAGAAAATCACTTCATTCGTGATGATTAAAATGGTCAATGACATACAAACTGCAGAAAGAATTATGGCATAAATGCCATCATAAACATGTGTTTGAGTTTGTGTGTGGTTTTGGATTTTTAACATAGCTTTAATAATTTTATAGTCATATCAGTATGATGTCTGCAGTGTGACTGTTTATAGAGATGTCTAGTACCGGGGCATCATGCCACAGGCATATAGTATGATGTCCTACCCAGCCACATTATCCTGACACCAGGCCAACCAGTCCAAACATTAACCTCTTAATGCTGAGCATCTCACAAGACAGCTGTTAGTACTAATTTTATAAGTCTTAAGTATGAATCGGCCGGGATTATCATGAACATGTATTTTATCATAAATTTTTTATATGAATAGCATGGCATTCATTTGCAACCTCTGTTAGTCCCAGTTAATTGGTTTTAAATTTTTGTTTAATTTCCAACAATTATGTATACCTGAAATACCTGATATTTATTCAAGTTTACAAATTTAAATGTGGTGTTTTAGTAAAACAAAATTATTTCAAATTTGAAAAGCAATAACTATCTTACATAAAACTCTCTGCATTTATGATGAAATGAGGCTTTTCATTTTTTTTACCTGTTTACTACCTTCAATAATTTGTTAAATCTGAGTCTCAGAAATATTATGAAAGTGATACAGTATGACTTGATCCTAGTAGAATTTATGTTGCGGTTTGAACCAAGACAAGGAAATCCCAGTCGAGGGTTTACACTATTTGTCTCCTCACAAGGCTCTGCTGAAGTGGAAGCGAAAAATGTAACCCCGCAACTGGAATTTCCTTTTCTTGGTATAAACACTGACATAGATTATTTTTCTCTGCCGATTTTTTTCCATTTAAGTTAAAAGAAACTCTACTGTTTTGCAACATAGTGAGCAGATTCAAAACACAGTATTTATAAGGTACTATTATTGCCTCTCACTCTATGTAAAAGTTATCTGGTTTTGTACTCTCTTATGACAATCGGAATATTTATTTCAGTAAAATCTAGCTAAATATGCTACTCTTAGAAAAGAAAGAAAAAATTCCAAAGAAAGCTATAATTGTTCTGCAATGCAAGAATTGCATCATGAGCATCTCGAGCCACTTGCTTTCATGTTGCAAATGAGCATTGATATAAATATGTTAATGAGGACAACGGGAAGCCCAGTTGACTCTAAGTAAAAACTGCAAAGGTTGCTTCCTTGTTCTGGATAATTCATGATCAACAGTAATTTCCCATACTCAGAGCATAAATATCTTAAGAATTTGACATTTTTGGCAAGATCTCACTAACTTTATCAGCAACTAATGTTGATCACGCGACTTATAATGGTCCAACCTCCTCGTATCAGATGACCATCATAAGTCACGTGATCAACATTAGTCGCTGATGAGAAAGATATTGCCTAAAAGTTGGAACTCGTAAGATATTTATGCTCTGAGTATGGGAAATTACTAATGATCATGAATGACCCAGAGCAAGGAAACTACCTTCTTATTTGTATCCCAAGTTAATTTTTATGTGAAGTCCTGCTAGATTACAATGAGGACATTTGAAATAAGTCTGCTGGAAAAATCATCTCCATTTTAGTAATTGATGCTACCACATAAACGTCATACCTAACAGTTCTGATGATGGAGCTGAATTTTTATTATACCAAAATCAATGAGTGGAAGAATGCACAGGAAAGGTAATTCCCAAACTTATATTTGCATCTCGTATTTCTTTGAATTTGGTTAACCTAATGAATTGGAATTATGGGGATGAAGGGAAAGAGTCACAGAAGGCTGGCGGTTCGAAATCTGGTTTGTTATTTCCATGCCTTCTGCATCCTCAGGGGTTGGTATTTTATATTATACAGTGTCTTCACTATGATTAAAACAGAAGTAAAAATTGTTGGAATAGGTGACAGACAAGAACCATTTTTGAAAATGAAATATAACCAGCAGAATATTCATTTTGGATAGGGCATTGTTCTGCCAGTCAGCTTTTAATAATTCTACTATTGCTGATACAATTAATTTTTCCACAAAAGATATATGCTATGATGCATGTAAGTATTGATGATAAACCAAGTGGACTTGGCTAAAAACAAAGAACACTCCTCCTAAGGGCTGATCTTTAAATAATGAAGATAATGGGAATAAATAAGATAAACAAAACAAAGTCAAATTTCAATGAAGATTGATCAACTGATTGGTAACGTACTTAAATATCCGACATTTATTAAATTTGGCACATCAATACATACATGGTTATATCATCCAAAAACAAACAATTTAAACAGAAGTAAAAGCATTCAAGACAATAAGTCTTCCATTACAAATCATGTTAGACCCCCAATTGCTATATTTGATACATAAATCTGCAAAATTGTTGCTTTTCTAAACAGGGAAGATGTTGATAATTGATTGTGATCTAAACATTGATTGCATACAATTTTCGCCATGTAATAGTTGTTTAAATGATATGATTTTGAATGAGTGATTACCAGTCCACACACATCACAGACTTTATTGATCATATCTATCTTAATCAACCTACACACTGGCAATTAGACAGCAATATAATATCTGGATACCTAGGCGTACACAGCAGCTGCCAATAATTCCAATCATTTTTTATGCATGATGTAGAAACTTCAAAACATTCTGAGGAGGATTTTGTATTTGACCCCTTATTTACACCCTTTTATGAATTCTGAAAATAAAAGTGACCTGACCTCAAAAAAATGGCATCAACTATTAAATAAAGTCTTAAACATCCATGCATTACAGACAAACAAACGTGTCATGTAACAATTTAAACCTGCGTGGCTCGCACTGGAAATCAAGTTTGGAATGGATGAGATAGCTTCAAGAGAAACAGTGACTGGGTGAACTGTAAGTACTGGAGGATGAGAGTGATGCACTTAACTGACAATGTAAAACAAACCAATTATAAACAAGCTGTAGAGGAAGCTCAAACAACGAAGCAAGTGTGAAAATATTTAAATGAAAAAATCAACATCAAACTTGTAATTACCATAATAATTCTCATTTAATTCAATGTTAGAGCACCAACTTTGAAACATTTGCTGATCAAATAACCAAGATATAAAATATCACCAGATCTTGCACGTTACATGTGGTAATACAAGTTTACTTTCATCAGCTGCTTCCATACTTCTGTATCTACTAAAATTCTTCACACATATTTCTAACAAGACGCCTATTGAGCAGAACAAATACATAAGTATCAAGGATTCTATATTAATAAGTGGTAAATAAGTACACGTTTTACACATAATCAGGAAAGTATAATCTAAATGAAGATCAAGTGAATCTCATCACTAATAAATCAAGAGGCATGAGTAGGCCTGATATTACTCACCTGGTTAGTTAACAATTTTTGAATTCAACAGATACTGAAGGAATGAAACATTTACAGACAAGATTTTGGTATTCCACAAAAAATCTGAAAATTTGAAAGGGGGGTTTGGGGATCCTCCCCTAATGGGGTCTTGGGCAGCGCCCCAAATCCAGGGGTCCAGGGGTCCGATGGCCCCCGGCCAAAAATGCATTTTACAATCATAAAAAAACTGCTCCTGGTGCAACTTGTGATCATAATATATAACAAAATAATCATCTAAAAAATTAACAAACTTGCCAAAAAGTTTCAACTCGACTTGAATAATTTTGCAATATATATTGTCACATGAATTTGTTCTCCAGTACTACTGCTGCTTAGGTTATTTCATGTGCATGTCAGTTTTCACATCATAAATACGTCACAATAATTTCTCAATTTTTGCAGCAAATAGATTATACTTCTCTCTTTTCATAACAAATCTGTAAAATAATCATCCAAGTACATCAACTATATACAAATAATCCGACAGATTCACTGGTCTTTTTCTCCAATGGACACAGCCTGTTGATATTCCAGTCAAGCTCTTTGTGCGGCTTTGGCAAAGATTTGTTTAGCCTTCCTTTTTGAATTATTTTTTGGGCTCAATCTGCATCTTTTCTTTTCCTCCTCAATCAGAGCCTTTTTCCTTTCAAGCTGGTGCTTGTATTAGCGACATGCAGTGTGCATATTCTTACAGAGAGCTACATCTGTTTTCTCGTGCAAGAAATCTTTCTTCTTATAGTAATTAACTGCACTTTTTCCAGATGCCTTCTGAGCTTCAATTTTCTTATATACAGATTCTTTTGTATGTGCTGTTCCTAACTCTTCCAACCGCGATTAACGTAGAGTGTAGGTTACAAAATGCCAGTCCTGTAGTGTTCAGTTTTCTTATAAACTGACCAACTAAATTTTCATCGACTTTTCGCTCCAGCCATTCCCATTTCCATACGTTTTTTCAACCTTTATCTAAATTTCTCATGACATGGTCTCTCTTAACAACTCAGGATGCCATTGTTTGCAAACACGCTTCTTCTTTCCATTGCCATCAGTTTCCATTACATGAAGATTCATTGGATGAATTTAAACTTTTGACCAATCAGAATACTCTTTACGAGCATCATAGGCTAACTAATACATGGAACGAATACGTCACATGGGTCATTGAGGAATGGAACAGAACAGGCAGTTTTGAAAAAAAAAACAGATTGGAGATGATTAAAAAAAAAAAAAAACAGACTATATCAAGAAAAACCAGATTCAAGTCAGGAGAAAAGTTTAAAATGGAGAAAAATCATGTCTGTATTTAGACTACAGTGTTGCTACATATTGTTACTGCTGATGCCACTGCATATATGTATATATACATAAACAGTATTTCTATACATTTGACTGGTATTTTGTTCAACACCCACCCCCAACACACAACGACACTCAACATTTTAGATCCTTTCACTATATCGCAGTTCAGTACACAATGTGGTCATCAGTTATGGCCACGGACTACTGTGTTATAATGAGTGTGTGCGTGTGTTTTATTTTTAATGTAGCTTTAACAATTATGTCATATCGCCACAATGTCTGCAGTGTGGCAGTTTATAGCGGTGTCTAGCACTGATGCGTCATTCTGCAGACATGTTATATTCGTCAACCTTTGTGTCAACTATCCTCTGCGTATTGCATTATTCAATGCCCAATCAGTAGGACCACCAGAAAAGTGCACAGAAATAGTTAATTTTATCAACAACCAGAATACTGACATCTTTTTCCTGACAAAAATAATGGCTAAAATCAACAAGCGATGAGCCCAAGTGTGCGGATCTAACATCCACTGGTTACTCCATCAAGTCGTTCCCCCATAACTCTCGTGGAAGAGGAATTGCTGTCATCACAAAGAACTCCCTGATTAAACATCTCAACCACACCACAACATTCAATTTCGACCACACATTGTTTGAACTAGTCAAAACCACACTCTATAAATAACCAGTATATCTGGAGGAGGAAGAACCCACAAATATTGGAGGAACCACTGACCCAACCTACTGGTAAGCTTTCTCACATTTTGACTTGTAACTTCTTAACCATTATATTATGTGTCTTTCTCAAGTGAACTGCTAGACATACAACTGAGTGTAAAATTTGATTTTGCATTTGGAAACCTTTCTTTCTTCTTTCATTCATGATGACCCTGACCATTAATAAGATAAATTATTTTAAATTCTGTGTACTGACTTTAATCCTGCAAAACCAAATTCAGCTTTTACAAGTGTGAATAAAATTTATAATCTGATCTGAATATGTGGTCTACTACTAATGTCATTCTAATGAAAGCTTCTTTCTTTAATAATAGATACCTACACTATGGACTGTTTTTTTTCTTTTAAAACTATAACAGACCAATCTTATCATACATTTGCAAACTTTTGTAGATACAACCAATGCCCTTCAGTAACCATTGCATCATGCAGAAAATAAATAAAGTAGCCTATTTCTAACTAAATATGCTTATACAATATGTTTCCTTTAGATCTGAATTCTTAATCATTGTGACCGTTTTAATTTTAACTTTTAATTAGCATAAAATAGACAGAATTGCTTAAATATTGCAAAGCAACTCACCTACATACTCATCCACCCAACCACATGCCTATCTACTGTCAGTGGGAAAATGATTTTCTAATAATATAAAGAGTTATGAAAAAAATTAAACTGTGTGGAACACTGCCTTCAAATTCGCTCTTTCATATGATTTTGATATATACAATCAGTTTAAAGAAAAATACGATCCATTTTATACACTTGCCACAATGTTAGAGTGTACAATGCATTGATAGTATATGTCTGTCAGTTTGTCTATTTTTGGTGTCCACATAAACTCTTATTTTAGTCCCTGTACCATGACCAAACCTTGTGGATGACTTTCATACTGAGAAGGAAAAACCTTTTTATTTCAGGACAAAAGGGTTGAAGATCACAAATTATGTGAATATAGTTAAATACTGAACATCAGGGGTCAGAACAAATAATATCAAATATTAGATATCACGGATTAGGACAAACAGAATCAAACATTGAATATCTGTAATAATTATAAATACAATTCAATACTAAAGATGAGATCCCAACAAGCAATCAAACAGTGAAAATCTTGAATCAGAACAAAGAAAATCAAACATTGAACATTTGTGCCATAATGAACAAAACAAATGATGTACATCTGAATTCATAAAGAAAAAGAATAACAAATATGTAACAAACTGCCTAACTGAAGTATACCAGAGATTTAAGTCAACTAAAACTTACATGAACACATCAAACAATCTGTTTCTTTCTTCATTAGGATTTGCTACTCTTTGAGCATGCGTTTTCAGTTGACATCACTAGGGTTTGTATAACTTGTCATATATAGCGTGCATAAGTGTCATGATCGATGTATTTATATTTGTCGTTTTATTAATGAAAATTTTAGAATATATAAATTAACATACTTATGCAGTCTTCAAACTGTCATGAATACTGGCGGATATTTTCGTGTGCACATTTGCGCAATACATACAATAATACACACCACTCTGGTCCCGCACGTTCCCAACCTACCATAATAATTAGACAAACATTTAAGGTTTTACATCCTGCTTTTAGAGAAGACTTTGCAGCAGTTCCAAATTGGAAAAAAGAAATAAACAAAAGGTAAAATAAAACGGTTTGCAATACTGAACATATATAATGCTACCATATTATTACTAAGAGATTGTTTTAACCTCTCTAGATCACAGGGACTCTTTACAAAGAAAATCAAGGGATGGGGTTTCTAACCTGTAATAATATTATTACAGGTCAGAACCCCCATCCCTTGATCTTTTTTGTAACGAGCCCCTGTGCTCTAGATGGCCGAAAGTAGGTCAGTAAGCAAGTAACGTGATCCCGACCGAACCTATTGCCGTACACTGCATCAAAGTCTATGGAAAAATGTTACAGAGCTATTTTTAACACACTCACTGCAAAAAGATGCATACTACTCAACTGAAGGAAATGAGCAGCAGAGGGACTGGTCCCACCAACTTTTTCGTCAAACAGGACTTCTTCTGATAGAAGGTCTTATTTTGCAAAATAAACCCTTCCAGCCAGAAACTGTGATGACTAAATCCTCTTTTCTGGCTAGAAGGGGTTATTTCGACAGCGATAACTCGCTATAAAAAAAAGTTTCTTCACGGGGGGAGGGGGGGGGCACGACAACGACGTTGGTGGCGTAGTCCCTCTGCTGCTAATCATTTTAGGATTTCTGTTGTGAATTAAAAATTTAAGTTAACAATAATGGCCAACATCGGAGAAGCACATTCCACTAGACTAGCTCGAGAACGACTAGAAGCAATAAAAAATTTTCTTCCTGTCCGTGATAGTGTTAAAGAAAAATTACAAGCACGGCAGCAAGCACAAGTTGAATTTGCAACAGGTGTAGAAGAATTATTTAAACCCGTTACAACAGCCACTGAAAAAGCTGCGGTGACCACTGAGCGAGCTTTACTGGGAGAACCCAAGACTTTTGAAGAGGTGGCGGATGTTGCGGAACGGGAGCGGAGGCTGCGAGAACAAGAAGAACAATGAAAACAAGGTATTCTTCCAACGATAAAACAAACTGCTATGCGGACTGAAAAGATTGCTAGAAGAACCAAACAAACAAAAAAGATTTTATGAGATCCAACAGCTCAACCTCCATCCGCCGTCAAAGAAATACTTGAAGGTATTGGGCAAATTCGTACTGAACTCGCGTCCAAACCAATAAAGGAAAATACTGGACTGATTGCAAAATTTAGGGAGGGTTTTGCTGAAGATATTAGAAATACTACAAGAGAAGAATTGCCCAGAAAAATATTAATTGGTATGTTTAATAAATCTGGTATCTTAAAACCTGGTTTTGAAAACGTGAATGATGATAATTTTATTAAATGGATATATCGTATATATAAAAACAAAAAACAAGCCAGAGACGATGATTTAGAATACAGAGGTCTCCTTGAAGAAGTAAAAAGAGTTTATAACGAAGAGGTAAAACAACTAGAATCCTCCCAGCAGAAACCTTCTGCACCTTTACAACAACAACGGCGGAGGATAGCAGATACTGACCTAGTCCCGTTAAGTGAATATGAAGTTGCATTTGAACAAAGTCCACGTGGTCAAAAATCCAAGCCAACTATGTCGCCGATAATTGGTTTAACAACATCTCCTGAAAGTTTACCGCAAGATGTTTTAGCCCCAAGAATTGTAGAACAACAATCAAAAACCGGATCTGGTCTAGCTGTTTGTCCTGATAATATCATCAATGATGTATCACGGCTAGAAGTTCTCATCGGAGGAAAACGAGCTGGAAATAACTCTCCGGAAATAATTAATGAAGCGGCTGATATCTGTCAGCGACTATTTCGCGGCGGCATCATGGATACTCACATCTATCGAGAAATTATTGATGAACTCGTGGACAGCGATTGAAAGTCGCCGCGATTGAAAGTCGATTAGAGAAATAACTAATTAAATAAAATGATCATACATGACTCTCATCATATGACCCGACGAGAGAGAGTGGTAAATTCGCGATATCCTGTTTACAGTGCATATTATGGAGATGGACTTGGAAATGTTGTTCAAGGATTGTTTACAAGAATAGCTCCAAAGGTGGGACCAATTGCAAAACAATTATCGTCAAAAGCTATTGATGTTATCAAAGACAAAGCTTCTGGTGTAATCGGTGAAGCCGCTGGCAAAGTGTTCACGGCAATCAAGGACAGACTAGCATGATTAATACGCAGAAAGCCTCCGCCGGTAAAATTACCAAGCACTGCGGATATGCCTGCAAATGTTAGCAAAATAATAAATGAAACTGCAAATCAAAAACTAGCGTCGCTGATACCTTCCAAAGAAATAGAAAAAAATATAGCTTCAAGTTTAGTAGCGGGAAGTGGTCTTCGTTTTAGATAATAATGTATTACAATAAGATGTTTCAGCGCATATCCAACGTAGCATTTGATATGGATAAACCAGTCAGAAAGGATGAATCCTTGCGCGATTATCAATTTTATTCCTATGGTGCAAAAACACCTAACGCGCCGGGGAGAATTGAATTTCAAATTCATGATACAAGTAGATATTTTCTGCCTTGTGAGGCTTATATTGAAGTCACAGGTAGAATCTTAAAAGCGGATGGTACTGGATACGGAATAGGCGATCGTGTTGGTTTTGTTAATAATGGTGTGATGGCGTTATTTAGCAAAGCCACATACTCGACTGATGCAAAAGATATTGAGTCGTGTTTGGACAATGTTGATGTTGCCACGACAATACTTGGTCTTGCAAGATATTCTGATGATTACACAAGATCAGCTGGTCCAACGATGATGTTTGTAAAGGATACGACTAATCATCCCGAAAATAGAAATGTAACCATTGGTAATGTAAGAAACGCGGCTGGAGCCGCAGAAACACCTGCGGTTATATCGATGAATGAAAATTTTAACTTGGGTTTTGCCGCGCGTCAGGCAATGCTGAACAACGATGAAGAGTTTTCCTGTGCAATTCCGTTATCTCATATTTTTGGATTTTGTAGAGATGTCCGAAAGGTTATATTTGGTGCCAAACACACAGTAACGCTTGTCAGAAAAGACTCTGATAATGATGCAATATGGCGAGCTGATGGAGTTGATCCTGGTAAAGTAGAGTTAAGAACACTATCTCTGTGGATGCCAACAATGACTCCATCAATCGCTGAAGAACAACGGTTAATTTCTTTTATGGATCAAGGTGGAAAATCGTTGTTATCATGGTTAGCAATGACAACAGATAGCACTTCTATCAACGCCCCTGGACCATTTACGTGGCAATTGGGATCACAACAGGGAATATCAGCAGCGCGACATATATTTATCGCGTTTCAAGTAAATCATAGGGTAAACAATCAAGAAGAAACTATAATGACATTTGACTCATTGGGGGTTTCTGAGATTTCATTAAGAATAAACGGACATCAAGAACCCGCTGAGGATATCGAATTAAATTTTGAAAGAAATAATGTTGCACGGGCATATTATCGATTGATGTCTTATGATGGGCATGATCAAAACGTTGACACTGGGTTGCAGATATCCCAGCGTGATTTTACAACGTTGTATCCGATCTATTACTTTTCGTTGGAACATTTGGATTTGTTCAGAAAATCTGTCGTTGATACAGTTATTTGGGCTCATATAGGCGGTCCTATACCAGATGCAATTGCTGGTCCACCAGTAATTCCTGGAGGTGCTAGAGCAATCGCGGTCATACTTTCTGATAAAGCAATGTTGCTTGAAGGTGCTGGCGGTCGAACGAGAGTCATCGATGCCCCGGTGGAAAATATGTAGTTTTCCGAAAACACAATTAGATCATCATTGTATTAAATAAAATGTCATGCAATCATGTTAATGTGTCACTGACTCCTGGTCAGGTGAAGAAATTACAATCGAAAAACGCGAGCACATGTGGGACATCAATAACACTAAAACACGATCAGCTAGCGGGCGGTCCCAACAAACCGTCGCTGACTAAAACTCAGCTAAAACATTTCAACAGCGCGAAGCAGGGTAAGACTGGAGTTCGACTTGATCTCTCTCCGGCCGCGGTCAAAGATATGGTTAAAACCGGTGGTATATTTCCTCTTCTCGCAGCAATACCAGCACTGATAGCTGCTGCTGCTCCCGCAGTCGTAAAGGCAGCCGCGTTAGGAGCTGTTGGAACCGCAGCTGGAATGGCACTAAAGAAGGCCACCGGGAAAGGATACAAAAAAAAGGGATCCGGTCTAAGACTACCGGGAACTCCGGCGTCATGGTACCCAAAAAGGTTTTGAAAACACTTCCAGCATTGAAGCTTCCAGCGAGTAATTTTGATTTACTTAATGCTGCTAAACAATTACGCATAAAATCCTTCAAAGGTGTATTTATGCGAGATGAATTACCAGCACGATCGAATAATCCAGAAACAGGAATTATTAATCTTGACAACAAAGAAGGCCCTGGGACTCATTGGGTTGCTTACGCGATCGATCCGCATGGAATTATCTATTTTGATTCGTACGGGCTAGCACCGCCAGTTGAATTTCTCAGGTACGTCCAAGGATTTTCAATTCCAGTTTGGCAGTCAACGTTACCAACACAAACACTAACCGATCCTCCGATATGTGGTCAAGAGGTTTTGAATGTTCTCGCCGCGATAACAAAACATCCAGCGATTCCTCCTCATAAAGTCGTGCATGAATACACGTTGAAAAATCATCAATGATTTCCAAATTTAAACACCCCCATAACAGATAATGGTTGATATTTACGGAAGATCAAGCAGAACCAAGGAAGAAAAAAAAGATATCGATTTATTGAAGTATGCGACCAAAGATGAAATTGATGATCTTTTAAATCTAACCGGGATAGACCCAGATGAGGTTGTTATTTTTCAGGACAGGCACGGCAAACTAAGAACCAGTAACATTAAGTGGAATGACATAATTCGCAGGGTTATTGGAGCTGTCACGGACAACATCGTTGTATTCACTGACAGCGGCAGAATCAGAGATTCGTCGATATCAATTGCGATGCTGCGAGATGATGCATGAAAAGTCGCCGGGGGACGTGTAGCGAAGACCGGTGATACAATGACAGGTGAACTCAGCATGAACGGCAACAAAATAACCGTTCTAAAAAATCCGGAAGGTCCCGAAGATGCTGCAAACAAACAATACGTCGACACCGTCGACGGTAAACTAACTACGTTACGGGCAGAGTATGATGTTCACGTGGGCACGTTTGCAAGATTTCGAAGAAACTATCAAAAAACTGGTGAGACCGTGGATAAGTTCTTTGGGACTCCTTTGGTCGTCGATATGAAGCTTTCTGAAATCAAAACCAACATTGACACGATCAAACAAACACAGCAGGATATCGTATCGGGAATTCCTGAGATCGTTAACAAAACCAGTTTGATTAAAGTCCCCGTTACAGTTACTCCCGGGCATATCACCAACATCGTATTCACGGTATCATCGGGATTCGCAACATGGTCCCGACAAAATAATACTATCAAATACACAGCAACGGTCACTGGCGTGTACAGGTTGTCTGTGTTTTCAGCCGCTAAATTTGAAATCTTCACAACATATCCTTGGAGACATTCCACCGATAAGTATTCCGGGGTTGTAACTATAATACTAAACAGCGGAACCGAAGAAATATTTATACTTGAAGCCGCAGACAAGAAATTAACCGCAACATCTTACTGGTGGTGTTTGGAATTCGTCGCAGAAACGCCTCAATTGGTTACCGCGTAATTGAAAATCGCCAGCGATTTTAAATAATGTCAACGACAACGTTGAAATCCGAAACATTTCCAGATGCTCAACAATATCGATATGATCAGGTATGCGAATGGCAATCAACGTTGAAAAACACCATTGACAGATGCGCAACAAAAATAAAAAAATACAAACGCCGTGTGACCGTGCTGGACATAACAGTGTACTCGGTATCCGCGGTAGTTGCATCCACTGGTGTGCTATTGTCTGCGCTGACACCAGTAACTGCTGCAATCGCTATCCCCATCACGATTTCGGCCTCAACGACAATTGCGGGAGTCGCCAACATCATCGCAAAAAAAATATCCTCGTGTGCGATAACAAAATTACACGAGTATCAGCAACTAGCCAACGCGGCCAACAGCGCCTACTCGAAATTGTCCTCGTTGATATCATCCAGTGTAGACGACAACAACATATCAGATTCTGAATTCACGCTGATGTCCGGTATATATAACGACTATGAGCGCGGGGTAGAAACCGCAAACGGTTTTCATTTGAAAACCAACAATAACAATAACGATGGAAATAATTCAGCGCCAAGCGTTGCTCGACATAGCCGCGAATACAACTCCGACAAGGACCACAATGATATCAGTGTCCTCGATGCAACCAGAGTTCAGCATTAATTTTCCAACTGCAATTCCAGTTACCGAAATCGCGTTGGCACAATTACGAGTATATCACAGTTGGCCCAATATCAGGTCGACATCATTTCACGGACAATCGCCGAATAACTCATTTGTATTTTCATATCAGAATAACGCTGATGGAACCCCAGATTGGAACGTCATTGCGTTACCCACTGGGAGTTATCAGATAGAGGAAATCAACAAAGAAATACAGCGTCAAATAAAACGTATCACCGGAAAGGAAGCAAAAATATCAATCACTGCACACGAGCCAACGCTGTCCACGATCATCGAAATCTCAACGCCGGGTTACGCCGTTGATATCTATAACAGTTCAATCAGAACCGTGCTAGGGTGGCCTCGAAATCCACCACTGACACCACCGATACCACCTGCACCAGAAAAGTCTGATTACATGACTGACGCGCAGTCGTATCACACAATTACACCGCTACACCGAGAACGTCTTGATGAGATCCGCAAGGATAATTTACAGGGTAAAATTTTTCCTGTCGTGCGCGGTGTCGATATTGTGTTTAATTTAACTCCTGAACCCGAAGATGGATGGGTGCGTGTTGGAGTTGTTATGAATCTGAACGACATCGTTGAGTACCTGAAGGGTATCAGTGACGCGCATGGAACGCACCGAGGGTATCTACGGCAACACTTCCAAGAACATATCGCCGCGATGACAAGTTCACGCGAAGAAATTATTAAACAAATTGAGATATTAAATCAACTTGCCGCAGATATGGAGTATATCAACAAGCACGTGGTTCAGGCGGTAATCACCAGCACATCCCCCGATAAACAAAAATTTCTGAGCAAGTACTCGCTGACGGAAGCTGAACTACCAAATTTTAAATTACCAGGATATATTTCCCCGGGCATCCTACGAAAATTCGTCACTGATATCGTCGATGAATACTTCGATGACATACTTGCACAGCACAAACGAACACTACCAGAACCCATTATCTTAGCACACAATAATTCCACAGCGAGCGATGGCCGGCATATTTCTCCGGGCATCGTAGCAATCACTGAGGTCGTCGCGGTCAATCTTGTATGTGACGTAATCGATGGCAGTTACAACATAGACACAACAATATCAAATCAAGCCCAGCAAGGGTTTATACTGTATTCGTTTACTCCTACACAACCGCCTACCGCCTGGATTTTTGATTGTGCAGGAGCCAATCAATCCGGTATCGTTGCGGTGTCATAATCCGACGCTGACAAGGATAAATTTTAAAGTCACTGACCAACAACATAGACTGTTGGACCTGCGTGGGGAGACTGTTAATATTAATCTGCTGGTAAAGTCTTAAGACTTTCATCCTAAAGGATTTTCGTCCTAAGGACTTTCATCGTGAAACGATTTCCATCTTAAGACTTTCATCGTGAAACGATTTCCATCGTAAAAATACAAAGTATTTTTCAAGGACTTTCAATTAATAATATCATATCATAATAATGTCCAAAAAATCTTCGAATTACCAACAGTATGATGATGACGAGGATGAAACACAAAGTGTTTCCACTGACAGTGATTTTGTTGTCAATGATGAAGATGATGAAACACAAAGTGTTTCCACTGACAGTGATTTTATTGACAGTGACAATGATGACGATGATAGCACTGTGGGAAACGCTAGCGTTTCCAACGGCATCATCATCAATGACAGTACTGTCACAATAAATTATATTAAATGAACGCGAATAACATAGCAAATGTATCAACACGTGAAATGTTCCATCGTTGACAAGCATGCGCTTGAAGAATTCATCCGAAAAATATTTACCGGAAATCATTCCCCGGGCGTTGTTAAAATAAACATCGATAAACACGGCAATGATGACTTTTTACTGACAGATTTTCAGCTGAAGCAACTCCGCGAAAACAATATCACGATGATTACTTGTGATGCAGACCAAATCCTCAATGTTGCTCACTCGTGCATTTCACGGGATCATCTCGATAAGATACTTCAGTGAAAATTCTTTAAAAATATTTTACTTTATATATATTTTTTTACCACTGACCATTTTCCCGATTTCATAACGGTATTTTGCTATGAAAATCAACGAAATCGTCCATTTCACTGGTTTCATAACGGTATTTGCTAGTAAAAATTAACAAAACAGACCAGCGTCGTGGATTCATAACGGTATTTGCTAGTAAAAACCAGCGAAATTGTCCATTTTCCTCGATTTGATAGAGCTTTTGCTATGAAAACCAACGAAATCGGACAGTTGCATAATTTACACAGTAAAAAAAAAAATATTACTTTTTTTTTACTTTCGATTTCACTTCTAGGTACCCGATTTCACTTCCAGGTAAAATGCAATCAAGGTGAGGTATTTACTTCCTCGTGAATGACTTTGTCATCCGTGACAAAGCTATCATTGCTTTCTAAATTCTCTGGATTTTCATCCTTGACGCTGTCAAGGGACATACAATGCTTTAATTTCCGGACCCGATTGTTAATTATTTTTTTAGTTTCATACTCAGCTGCCAGTGCCAGCCTGATCTTTTCGATTGCACGTGACAGTGGAACAAATTCATTTATTTGTGTCTCCGCTACGCTGGCTAGCGATTTATACAAATTATTTTGGATCATCTTTATGAATCGATATTGAGCAGGAAGAATATAATGCCCTGCGCACTTAGCTTCGTATAATGATTCAAAATCTGACAGAATAGTTTCAACATTTAGTAATATTTTAAATCCTTGTTTTTCTAATTTTTGAATAGCATCAATCACATTATTGATATTTTCTTGATTCATATTTATATATATTTTTAAATCTTTAAATATTTAAAGAAATAAAAAAACATCACATCTCCTTTGAGTCTCTAGGGTGTCTTATGACATCCTACCAAACTCAGGAGGGGGCGGAAACACTTACCCCCGATTGAGCCTCTAAACTGCCAAATAACAGTCTAGAAGGCCCAGAGGGTGTGTTTGCGAAACGACGAGACATTCCCCATTTGTGAACCTCCTAGCTTACCATTTGATATGCTAGCAAGGCTCATATGGGGATAACACATAACACATAACTTAATTCTAACTTATCCTAGGGACGGCACAAACATATAGTATTTACAGTAGAAGCTATTTACAGCAGCAGTTGTATTTACAGCAGTAGAAGCTATTTACAGCAGTTGTATTTTACAACTGTATATATAACTTATCTTGGACGGTACAAACATATAACTTATCCTAAGACGGCACAAACACATAACTTATCCTAGGACGGTACAAACACAATGCGGGGTTATATTCTACGTCCAACAAGTTGCACACGTACCCCCGGAAATCAACCCTGTTTCCGGGTAAAAGGTTACCCCGAAACGGGGCGATACGGAGTACGTGTGCAACTTCGTTGGGTTTCGAAACCCCAATATAGTATTAGGACGATATTGTATATAAACTGACTGATACCCGAAGGTTCAGAAATAGCTCAGCGTGATTTGTTTAAAACGTATTTTCTTAAATATGATCATGTGGAAACCACAGATGAGCCATAAACCCGAACAAGTGTAATAAAATAGCGATATTGTCTGTGAAAAAAAAGATGAACACACGTTTACCTGATAAAATCCGGAAGATAAAATCATTCTTGCGCTGTCACCTTGATAGCGTCAAGGGGAAAAACAAGGGAAGTTATTTACTTCCTTGTGCAGAAAATCGTCTGCTCGTACCTGTCACCTTGACAGCGTCAAGGGGGAAATAATTGTATCATTGACTTGAAAAATCCTTCGGATTTTCACGCAGTCGCTGCAGAGTTATCTACATAATAAAATATAATCCAGCTATCAAACTTACTTGAAAAAGTTGATTTGATAACATTTTCTGCGACACGTTGAACCGAACGGGAGTTAATACCAAAATACTTCGCAGCTGAGTTCATTGAACGAAATATATTTTCTTTATTAGTATTTTTATTGAGAGATCTTACAGCTCTTCTTGTAATGCTCTTAAATTTACCAGTGCCACCTCGTGCAGAATTCTCACTTGGAGTAATGGCTTGTAAATTTTGGACAGAGTTATTAAGTTTCTGTCTATCAATGTGATCAATTACAAGACCTTTTTTGATCTCTCCGCGGAAACACTCGAACACAAACCTGTGATTATAATAGCTTTTACCCCCAGAAACACTAAATTGGAGATAACCAGCATTATTAACAACACCAACTGTTTTTTTCAATCTACAGTGTCTCACTATTCCCTCGCGAGATGCTTCATAATTTTTAATGGTTGGATGTGAGACAAATTCTTGGCTCATTTATATAATAATATATTTGTCTAATTTATAATTTGTCTGAAAACCTAGTTATATAATCACTCTCCGATTTTAGCGCGTCTCCGTTATTTTTTTTATTGTAATATCGCTTGAGTTCCCGGTATCGTTTCCCCCCGCACCCCGCACATAATTGTGTTTTACCCCTGACACCAATGCCACATCGCAGGCAGCGAATAGGTCCTGTACTTCCTCGTTTGATGCTCTGTACATGTTCACCGCAGAATTCCTTCCTACAGGGCTTACCACAGACTGTTACAGATCCAACTTTTAACCATCTGCAGTTGTTCATTGTATATATAATATTTTCTTATTTAAATATTTGTCTTAAATATAACATGGAAGAGTTTTCGAGGTTATCCGCAGTTGGCGCTGGGAGATTCGATCTTGACAGGCTAAACCCGGATCCACGACGACGGCATCTAACTGATCTGTTCGATATTATCAACGAGGGTAAGAAAGAATTCCGCGACGATGGCGCATCTCATGTATGGTCGACATTTAAAATTCTCCGCGACGAGGACATCATCGATGCTACAATGACTGATGCCCGAGCAAAAACAATTATTGATTATATTGATTTTCATCAACGTGAAAAGAAATATTTTTTCAGAATAAAATTTATTGTCAACGTTGAAGACGATACGTGGATTATCTGTGACAAACTCGACCCTGTTCTTGCTAACGGAAAGACCGCTCTGTTAAGTAGCAATTGTAAACCAGGAATGTTGACCGGGATTGATATACCATATTACGCTCGAGCGTATCCTGTAACCGCAGTCATTTATGGAATATACCCGGTAAAAAAAAACAAAAATTGATAAACTCACTCCGATGTGAATGACTGCGTCGTTGGCGTTGAATTGTGTAGCCGAGCGAGTAATGGAACACTTTAAAAACACAAGACGAGGAAAAGGTTTAACCGATCTGCGACGTGAAAAAATAACAGCCTGGGGTGAATCAGTTAAGAATACCAGGGCAACAATAAATGATGTTGCTGCGCTATCAAGTAAATTAAAATACTCAATAACAGTAAAAACACTAACCGGGGAAATATTATACAGTTCGAAGCATTATAAAAAGTCAGGAACACCGATTGAAATTATTGATCATAATTCGCACGCGTGGACTGATGCGGTTACAATATTTCCACGAGACCGTTTTGTCAAGTTTTATCCTGGAAACATATACGAGGTTATTTACGCGCTGAGTAAAACCGACCCTGTGTCGGTGTGGTTATTTAGGAGCTCCGAAGATTCCGAGTATGATCAATTTGTGAGACCCAACGGAGAATTATACAGAACAGAATCGTTGCACCAACAAATGAAAAAACTCGCAAAAACGTATATGAGAGATGCTAGCGATGAGCAGTTATTGGTTAATTGTTTTACAGTTCCAAGTGTTGCCGCTCACGCCGCCAGAGAAAGAAATTCGTGGAGACCAACCCGAAGTCAGTTTCTTTCAGATATACAATTAAGTTGTGTCGAGTATGGTCATGGCGGGTTGTGGAATACCCGATATGACTACCGGGATATGATTTCCGTGGATATGATTGCCTGCTACCCAGGAAGCTTTCTCGGGAACGGCGAGTGCCACGAATACTTTGCGCAGTTTGGACACCCCACGAACTCGATGACACGAGTCGCCGTAAACGGCGTTTTACCCGACGCTGACCTGACAGGATTTGCTCGTGTGACTTCGTTTGAATTTGCTGCGGGACTTCATCCGTGCTGTTATGTTTGGTTTGGCAGACACTTCGTCGAAAAGCGCTGGGTACCAATAGTGTTATTGCAATACATGCTTGACAGCGGCATACTGGTATTGTTGACTGTCAGCGAAGCAATCATATGTTATCAACCGCAGACATCAGTTTGGTTACCAACACCAGAACGTGTAACTCTCGAAGAAGTTATCGGCGAGTATGCACGAGAGTGTCCAAATACCCCGATGGATGTCACTGTCAGTGAGGCTCCTAAAATTCTCAAGATCAAACTCAAAATCAGTGAAATCACAGCGAAAGATCTTGGACGAAGAATAATCGGTAAATTTACTCAGGGTGCAGTATTTGATCATAAAATGCATCACTCGCGGTTGATTATCGATGAAGCTGAATTGGATTTTATAATCGCCGACGCGGTTGCCAGAGACATATTTTGTAACAGGGAGGATGTGTTCTTGTCCGACGGGAAAAAGTTGGGCACAATTGTAAGTTATATCGACGGAGAATCGCCTCAGTACACACATTTGAGATCTTCAATGCTGGCTTATGTTTCTATAAATTTGTTATCGATGGTAAATCGATTTTCTGGCCATTACCATACTGGTATGGCAGTCAGAGCTGCCACGGATTCATTTTACATCGACAAGAAATATTCAGAATCACTGACCGATATAATGAAATTCTGCGGCGGAGATGAATGGGGTTCGTGGAGAATAAAAGCCGAGATGTTGCACGAGTATTGTGAATCTGCTGATGTTGCAACAGAGGATGATTATTATAAATCAACGATGCCAGAAATATCTTCCGCACCGTCTGTGGATGATCCAATCACCAGACACAAAACTGTTTATTTGAACGGGCCGGGCGGGTCTGGTAAAACAACTCGAGCGATTGAATTATTTCGAAATTCAGATATGATTGTGCTAACACCTACACACAGACTTGCCAGGGAGATGAAACAACGAGGAGTCAATTCTTGTACTTATCACAGCTTTTTCAAATACAGCGGCAGTACGTGGACGTCAGATCGAATGGCACAAAATATATCAATGATATAATAATTTGGGATGAGATATGTACGTTAAAAAACGTTAAACGTTAAAAACATTTCTTGATTGGCTGTTAACGAAAAATACTGCAGTGATTATGTGCGGCGATCACGGTCAACCACCTCCGTTTGTCGGCGCATCTCCGCATGATTGGCTGAGGAATTTTGTTGATTATCACGAAGAAGTGTCTGATGATTACCGAGCACTTGATGCAACGCTGAAAGAATTTAAAACACTAATCAGGCTACAACCGAATAAAATTCAATGTGAAATCATGCGCGAGATGATTCCTGAAACTTCGATGAGTGACTTTTTACGCGCGTGGAAACCAAACGATTTGATAGTGGCGAGTAGAAAGATAGTCAGAGACACACTTCAACAACAGCTATTTCGGTTACAAAAAATAAAGTTTCCAATGCTGCCAACGCCGTTATGTTATAGACCAACTGATACGCGGTTACAAAATATAGATGTTGATATTCCAGGAAAGACAGAGAAACAGAATTTAGTATTGAATGATATTGTGTTAGTTGACATCGATGCTGTTGAGGATGCACTAGCGATGAATAAATCCCAGTGGACGCTAGGATACGCAATGACCATTCACTGTTCTCAAGGACTGACTATCTCTGATACAACTGTCTGGATCATTGATGATCGAATCGAATGGTCCAACTCAGTCTACTTGGCAGTGTCCAGAGTCAGAAGAATATCTCAACTGCGAAGAATTATCTTGGAAAATCCTTCGGATTTTAAATCAAACAATGAAAACAACAGCATCACCGATGGTGATGTAATAAGAAAAAAACTCGCCGGTTACAAACAGAGTGACAAAAAAAATAATCGCGATTTTGATCTTGATGTTGACTTCGTTGTTGCCCTGAAACAACAGCAGAATAATCACTGCGCGAGCTGTAATTGTATAATGCTATGGCAGTATTCGAATAAAAATTCAAGACAATTTACCGTAGATAGAAAAGATAACAGTCGCGGTCATACACGTGATAATGTCATGTTGACCTGTCTTGAGTGTAATCGACGTCGGGGTGCCAGCGCTAGTTAAGTCACTTCAGTGATTTTGGCGGCAATTGTGTGTCCTCGGGAATTACCTGAAGTTGCTCACGGGTGAATCCGCGTTGAGGAGCAGTTGAATCCAACCTGTAGATTGCTGGTCTGCCAGTGGATCTTGTCACAGTGGATATCTTATGTGTGGTAACACTCCAGATGGGATCAGTCGCTCTTCGTTTACCACCTTCAAGTTCGCCTGGTTCATATAAATATCTTACAGTAACATTACCCAGTATCGGCTGCGCTGAAGAATCACGTCGTACGGGTATATTTTTTTCGTGATCGCGATGGAAGGTTTCATGTTGGTTGTTCGAGTTATTTCATTATTTAGCGCAGCTATCACGCTTGGTAATCTTGCAACCCATTCGCGCGATCTCGTATCTTGAATAAATTCCTTCGTGTATTGATATCCAAATAACCGCTCAGCAAGTGTTCTATTGAATCGCTCAACAATTGCCTGATCACGGTGAATTTCAGTGTGTCCTCGTCGTATGGTGACGTTATGTTGTTTCATCAACGATGATACTGCACCTTGAAATTCTTTGCCAGGATCAACTTGTAATAAATTTGGCCATCGCAGAGGTCCTCGCCGATAAATTCTTTCAAACGCAGAAGCAACCTCAGATGCTGTTTTAGTTGTTAACGGTTCCGCATCTTTGTATCTACTGGCAACATCAACTATGGTTAACGCGTACTTGTATGTGCGTCTTTGGATAGTATCATGTGGCAGAAATAATATATCAGCCTGATGAACCTCATTTGGTACACTAACATCGAAATGCGCAAAGTGAATTTGTTTAGGGCGCGGTAGATAAATTTGCCATATTGCCTGTCGGGATAACCAATTTTTGGCAACCGCGCGTGTTACTGATGCCGCGCTGGCAAGTTTATCAATTGCTGCGTTACCTCTCCAATATCTGCTTGGGGAATAATAAATCGACTCCATTATATACCAGTACCTAACGCTAATTTACCTTTCATTGCAGTTTTTATCAACCAAGACGCTAACCTTTCTTTGAAAGATTTATCAGGGATGGCATTTAACGCGTGAATTAATTTCACGTCCGCGAGATGGCGCTGTTGCAAATCCTTGCTTCGGTAAGCTACATCATGAGCATGGCACGCTGCATCGATAGCGTTTATCGGATACTCACCTGGTTTGGGTTGATCCTGAGCATCAAGTCTGATATCAAGTCGGGTTCCTGGACCACAGTAATTATATCCTGGAAGATGTTTTTCTCCTGGATATTTAGCCCACGGAGCTCCTGGCAGCGCTGTTAACTTGGCTGCGATATCACCTCCGCTTTTTTTTTAATAAATCTAAATTTTTTTGTGCCACATTGTTCACACTTACCCATGAGCGCTTGTCGATTATTTTTTGTTGTAATTGTTGTTGTATCCGTAGTTGGGGTACGTGCTCGGCATTTCACACAATATAAATCCATATTATTTTATGATATATCTAATGGAAATCATTGACTTTTCCGCGACAAAGCGACGAGAGCCAATCAAGCATAACTCAGTGCTACCAAATTCTGTTCGAATGATTATCATAGGCCCATCTGGATCGGGTAAAACACAGCTGTTGTTGAATTTGATAATGAAGTGGATGAAGTGGGATAAATTATATTTGATAGCCCCGTCTGTGGACGATCAGCGATGTTATCAAGTGCTAAAAGATTTTAACGAGAGTGCAAAAACAATCATTGGAAATGCAAGCATTTCTGAGACCGACGAAAACGTAGTTGAATTCATAACTGACATAAATGATGCACCCGGCATTGATGACATCGATCAATTAACAACCTAGTAGTGTACGATGATGTCATGCTGGATAAACAAACAAACCCTGCGAGAATATTTTCCCGTGGGCGTCATAAAAACACTGATGTCATTTATGTGACTCAACGGTATACACAAATTCCAAAAGTGATCAGAGATAATTGTAACGTTCTTGCAGTGTTTAACGGAGTTGACGCACACACGCTGAGAAATATTCATCAGACTTGGTGCAGTGGTGACATGGACATCAATAAATTAAAAAATTTCTTTAGTCATGCTCAACGAAAACCACACGGATTTGTGACGATAAATTTACATGATCCTCGGACACGATACCGAGTTGGGTTAGATACATTTTTTAACTAAAAATCCTAAAATGATTAGCAGCAGAGGGACTACGCCACCAACGTCGTCGTCGTGCCCCCCCTCCCGTGAAGAAACTTTTTTTTATAGCGAGTTATCGCTGTCGAAATAACCCCTTCTAGCCAGAAAAGAGGATGTAGTCATCATAGTTTCTGGCTGGAAGGGTTTATTTTGCGAAATAAGACCTTCTATCAAAGAGTTTTTGATAGATGGTCCTGTTTGATGAAAAAGTTGGTGGGACCAGTCCCTCTGCTGCTAAATGAGATGTCACTATACCCAGAATTTTTAGCCATTTCTTTACAATCAGAGTACCATCCCCCACCCACCAGTACTGAATTGTTCATTACCAGTAGCCCATAATGTTCACAGGTGCTTGTATCGTTGCTTACAATTTACTTGTCATACATGTACTATACAATAACTAGTTATTATATACTACAGGTATGACAGGTAAATTGTTAAGCAACGATACGACCTCCTGTGGCAATGTTGAGAAAAAACAATAGCCTAAACTATAAAATCATACTGAATTATAACTACCATGTATTATATCTAAATATAACCTTTTCTATAATGCAAAACTTGCCTTCATGAAATCAGCTTGTGCCTTCAGAATCAAAATATTTGATTAGACCATTCAGAAACTAAAGTGAAAGTTGTTACTTTTCTGGTACCAAATGCACATGTCCAGGTGGATTGAGCTTAAGGTGTGGGAACACTGAATTCAGAAATAAACATCAAAACTAGATGTGCTTGGTGCATTATGTAAAAGTTGTAGTTTCTGTCTGGCTTAAAAAAGCTGAGCCTCTTGGCATCATATGAGATTATGTTAATTAATATGAAAGTCATAATTTGTATCTTTTATTTTGTTAAATGTGATATGTCCGGAACGCTGTATTATCACGGTACTCAATGTTCTTATTGGTACATATTAAAACTGTTTTGGTATTGCTTCTTCCTTATAAACTGAAAAGTTTCAATGATTTTCCCTCTTTCTATTCCTGTAAAAAAATCTTTGTCAATCGAAGTCTGTAAATGTAAATAAAACAGCATGTGGTGGATGACCCAGATTAACGTACCATTGGGTAACAACTCTAACTTATCACAGTATTTGCCTAATTTAGGTATGGTTGCACACGCATATTACAATAAACTTAAATTGTAACTTACTTATATGAAGGAATGTGCATGCTTGTACTGGCAGAATATTTTTACAATAAACAAATGGACCCAATGATCAAATCGAACACACAAATGTAATAAAAGTGGAAATCATTGAATAAGAACATTACAAACTAAAAACAATTATTATTTAACTTTATATGAATTTTAAATGCCATGTGGGCAAAGAAATGTAAATATATAAGAAATTATTATTATTATTATTATTATTATTATTATTGAAATATTATTGATTTCAAGAAAGTTCAAGTGTTTATATAAGTTTTATTTACGTACGAGAAGATTGATTATAAGAAACATTTTAGTCAATTTGGTCCATACTGGCTACCATGGAATGAAACTGTATCCTTAACTTTCACAGGATACATACATAATCAAAACCAATGCAGGTATATCGATTTTGACTGGAGTTTAGTATATGTTGATCATCGCAACTGCATGCATCTGATAAAACAAGTGATGTTCATTCTTTTTCAGTTTAAACTTATAAAAAATGTTGACATTTTTGAGTAAATTCTGCTATAAGATATTTGCGTATTTACTGGCTACAGCTTTACACATGTAAACAGTGCTAGACATAGCGTGTCCAAAATTAATCTGAAAATCACGTTTGCCACGATACTATAGAGTCAGCAATAATACAGCTTTGGAATACACACATCATTGAAAATATAGTTGTGACTGGATAACTCTTACTCCTGTTTAGTTCCAGCAGAGTTACCTCTCTTAAATGCAGCTGAGTACCTGGTTTTGTCCTTGCCAAATTGGCAATCTAACATTGTTTTCTATGACAGTGTGTGACATGTATGCTGGGGTAGGATAAAGAGTATATTTATTTGACGAAACATTACCGTTGAGGTCTATGAAAAAACAACTAGTACCTGATAGGGCATGCTCGATTAGTCAGTACAAAAATATAATGGAGAAGTTTCAACGTGTTCCCGCTTGGAAACGTGTTATTAGACTGGGATTCAGTATATTCTTACACTCGTTATTTCCCAAAAAGCTGTGCACTGGATTCAAATATTTTGCCATATATTTAGTATGAAACAAAATGCACTAGGCAATCAGCTTTCAAACTACCATCAGGGTGAGTATATGAATGCTGTTTTAAATTCTCCATGTAACTAAACAATTTACTTATGCTGTATTTGAGCATTTTCCACATGCCTCACTCCATCTTAATTAGGTCTACATCTGCTCCTCGCCACAGTAAGCACTGTGCCAGAATCGAAATTTTCGTTGTTCTGTTTGTGGTTTAATATGTTCCTACTCTAATAATACCCCATCGTGTATGCCCTGACAAAGGCGGATATACCTATATCACCAGTAAAGAGGCATCAGGAGACGGCAAAAGACGAAAACAGACAAACAGGATTATAGGAGAGGAAAAGTCACATATAGTGATATATTAAAGCAAAAAGGGGTAACATAATGAAGCGCTAGAGACTATAAAAGGCTGTTAGTATTGTAAAAGAGCAAGAGAGAGCAAAGAATAATGAAAACGGACAGTTATAGTAATTGCGTTTAGTGTCAATTGAAAATTCGAACAGGAGTCAAATTATATGAAAATAGTCTCTCCCATAAAAGACACGAAAAGAGTTAATAAAGAGACAAAGTGGAGGACATTAAGCTCTCAGATACAGAGGAGAATAAAGAACCAAAGGAGGGGAAACAACGTAATAAAGAAGGAAAAGAACAGCCCCGAGTTCTGGAGAAGGGGGGTTCTTTGTAAGATTGGATCAACGCACCCCTTCTTAACCTCAATATAACACTTTTCTTCTTTGATTAACCTTTTCTCTCAATTCGTTTCTTTTGGGTGGGGTGGGGTGGAGTACGTTTAGGTTTGTATCTGATTATTTGGCCACTGGGCTTCAAACTTCTAGTCAAGACATACTTAAATACTGAACGGAAGTGGTGACCCCACTGCAAATGGCCTATTTCAGTGATTTTATATTATTTTGACCTCTCGCTTCAAAAACGAATCCAACACAAACTTTTCATAAACAAGATTTTGATATATTCAATTGGAATGTAAAATAAAATTCGAATAAATCATACGTCAATTGCATTCTTTAAACTACTTGTTATGCAGAGATTTCAATCTTCTTTCTTGTCATTCCCGACTGCTTCTTTTTTCATATGAATTATCAGACAACCACAACGTTTAAAATGATTATTGTAATTAATAAGGGATGGGTTTGTACCGCTGACTCGAGATGAAATTCTGGATGCAGTAAATCTTGATTGACAATCAGGATTTAGTTTAGTTTGACGCTAGGATAGTTACAAACATGTTTAAATAATGAAATCTAACAGAATCATCAAGAAACTTTAAAGTGACCGTTATTGACAAAACAAGTTCTGATCCGAAGAGAACTCTTTGCTAATCCGAAAACTAATGGATTTGCAAAAGAAAAATGATTTCAAAGAGATAGCCAAAAAGGTAGATGAAATTGAAGACAAAATTAAAGCAAAAGGACACACAATAAGACTAATGAAAAAAACCTACAATTTACCTATTATATATGTGATAAATCACAACGAAAGTAATGTTACATTAATTGAAATCTCCAACAAATTACACACTGAGCTTAATCACTAAACAGATACAAAAGACTGTAGGTAGAGAGATGGTAAATAACTCTCTTCAACACAAGGTAATACTGACAAAATGGAAGAAGGGGAGTAGTTAATAGAAACATTAATATGGAATATAGGGTCAAGCACATATATTAGGTAAAAAAAAGTATACAGTCTTGGGGTATTTAACATGGTGGGACAGTATAGGGTTAAATAGGAATTGAACATAGGTGACGTCAATTTAATGGACACTATTGAAAAACAAAATGGCAATATTGTTCCAAGTGGCTGACCTCAACCGAGTGAATTAGTAACAGTGTTCGACTTGACCTCTACACCCACCACAGTAGTCAGATGTAATGGAATGATAGGGACAAAGGGGGTTATATTGTGATAAACAAAATACAGACATACACCTACACATACACAAACAAACACTCACATACAGACACAAACAATTAAGCAAATACATGTACAACATAAAGGAAAAAAAAATTGGTACCGAGTATAAATCTTTCTGGAGGCAATGGAGTGGACATGAAAAGGACTGTTGGTTTTTGTTACTTTTTCACGTCCATCCTTGTCTTCCACCATTTCCTCCTCAGTTTTTTGCACTGAATTCATTTTCTTCTTTTTGTCTTGTTCTGGGGTCGAGCCTGAATGCCCCATTTTGTTTTCTTTTCTATCCATATCCAACAGGACCTTGGTCTTCTCAGTTTCCTCCTTGAGGACATCATATATCAGGGTCTTTGCTCTCTTTAGGGTGGTGACTCAACTAAGACTATACCATCAAGCCTCCACTTGCTCCAACAGTTGCTCTTTGTTCACTACAGCAACTAACTGAAGCGCTTCTTTATATATCTGAAGCGCCAACATGAAGGAACACATCCCTGACACAAACTACACATAACGTACAAAATGTCCAAAATAGATAGTAGCTCTGACCTAAAATAAACTATCTTTTCAATTTTTTACATACACACCCTCTATTATATACATACACACTATTACAAACAAAACACATTACAATTCATACCAACACATATTTGAGAAGGGAGAACCTTTTAAAAGACATACCCAAACTATTCTATCACAAACTCATACAACCATACACGAAACCTACCAAACATACACACACACACTATCACACAAGCAAAGGGTATGAACTGTTTATAGACACTCCTCTAAACCCTTACACACAAGCACATTTACACACTAGAATAGGGAGATGGGTCCTTTTGTCAGGGATAAAAAAAAAAAGACACACACACTATCATACTAACAAAAATAATTTTGACAATGGAGTATTATCTATTTTTTAGTGATCTGGGTAGCCACTGAAAAGGGCTGTTTTCCTATGTTTTTTTATGGGGCTGGGGTTGGCAATCTCTTAATGTCTGGCTTGACAATTTTGTCTCAGAGCAAACTTTCCTACGGGATAAGACCAACTCGTGCGGAAGCATAAATATATCATTGGTGTCCACTCTACAATCCACAAATCCTCTCTTTTCATTATGTTGATGATGCTACTGCTGTTTCTGTTTCCTATCTCTTTAATTCCATGTTTCTACTTCTTGCTTAACGTCTTCTTGAAAAACTTCTATCAGGTCTTGGGCCACATTTGTCGTTCTGATATTATCTTTTTTCCCAGCTTCTGCACCAGGTTCTGTCTGACACGATGCAAAAGCATGTGGGCTTCATTAAGCTTAGCTATCTTGGAAGCAAATTACTAGTTGATGAGTCAATGATGGATGGCCAGACTGACGACCGCACCGCTTTATATCTTTCAAGCGAACACAAAATCAATAAGTTAAAAAAATCAAATATTTACAAGGTGGAGTCACACTTCAGTTCCGCTCATTGACTTCTTTTGGCAAGATATGCACACTACTAACTAAAGTCAACAGATAACCATTATGTTCACAAATCCATCTTTCTACGATATGATCATTTCTATAATAGTTGCTGTCAAAATGAGTCACTAAATGTTGTAAGGGATATCCAAGACTGTGTTGATGAGAAAAAATACACAATATTGTCCACACAAAACAGAAGCAAAATCACCCCTTACCAAGGGCTTTAACTATTTGGATTCTCAAACACATGTGCATTGCCAAAAGGCTGACAAGCAGACATACCTCCATTTTCGTAACGAGATATGCATTCCTTCAATTTCATTAATTACAAATTGTTTTACTAGCTGTTTTGATAGTTGACAAAACACTGTGGTAATGACTGATAACATGCAATTTTTATTCCAAATTACTTAAATTCAACACAGAGTCCATGCTTTAAGTGGTATATAATAAATCTGTTATTGACAATATATTGCTATATCTAGGGGCTCAAACTTAAGCAACAAGACCAGGTACAACCAAACAGGTATTTAAATTTTCCAAACTATAAATTTATTTAAATAAAATAAAAAATCAAATGTGAAAGAATTAAAATAACTTAGTGTTTAAATTCCTAGAATGTAATCCTAATAATCCTAAATTTCTCACTATCTGGAAACTGCTCCAAGGTATTCAGAATAAAGGTTATAAAATGTTTATGTGCTACCATGATAACACCACTGAAACTGACTTAATTATTATTCAGTGTTTTCAGTTCAATGTAATCTCATGAATGTATAATATCACTTAAGTCCTGGAAAGTTTCACATTAATCTGATGGAATCGATTGAATATTCAATTCCTTGAATATAGTCACATAATCCCAGAGTACTGATGTTTAAATTAAACATTATCCACTCTACTATTTCCAAAGAACATATACCGGTAAACAAATCACAATTTCGTCTAACTCTTACAAAGCTGGCAATAAACTTTAATAGAATACGTGGTGTGTATGGTCATTTATTAGCGCCCATTTGTGTACTAAATCAAAAAATCTGAATCATAATAATTTCTTAAATAATTAAATAATTATTTCAAAATAAACAGTCCTGTTCTGATTTTCAAATCTTACTGAACCAACCAAATCGTAGGGTATGCTTGATAGCTCTCTAATGGGCAAATGCACTTTGAATTCTATGCATTGTTTATGTAACCTGCATTCATTCTGGCATGGCATTTTTTACCTATTTAGTTGTTGTATTGACCTTAGCAATCGACCATGTCATGAATAGGGGAAAAAATGTATTGCAATATATTGTAATATGGTATGTCTGTATTGCGATATATATCAATACACTGATACACTGGTCATTGAAAGCAATTTCCTTGCATTTAATAAAATATGAAGAAGAAAATGAAACCTTCTTGTTTTTAAATCCACCAAAACACCCAGTAACTGTAATAATCACATCACTTGTTTAGAAAACAATAAATATATCAACATGTGACAACTTCTATAAGCAAGAAACAAAATTATTGGAAAAGAGTTATAGAATTATTTTGCCTGATTAGAATCTTCAAATCAAAATGATCTAAAGATTCATTTTTTGGAGTACAATCATAACAAGGGATAAACACAAGAAAAACTACACATAATCATAAATTATCACATTGATAAATATCCTACTCTGGTTAGAAAAATGAATAATGTATTAAATTAATAATATCAGTGATTCCAAACCTTTCTTGGTTTGAACCTACGAGACTAATTACTTAACAGGCAGCAAAAATAAAATCACAGAACCTAATTTGGCTGACTAGAAACTTTATTTTTGGAACCTTCGGCTGTTGCATTAGAGGTTGTGTCACTCTGTTACACAGTACTTATGGAGTAGTGATGGATGGTGATGCCGTAAATGGGTCGAGGTTTGTTGTACCACCTGCGTGCTTGATTTCAGTCTTGCACATATTACATACAGCGACAGTTTTGTCAATCGTATTAGTACTAAATTCCCTTTTTAGTGAACAATTATTCCAAAACCCCATGCAAATATGACTTTCCATTCAGGAGGTGTAGCAATAATAAGATTTTCAAGATAGCAGCCACAATGTATGTCAGATCTGCATCATTTTCATTTAGAACCAACTAGACATCATAAAAAGTCTTAGAGTGAAACCCGATGTTGACAGGGCTTCACTAGCCTTCCTCTGCTTCACTACTGCAAAAGTACGGTAGCTGTGACAACAAGATTTTCAAGCTTACCACTGTGGTGGCCATATTGGATGTCAGAGTTGCTCCATTTTCATTCAGGACCAAATAGGTAAACCATGAGATGAATATGTTTGACAGTTTTCCAAGTAGTTTAGGTGGAGTAATGATAACAGACTTGTGCTAACAGTGTGTGTGTGTGTGTGTGTGTGTGTGTGTGTGATTTGGATTTTTAATGTAGCTTTAACAACTTTTCAGTCATATCACTACAATATCTGCAGTGTAGCAGTTTATAGTGATGTCTAGCACTGGGATATGATGCCACAGACAGGTAGCATGATGACACCCAGGCACATTACTCTGACACCAGGCCGACAATCCTAACACTAACCTCTTAATGCTGAGTACCTAGTGAAGCAGCTGTTAGTACCATTTTTATAAGTCTTTGGTATGATTCAGACAGGGTTCGAACCCACAACCTCCGGCATCCAAGGCAGACACGCTAACCACTAGGCCACCAGAACTGTCCTAACAGACAGATGACTGATAAATGACGACATACCATCCCATCCCATCCCATAATCTCTTCTGGATATATCACTAATAGAGAAAACAACCTTTCAATTCTAGTATAAAACTATACTTTTCCTGAAAAACAAAGACAATCACTCAGCACTTAAATTACAACCAAGTGTATGTTGAACAGCATACTGTAAATTCTGTGAATTTTGTGAGTACCAAATTTTATTGATTTTGTGTTGCTACAAACCACAAATTTAAAAACCCAACAAATATTGGAAAAAATATTTTTGTTTCCTAACTGATCCTGGAAACTCAGTGCTAGCACAAGCATCATTTTTCATATAACCTCAAGAATTGATACCATGAAAATAATTCAAATTATTATTTCTTCAGTATGTCCATGCACAAGAATCTTCTATCTGATAAATAAGCAATTTTGCTTTAACAGTAAATTTTCAATCAGCCTTTAAAAGAATTTTGATATTTAACTTATTTTGACCAATTTATATATTGATTTGATTATGTCATGAGTTATCCTGTCTTCTGTCTCTTGATTATTTGCACTTATACTAAATACATAAGCTATGAAGAATCCAAACCAGTTTTAAGTTTAAAAAAACAGTACATTCAAAGAATGCAGTTCTGTACATTAACAATGACAAATAAATATTGGAAAACAGTTTCCAGTTTTGTTTTAACCATAAGTAAACATTTTTATTATAATACTAAGATGATTTAAACAAATTTGATTATTTTAGCTTTTGCAACATAATCTGTTCCAGATCAAGATTATGATAAATATAGGAAAAACTTTAGGAATGCAAAATTTTTTTTTTAATGTACCAATAATTTTTCCAAAAACTTGAGTTTTCTATGTTCTATTTACGCTGCTCTGCAATATACATTTTCTCCGGGGCAAGTGTGTCACAGGAAGAAAAAGATCCGGTGAATTACATCAAAATGAGTAACATACTACACGATCTTTGCAACATGGGTTTATCTGAATGAAAGCTTGTTAAGGAGTACGAGTCATTTGTTATCCATACTTTTCCAAAATAAGTGATGTTTCTGAACTTAAAAATGTCATCTCAAATGTTCAAGAGAAAACTGTTTTACAGAAAATGTATTCATATGAGCTATAACACTGGACAACAAATTTTTACAAAAGTCATGTTACTGAAATAAAATTAGTCAATTCTTATCAATTTTTATGTGCTGAACACGAATATGACAGTCAAATTGCAAAATTGGCTCTAGTTTTTTTGTAATCTGCAAGAAATTAATGTTTACATAACGAAATGCATTCCAATAGTAAAAGGTCAACTGTAATAGCCTACCTATAAAAAATCAAGTCATTGACTACATCTTAGATTTCTTTGCCTGTCTCTTGTACAGCTGTTCGGGAGCATCTCTGAGGAGTGTCCAGCAGTAGTCAGCCAGCATTGTAGTGGACCATTTTCCATGGTATCTTTGTTCCATTGTTGCGATATCTTGATGAAAACGTTCGCCGTGTTCATCACTAACAATACCACAGTTGCTAGGAAAGAAATCCAAATGGGAATGAAGGAAGTGAATCTTTAGAGACATATTGCAGCCAAGTTTCTTATACTTCATCAACATGTCTTCTACTAGTTCCTTATAGTTTTCTGCCCTAACATTTCCGAGGAAGTTTGTAGAAACTAGGTGAAAAGCATTCCATGCTTGTTTCGCGTCACCTTCCAGCAAGTTGTTGAACCGGTCATCTTTGAAAAGCTCTCGAATCTGAGGACCCACAAAAACTCCCTCTTTAATCTTTGCTTCGCTGAGTCGAGGGAATTTTTCATGCAGGTATCGGAATGCTGGCAAAGTCCGGTCAATGGCTTTCACGAAGTTCTTCATCAAACCTAGTTTGATGTGAAGGGGTGGTAGCAAGATTTTCTGAGCCTCAACCAGAGCTGGGTGTTGGATATTCTTCTCTCCAATGGCTACATTCTGCCTGTGAGTCCATTCCTTCCTCATGTAGTGCATTTCCCTTGCTCGGCTATCCCACTCGCATAAGAAACACATGTATTTTGTATATCCTTGCTGCAGTCCCATTAAAAGGGCAACTACCTTCAAATCACCACAGAGGTGCCAGCTGTACTTGTTATACTCAATGGAATTCAGTAGCTGCCTTAAGTTATCGTATGTCTCTTTCATGTGGACAGCATACGCTACTGGAATAGATGGAAGAATGTTTCCATTGTGCAAAAGCACAGCCTTGAGACTCAGTTTCGAAGAGTCCACAAATAGTCTCCATTCTTGTGGGTCATGAGTGATTTTTAAAGCATTCATGAGGCCCTCAATATCGGAACAGAATATCAGATTACTTTCCTTTCTGAAGAAAGGCTCCAATTGCTGGTGGCGCTTTCGATATGCAGTAATTGTGACATCTTCTTCTAGAAGATTCCATTGTTGGAGTCTTGATCCTAGCAATTCTGCCTTGTTCTTTGATAAGTCCAAATCACAAATCAGGTCATTTAGTTCTTCCTGTGTTATTCTGTGTGGGGTTGATGATGCACCACAGTGAAAATCTGGATCACTGCATGCTGATGGACCAGGAGAAGAACAGGTCGACTCACCTTTGTCTTCGTCAGATGAATCAAGAGAATATTCTGCTGGAGGTTCTGGAATAGGAAGTCCCTCACCATGTGGAACTGGTCTCAATGCAGACGGAATGTTTGGGTAGACTATTCTCGACTTCTTTCGCTTCGTTATTCCGCCGGAAAGAGGAGGAACCAAGCAGAAGTAACAGTCATTTAGGTGGTTGCTTGGCTCTCTCCACACCATTGGGACTGCAAACGGCATTGATGACCTTTTGCAATTCAACCACTGTGAAAGCTGTGTTGTACATGTAGCACAGCATATATGCGGAGCCCAAGGCTTGTCTTGGTCACCAACCTTGCATCCGAAGTAAAGATGATATGCCTTCTTCACTTGAGAATTGATACTTTTCTTCTCGTTGGCAAATGTCACTTCCCCACAAATATAGCAAAAATTGTCCGCGGTATTAACACACTTTCGAGGCATTACTGTTCTTTATTGTACGTAAATGGATAAAATAATAAGTTTTATGTAACAGTAGCTTGAACTGTCTCGCACAACGTCTAAAATATTTTAAATGCTGAACCTATCTGATTGGGCTTTATATAGTACACTGCTTACGTCAGCTTCAGCAGCCGCCTGGCATTAGTATAATAGGCCTACACATGTATAGTACACTGCTGACGTCAACTTACTTCAGCAGCCGCATGGCATTAGTATTGCATTGCATCAGAAAATGATGCAATCAACTGTGGATGATGTGAGCATGATGGTATTATGCAATGTTACATCATTATTCCGGATGTTGCTGCAGTCCTACTGGAGAAATTTACACAGTGAAACATAGAAAATGAGGTATATGAATATCTTCAAAACGAGAGCCAATACAAATTTTTCACGGTTATATTCGTGTTCGGCACACCAAAATACTACAGATTAGGGCCTTTTCAAGTCAGTAATGATTTCACTGTTGACCAGTGTAATAGACAATTTAATAATGTATTCTACATGCAGTAGATCACGGAATTGAGATAGTATTGAGCTATTGCATTGTAATTATCTTGCTGTATGAGGACTTATCAAAATGCAATGTGTGTGTGAGTGTGTGTGTGATTTGTATTTTTAACGTAGCTTTAATAATTTTTCAGTCATATCACTACGATGTCTGCAGTGTGGCAGTTTATAGTGATGTCTAGCTTTGGGGTATCATGCCGCAGACATGTAGCATGACATCCCACCCAGTCACATTATCCTGAAACCTGACCAAAGTCCAAACACTAACCTGGCCATTGTGTACAATGCACATTGCAAACACCATGATGCCAGGTAATGATGGGCTGACATACTGGTCTTGTTCCAGTCAACTTGGTCCCTTGACTAACAGTCATATTACATGTACACCTGTAACCCGTTGGCTATAAAACCATACTGAAAATAGAGTTTCAGTCAGTATTGATACTATCAAAGAGAATTGCAAAATATTCCTGAAATACACATGATAAAATGACTTATATGCTTGTCTATATTTTACTTCTCTTCATCTCAACTTTCAGTGCATGTACTTCTGCAAGTACTAATCAGCCAAACTATATATCTTTGGGTATCATCAGTCATTGTCTTAATACCCATCTGCAGATGATGAAAAGTACTTGCCATTAGTTACTTATTCTAAATAAACATTAAATGTATACATAAATAAGATGTACATTGAATTCAGTTGCAAATAAGAGAACTATTCTAGTTGTGGTATGCATTTCCACTACTGTGTGAGAAGGTACTTCCCACAAAACAAGAGTGTGGATCAAATGAAGAAAAGTACAAATTATAAGAAAATTACCAACTGATCAAGTAAGAGATGTGAGCAGTTGCATACTTTAAAAAAAAGTACTTCACAGAGTTCTGGTGGATGTCATGATTGCCACCAATCTTAACTGTTAAACAACTTGAAGGTATAGTGCAACATGCTTAATGATGATTATTATTGCATTTATTTATGTATACATCCATGTGCTTTTCTCCATAGGATTCTATGGTGTGTCAAATAGGCCACATATAGGGAAAGAGCTGACACATACTTGTACAGTTAGCTATGCACATGTTAATGGTGGTTTAGTTACAGTTTTCTGTATTTGTGATAACTAGTTATTTATGTTGTGTTGTGCTGACATCTTAAAATAGGATAAATCAGTTTTCATCATTGTACAGTGTTGTCATTAGGAAATACATTTGTGGTAGAGAAACCAGGATACAATGATGCAGTAAAATGTGGCTGGTGGTCTACATCAAAGGAAAATACCAAACCAAAGTCTTATATTTTGTACATTTTTCTTTCAACCTATCATTAGGATACATGTACCATGAAAGTGTTAGAGATTTAAACCCAAGATTCAATAATTAATAGTTTAGTTCAGCATGTACAAAAAGACACATGAGCACAGAATATGAATATTCTAACTTGTCATTTTGGGGTACAGCATAATGTTTGGGACTATCATTATGTCATTATTGTTATTATTATTACCAAAAGACATAGATAATTGTGTTATTGTCTTTATCATAAAATGCTGCTTATAGCCAGTCCTGGCCTTCATATCTTTCTTGGAAACTACTGTCAAGGTTGTTTAGAACTAACTAGAATCCATTTTTTTTACAAATAGTATCCATTGTGTAGAGAAACAGCTCATGTTCAATTTCTCAAGATTTACATCGCTGTCGGGCTTTTCTGTGCATCTAAGGTTTCTGTCACCAATATTAGCGCAAAACACATACCAAATTCAACTGATTCACAAAAATAAAATACTGCAATGCTTGCCATTTGAAAAGTGGCAATTGTCACCAGAACATTCTGTTCAAAATAATACTGATTTCGGACACATGGAATAGTATCCCATGTTTTCATAACTCACAAAATGTCAGCCTATTCTGCACATGGCTTTGAAAAGGTGTCATGTCATTTAGTTAATGTATCCAGCTATAGAAGTGAAATACATTACTTGGACTCTTTCTGTCAGCATCTCAGACAAGGAACTAGGTCAGGTTTATTGCTGGTTTCACAAAATTCAATGTAACAATGCGACTAAATGGCACGTGATATTAAACAAACTAAACTGATCTAGCAACAAAATTAGTAAAAGTTCGTCATAAATAACAAAAATAAGCTATTATGCTGAAGAGAAACATTGAATAGGATGTAATGTGTTTATGTCTCGTTTATAGAAAAAAAAATTACTTAAAAATTTATAAACTATAAACCCCTGGAATATCTTGAGAAGTAGCAAGTTGACAATTTCAATAGCAGACGATAAAGTAGGTGCCAGACATGTTGCAAAATTAGAAACTTAGATCAAAATGCAGTATTGTTCTAAGGTAAAGAGTTCTATCTTTTAAATAATGTATTTATTTGTATGATTGATACAAACTGGATTTTCAGCCAAAAACAACACGTGATTCAATGTTTACAGGATTGTCATATCATTGGGCAGAATTACCCGATACATAGAATTGTCCGACATAGTGATATACAACCATGTCGGCCAATTCTGCACATCGGGTAATTCTGCGCAATGATATGTCATTTCTGTAAACACTGGATCACGTCTTATTTTGGGTCAAAAATCCATTTTCTATCAAGAAAGAATGATCACAATTTAATTAAGAAAAGTGATATTCACAAAGTGTACAAAAATATCGTGCAATTCAACTCGAAATGCATATGAAAATGTGATTCTTAATGTCAACATGAAGACCCACTCCATGACCTTCTTGAACCATTAACCCAGAAAATCCAATTTACTATGTATCTTTTAGAATCATACATTATATAAAAGATGGAAATGAATACCTTAAAACAATACTGCATTTTAATCCGAGTTTCCATTTTTGCAAGAAAATCTCGTACACATACAAAATCATCAACTTGCCACTAGAATATAAATTCTCAAGAAACTCACCGGCGTAGGGTCTGTTTCTAAATTCTTTAGTAATTTTTCCCCCATCAGCAAGATGTTGTAAACACGTTACATCCTATTCATTGTTGTTTCTCTTCCACATAATAGATTAATTTTTTTTTTATAAAATGTTTAACTTTTTTACAATATCAGTTTGTTTGTTTATCTTGCCATTTATTGGCATTATACGTTGACTTTTTTAAAACTAGCTATAAACGTAATTACTCGACTGAAATGCTGACAGAAACAGTCCAAAGTAATGCATTTCATTTCTATTGCCCGATTAATAAATATTACATCTTTTCAACGCTGTGCGCAGAATAGGCCGACATCGGTTACTAGAAACACCGAAATACACTGAAAAACCGAAATACACATGCATTTACATGTTCTCTCTGTATACCACACACAAATTGTTATTTGTTCTGTTTGAATAATAATATAAAACAAAATAAAATATGATTTATGTGATTTTGATATGAATTATTTACTTTTTCCCCGGTTATCGCACGCGTCAATTGGTCGTACTTTATTGGACAGATTAATCGTTTCTGAACGGAGGTGATATGATAATGACTTATCGTTCCGGAACGAATCTTATATCCAAAATAGACAAGTCTGTCGAATCAAGTACAACCGAGTAACATCATTACATGAATTGTTCTATTAATAGGAAAAAAGTAAATAATTCGTATCAAAATCACATAAATCATATTTTGCTTTAAATTATTATAATTGTTTGTGGAAACCTATATATACAGAGAGAACATGTAAATGCATGTGTATTTCGGTTTTTCAGTGTATTTCGGTGTTTCTAGTAACCTTGCCGACATAACACGAGTCAGGAAAACACGGGTGGCAACCCCTGTGTCCAAAATTAATATTATTTTTGAACAGAATATTCGGTGACAATTGCCTCTTTTCAAATGGTGACCAACACTGTATTTATTTTCGTCAAACGGTCGAATTCGGTATGCGTTTTGCTTCAATATTGGAGACGGAAACCTTAAAGGAGACCAGAAACCAATGGAAATATTGGATAATAATAAAGGTACTATAGCAGTAAACCTTATTCTGAAGTATCATTTGCGACCGAAATGCCAATATTAAAATATTGGCCTATCTTCTAGGAGCTGAATTTCCGTGACCTCGTATGCAAAATTTCCGCGCCTATTCGGTTACTTTCGGGATGTGACGTCATAGTAGCGACTCCAGCAGCCCAAGTGGGAGTTGCCAGAGTAAAAGACAATACCGTTTTGCGTTGCTTACGGGTGTAATAAAACATTAAGAAAAGCCAGTGGACAACATTTTTTTTTCTTTTCCGAAAGATAAAGGCATACTGAAAGAATGGATACATTATTACAAACGAGTCGATTTCAAAGCAACACCATACAGCCCTATGTGCTCGTTACATTTCTCAAAGAACTGTTACGAGAGGGATTCTGAAAAAATGGCAGCTCAAGGATACGCAAATGCTAGGCTTAGACAAAAAGTTGGCTCTGTTCCAGACATAACGTTGAATATTTTAAATCCTGGGAAAAGTGTTAAATGTGTGAGTTACGAAAATAGGCAGAAGGCCGAGTAAGTGACCACAAAATGCAACAATCAATTCACAGATCTTTTATTTACACCAGCAGTGCTAAAAATAAATCGGATAGCCCGACACCCTGGGTCCCTCTGATTTTAGTTCCGGCCCATCCTGTATTCAAAATGAGGTGCCCGTCAGGCTTGTCGAAACAAAAATTGCCTGAGGAAACTTTGATCGCGCTGGTGAAATTAGTAAATGTATTTTCAAGATGTTGACATGCATGCCTTAACACGGCACAATCTAAATCAAATCACTACTGTCCAAGGTGAAATTTAGATTTGATTTTAATGAAATGGAGGCTTTGCCAGAAATAATATTCTAAACCTGTCGTGTTTCGAGAAAACAAAATTTTCAGTAATCTTATAAAAATTACAAATTTTTAAAAAAAATCATTGTATACATGTAGTATGTATAAACGGTAATCTGTAATGATTGGAACTGATATAAAATTATTCCTTGGGCAGTTTAAATAACAGCGATTAAAAGAAAAGAGGTCAAAGTTTCACATCAAATGGCTGACAATAGAAACTGGGGGGTGGGGGCGGACTATTGACCTAACCCCTTGCCCCAATGTGCGAGCGCCCATGGGACGTACCTTTTCTCCATGTGATACGCCTTATTATTCCCCCAGGACAAGCCCATTTTGCATATTTTGGTCAGCTCTGGCTAAATTGCAAAATAGCTAAAGTTTTGATTTAAGTACGCAAACAATAAAGCCGATGTGACCGTTCCGGTGGCCTAGTGGTTAGAGCGTCCGCCTCGGATGTGGGAGATCGTGGGTTCGATCCCCGGCCGAGTCATACGAAAGACTTTAAAAATGGTACTAACAGCTGCCTCGCTTGGCGTTCAGCATTAAGAGGTTAGTGTTAGGACTGGTCGGCCTGGTGTCAGGATAATGTGACTGGGTGGGACATCATGCTACATGTCTGCGGCATGATGCCCCAGTGCTAGACATCACTATAAACTGCCACATTGCAGACATCGTAGCGACATGACTGAAAAATTGTTAAAGCTACGTTAAAAATCAAAATCACATCACATCACAATAAAGCCAATGTGACTGATGAACATACTCCATCCTTGCATTGATCTTGTGAAAAGGACTGCCCTTCGGACATACTTCAAAGAAACCCTGTTCGACAGTGTGTGTGTGTGTGTGTAAGCACCAGCAATTGATTGCCAAAATAAACGCTGCCTATTTGGTTGTTACTTACGATGCCATGGACTTCAGGTTTAAGTCTTAATGCATGTAACACTGTTTGCTGAACAAAATATTTATTCAGAATTAGTTCTTTAGGGCCACATATACTGCATGGTATATTTTGTTTTATTCCTTTTAATTTAATTATGGAAATTAAACTTACATATACGGTCGAGGAATGTCAGGTGTTAACTGGCCGAGTTTCTTTGGCGGAAATGGAGATGCGATTTTTGTTTGCAGAGAAAATTTCACAGTGATCATTCATTTAAGCTAACTGGTGACAATTGTATTCTTTTAATTTTGTTATACTATAGTACTGTTGTAGTTGTTTAAAAACATCTGAAATTTACTTTAATAATGTTTAATTTTCACGTTCTATTTACTGAAGAAGAAAAAAAAAGAAGAAAAAAACTGTTGTGTGATATTAATTATTTCGTCCAGTGCCGGATTTAGACGTGTGTGCGTGTGATTTGAATTTTTAACGTAGCTTTAACAATTTTTCAGCCATATCACTGCGGTGTCTGCAGTGTGGCAGCTTAGACTGTGGATTGCGTACGTTATATCTATTTATAAACGGTTTGGGGTTGGTTTTTTCTTCTTCTGACAAATGAAAATTGACAGACATAATGTAATTATCGGGACTTCGCTGCGAAAAATTTAGAGATATTACGAGATCGGGATGTAGATGAGGAAATACCCCCAAAATCAGGAGGTTTTTCTCCCGGCTTGAGAGTTGACAGGTATGAACTGTCCGGGCTTGTGGAATTTCAGTCAGGGCTTGAGTTTATTTAAGTCACCAGCCCGGGGCCTGTGCCTAAAAAAATTCTTTTAACAATGACCAGTACAGTACATAAACTATTATATCAGACTGCAGATTCAAGTTTTGAATGTGCAACCCTAATGTGGTCTCCTTCCGTCTGCCTCGCTCGCCAATGTTTATGTTTGTATTCGAGGACTGGCTAGCATTGCGTCACGGTACCACGTGATCTGTCGTCTCATTAAAACTCGGAAAAACTCGGCAATTTACGGAATCGTGGTATCTTCCATGCAATAAAATCACTACCCGCTTACGATATTTAATTTATAAACATGTCAGTCGAATTAAAATCTGTAGAGAATTACATACTTAGAAGGAAAATTTTGATTTCTAGTCTCCTTTAAGTGCGCAGAAATGCCCGACAGCATTGTAATGAAGACTTAATTTACCAAGGTTTATAATGGGTAACTTGTAAGCGACTATACTATACTCTAGTCCTCCAATTGTTTTGGTGTCACTATACCAACGATAGTTACTGTTAATGTGTATCCGCCGTCGAACAACTATCGTATAGTCTCTTTTTTGAGCAAATATGGCGGTTCTAAAATACAACAGTCACTTTTCCAACTCGTCTGGTTCCCTCGTTCGTATGCTCCCTGTTTATCATAGTACAACACGGGGACCACAAAATGCAGGCAACCCGACTATCTCGCAACCTACTTTGGAATGCTTCGTTCTTATGGGGAGCTCACCAGTTATTATGTACTTTTTGAGACAGTGACGTATGCAAGGTGAAGTAATCAAGATAAAAGTGCAAATAGCAACTTGGTCGCACATGAAGATTAACTTTATGGACCGCATACAGACAGCTTAAACCTACATGTACAGGCAATTGAATTATATAATGAGCACGGTGCAACTTACAGAAGCCATGATTAGCAACACAGAACGGAAAATACTGAGCTTTATTTGGAACAACAAAATTCACTATGTAAAGAAAAAACATATATGCAGATCGAAAGAGAAAGGATGGCTAGCCCTACCTAACTTAAGCATAAAACAAAAATCCAATATTTTAGGTAGATTTAAACAGCTGAATAACTCTCCCAAATTACCACGAGAAACAATTTACAGTTACATCTATGGTTATCTATGTCGTTTTAACATTGCAATCTTCAAGAATAATAAATTTACTAAACTATTAGAACCTCTTTAATAGAACGGGCAGTACTTGCAAGTCACATGTTAGATTTCATTTAACTTGTATAAACTGAAGATTGTATTTTTAAGACAGCAGTAGACTATGGTGGACCCCAAAAGGAATTATTTTCCATGATATTGCAAGAGATACAGAAGGAATATTTCGACCCAGTGACGGAGTGGTCAGATGACTATGAAGTAATTGGAAAGATATTTGGTAAATCATTTGTTAATGTTTAAACCAAAAGAGACGTTATTTATGTAACTGACTGATAAATAAGCATCGTGCATTTCATTTATGTTAATGTCAACATTTAGAATTAGGTTGCATTTTATGCAGGACACGTGATTGTGAATGTGGTACCTCTGCCAGTATCACAAAGTTACCTCTAGAATACTCGCCAACCATCAAATAACAATCACGGAGCAAGTACTCTCAGGACTTGAAAACGAATATGTACTTTTCATGATGTTATGAGAGCTTGTTTGTCAACATTGTCGCTTGCTTGATTATATGGTATAATTGTCATGAAATAGGATGGTTTTAAGATGCTACTAATTGTCATGACTATCCCTTTTAATGGATTTTGACATGGAGCACACATGAACAGATTCGAACAATGTGACCCTATAACTGTTGCATAACTACTGGTACCATTGCCACCAGAATTGGTACTACTATAGTCAGCCTGCCAGGTGTTGTAAAAATAGTCTTTTCCGTCAAGGAACAAACAATTGTCATTTGTTATGTGTATGCACAGATTGACTCATTAGATTATACACTCCGACCTGCTCAAGAGAAAATATACATTATGAGACTATTTTAAATGTGCCATTAATGCCAGATGAGTTCAAATGGACCTATGTTAACAGACCACATGTGTTTAAAGACCACTTTTTTGCTTCACTAGGGTCATCTATCAATACATGTTTCAATGAGCAGCAGAGAGACTGGGCCCACCAACTTTTTCGTCCAACAGGACCATCTATCAAAAACTCTTCTGATAGAAGGTCTTATTTCACAAAATAACCCTTCTAGCCAGAAACTATGATGACTAAATCCTCTTTTCTGGCTAACGGGGTTATTTCGACAGCGATAACTCGCTATAAAAAAAAGTTTCTTCGCGGGGTGACGTCGACGACGACGATGGTGGCCCAGTCTCTCTGCTGCTATCATTTTAGGATTTCTGTTGTGAATTAAAAATTTAAGTTAACAATAATGGCCAACATTGGAGAATCACATTCTGCTAGACTATCTCGAGAGCGACTAGAAGCAATAAAAAAATTTCTTCCTGTTCGTGATAGTGTCAGAGAAAAATTACAAGCACGGCAGCTAGCACAAGTTGAATTTGCAACAGGTGTAGAAGAATTATTTAAACCCGTTACAACAGCTACTGAAAAGGCTGCGGTGACCACTGAGCGGGCTTTACTGGGAGAACCCAAGACTTTTGAAGAGGTGGCGGATGTTGCGGAACGGGAGCGGAGGCTGCGAGAACAAGAAGAACAACGAAAACAAGGTATTCTTCCAACGATAAAACAAACTGCTGAGCGGACTGAAAAGATTGCTAGAAGAACCAAACAAACAAAAAAGATTTTACGAGATCCAACTGCTCAACCTCCATCCACCGTCAAAGAAATACTTGAAGGTATTGGGCAAATTCGTACTGAACTCGCGCCCAAACCAATAGCAGAAAATACTGGACTGATTGCAAAATTTAGAGAAGGGTTTGTTGAAGATATCAGAAAAACTCCAAGAGAAGAACTGCCCAGAAAAATATTAATTGGTATATTTAATAAATCTAGTATCTTAAAACCCGGTTTTGAAACCGTGAATGATGATAATTTTATTAAATGGATATATCGTATATATAAAAACAAAAAACAAGCCAGAGACGATGATTTAGAATACAGAAGTCTCCTTCAAGAAGTAAAAGAAGTTTATAACGAACAGGTAAAACAACTAGAATTCTCCCAGCAGAAACCTTCTGCGCCTTTACAACAACAACGGCGGAGGATAGCAGATACTGACCTAGTCCCGTTAAGTGAATATGAAGTTGCATCTGAACAAAGTCCACGTGGTCAAAAATCCAAGCCAACTATGTCGCCGATAATTGGTTTAACAACATCTCCTGAAAGTTTACCGCAAGATGTTTTAGCCCCAAGAATTGTAGAACAACAACCAAAAACCGGATCTGGTCTAGCTGTTTGCCCTGATAATATCATCAATGATGTATCACGGCTAGAAGTTCTCATCGGAGGAAAACGAGCTGGAAATAACTCTCCGGAAATAATTAATGAAGCGGCTGATATCTGTCAGCGACTATTTCACGGCGGCATCATGGATACTCACATCTATCGAGAACTTATTGATGAACTCGTGGACAGCGATTGAAAGTCGCCGCGATTGAAAGTCGATTAGAGAAATAACTAATTAAATAAAATGATCATACATGACTCTCATCATATGACCCGACGAGAGAGAGTGGTAAATTCGCGATATCCTGTTTACAGTGCATATTATGGAGATGGACTTGGAAATGTTATTCAAGGATTGTTTACAAGAATAGCACCAAAGGCGGGACCAATTGCAAAACAATTATCGTCAAAAGCTATTGATGTTATCAAAGACAAAGCTTCTGGTGTAATCGGTGATGCTGCCGGCAAAGTGTTCACGACGATCAAGGACAGACTAGTACGATTAATACGCAGAAAGCCTCCGCCGGTAAAATTACCAAGCACTGCGGATATGCCTGCGAATGTTAGCAAAATAATAAATGAAACTGCAAATCAAAAACTAGCGTCGCTGATACCTTCCAAAGAAATAGAAAAAAATATAGCTTCAAGTTTAGTAGCGGGAAGTGGTCTTCGTTTTAGATAATAATGTATTACAATAAGATGTTTCAGCGCATATCCAACGTAGCATTTGATATGGTTAAACCAGTCAGAAAGGATGAATCCTTGCGCGATTATCAATTTTATTCTTATGATGCAAAAACACCTAACGCGCCGGGGAGAATTGAGTTTCAAATTCATGACACAAGTAGATATTTTCTGCCTTGTGAGGCTTTTATTGAAGTCACAGGTAGAATCTTAAAAGCGGACGGTACTGGATACGGAATATGCGATCGTGTTGGTTTTGTTAATAATGGTGTGATGGCGTTATTTAGCAAAGCCACATACTCGATTGATGGAAAAGATATTGAGTCGTGTTTGGATAATGTTGACGTTGCCACGACAATACTTGGTCTTGCAAGATATTCCGATGATTACACAAGATCAGCTGGTCCAACAATGATGTTTGTAAAGGACACATCTGATCATCCCGAAAATAGAAATGTAACGATGAACGCGGCCGGGGATGCAGTTGCAGCCATGAACGAAAATTTCAACTTGGGTTTTGCCTCGCGTCGAGCAATGCTGAGCGGCGAAGAAGAGTTTTCCTGTGCAATTCCGTTATCTCATATTTTTGGATTTTGTAGAGATGTCCGAAAGGTTATATTTGGTGCCAAACACACAGTAACGCTTGTCAGAAAAAACTCTAATAATGATGCAATATGGCGAGCTGTTGGAGTTGATCCTGGTCAAGTAGAGTTAAGAAAACTATCTCTGTGGATGCCAACAATGACTCCATCAATCGCTGAAGAACAAAAATTACTTTCTTTTATGGATCAAGGTGGAAAATCGTTGTTATCATGGTTAGCAATGACAACAGATAGTACTTCTATCAACGCTCCTGGACTGTTCACGTGGCAATTGGGATCACAACAGGGAGTATCAGCAGCGCGACATATATTTATCGCGTTTCAGGCAAATTCCAGAATAAATAACCAGGAAGCAAATCCAATGATATTTGACACACTTGGAGTTTCTGAAGTTTCATTAAGAATTAACGGACATCAAGAACCCGCTGAGGATATCAATCTAAATTTTGAACAAAATGATGTTGCACGGGCATATTATCGATTGATGTCTTATGATGGGCGTGATCAAAACGTTGACACTGGGCTGCAGATATCTCAGCGTGATTTTACAACGTTGTATCCGATCTATTACTTTTCGTTGGAACATTTGGATTTATTCAGAAAATCTGTCGTCGATATAACTATTCGGGCTCGCCTGGCTCGAGTACCAGCTGGGGCAGCTGGTCCACCAGTAGTTCCTGGAGGTGTTAGAGCAATCGCGGTCATACTTTCCGATAAAGCAATGTTACTTGAAGGTGCTGGTGGCCGAATGAGAGTCATTGATGCACCAGTGGGTTTTCCAAAAACGCAATTAGATCAACATCATATTAAATAAAATGTCATACAGTCATGTTAATGTGACACTGACTCCTGGTCAGGTGAAGAAATTACAATCGAAGAACGCGAGCACATGTGGGACATCAATAACACTGAAACACGATCAGCTAGCGGGTGGTCCAAACAAGCTGTCGCTGACTAAAACTCAGCTAAAACATTTCAATAGCGCGAAGCAATCAACGACTGGAGTTCGACCTGATCTCTCTCCGGCCGCGGTCAAAGATATGGTTAAAACCGGCGGCATATTTCCTCTTCTCGCAGCGATACCAGCACTGATAGCTGCTGCTGCTCCCGCAGTCGCAAAGGCAGCCGCGTTAGGAGCTGTTGGAACCGCAGCTGGAATGACACTAAAGAAAGCCACCGGGAAAGGATACAAAAAAAAGGGATCCGGTCTAAGACTACCGGGAACTCCGGCGTCATGGTACCCAAAAAGGTTTTGAAAACACTTGCAACGACGCAGTCTCCGTTGAGCAATTTTGATTTACTTGATGCTGCCTCACGGTTACGTATAAAATCCTTCAGAGATGTATTTATGCGAGATGAATTACCAGCAACACCGAATAATCCAGAAACAGGAATTATTAATCTCGACAACAGGGAAGGTCCTGGAACTCACTGGGTTGCTTACGCGATCGATCCACGTGGAATTATCTATTTCGATTCGTACGGGCTAGCACCGCCAGTTGAATTTCTCAGGTACATAGCGAGATTTTCCAAGAAATCCAAAGGATTTCCAATTCCAGTTTGGCAGTCAACGTTACCAACACAAACATTAATTGATCCTCCGATATGTGGTCAAGAGGTTTTGAATGTTCTCGCCGCGATAACAAAACATCCAGCGATTCCTCCTCACAAAGTCGTGCATGAATACACGTTGAAAAATCATTAATGATTTTTTCAATCAATGATTTCCAAATTTAAACAACCCCATAACAGATAATGGTTGATATTTACGGAAGATCAAGCAGAACCAAGGAAGAAAAAAAAGATATCGATTTATCGAAGTATGCGACCAAAGATGAAATTGATGATCTTTTAAATCTGACCGGGATAGACCCAGATGAGGTTGTTATTTTTCAGGACAGGCACGGCAAACTAAAAACCAGTAATATTAAGTGGAATGATATAATTCGCAGGGTTATTGGAGCTGTCGCGGACAACATTGTTGTATTCACTGACAGCGGCAGAATCAGAGATTCGTCGATATCAATTGCGATGCTGCGAGATGATGCACGAAAAGTCGCAGCGACGCGTGTAGCAAAATCCGGCGACATAATGACAGGTGGACTTGGCATGAACGGCAACAAAATAACCGTTCTAAAAAATCCGGAAGGTCCCGAAGATGCCGCAAACAAACAATACGTAGACACCGTTGACGGTAAACTAGCCACGTTGCGGGCAGAGTATGATGTTCACGTGGGCGAGTTTACAAGATTTCGCAGAAATTATCAAAAACCCGACGAGACCGTGGATAAGTTCTTTGGAGCTCCTTTGGTCGTCGATATGAAGCTTTCTGAAATCAAAACCAACATTGACACGATCAAACAAACACAGCAGGATATCGTATCGGGTATTCCTGAGATCGTTAACAAAACCAGTCTGATTAAAGTCCCCACTGGAGTTACCCCCAGGCATATCACCAACATCGTATTCACGGTATCATCGGGATTCGCAACATGGTCCCGACAAAATAGCACTATCAAATACACAGCAACAGCCACTGGCGTGTACAGGTTGTCTGTGTTTTCAGCCGCTAAATTTGAAATATTCACAACATATCCTTGGAGACATTCCACCGATAAGTATTCCGGGGTTGTAACTGTAATACTAAACAGCGGAACCGAAGAAATATTTATACTTGAAGCCGCAGACAAGAAATTAACCGCAACATCTTACTGGTGGTGTTTGGAATTCGTCGCAGAAACGCCTCAATTGGTTACCGCGTAATTGAATAATGAAATCATCATCAACGACAACATTGAAATCCGAAGGATTTCCAGATGCTCAACAATATCGATATGATCAGGTACGCGAATGGCAATCAACGTTGAAAAACACCATTGACAGATGCGCAACAAAAATAAAAAAATACAAACGCCGTGTGACCGCGCTGGACATAACAGTGTATTCGGTATCCGAGGTAGTTGCCTCCACGGGTGTGCTATTGTCTGCGCTGACACCAGTAACTGCTTCAATCGCGATCACAATCACAATTTCAGCATCAACGACGATTGCGGGAGTCGCCAACATCATCGCGAAAAAAATATCTTCGTGCGCGATAACAAAATTACACGAGTATACGCGGGTAGCCAACGCGGCCAACAGCGCCTATTCGAAATTGTCCTCGTTGATATCATCCAGCGTAGACGACAACAACATATCAGATTCCGAATTCACGTTGATGTCCGGTATATACAACGATTACGAGCGCGCAGCGAATACTGAAACCGCAAACGGTTTTCATTTGAAAACGATGAAGATAAATAATGACGGAGATACTTCAAGAGATAGCCGCAAATACAACTCCGGTAAGGACCACAATGATATCAGTGTCCTCGACGCAACCTGAATTCGATATTAATTTTCCAACTGCAATTCCAGTTACCGAAATCGCGTTGGCACAATTACGAGTATATCACAGTTGGCCCAATATCAGGTCGACATCATTTCACGGACAATCGCCGAATAACTCATTTGTATTTTCATATCAGAATAACGCTGATGGAACCCCAGATTGGAACGTCATTGCGTTACCCACTGGGAGTTATCAGATAGAGGAAATCAACAAAGAAATACAGCGTCAAATAAAACGTGTCACCGGAAAAGAAGCAAAAATATCAATCACTGCACACGAGCCAACGCTGTCCACGATCATCGAAATCTCAACACCGGGTTACGCCGTTGATATCTATAACAGTTCAATCAGAACAGTATTAGGATGGCCTCGAAATCCACCACCGGCACCACCGATACCACCCCCTGCACCCGAAAAATCCGATTATATCACTGACGCGAAGTCATATCACGGAATTACACCCGGTTATAGGTCGCGTCTGGATGATATAAAAGGTGCAACGGTGGATAGGTGGATCCCGCCTCTTAGTGACGGCGGCGATATTGTCTTGACTTTTAATCGTGCAACATATTCAACGGGAGTGGGAGGATTAGGATTTCGTGTTTATCTGAGCGAAATTACTGAATTTTTTAAAACTATTAATGTGGCGGACCGCACGCAACTAGCGCATCTACGGCAACGCTGCCAAGAACATCTTTCCGATGTAACAGGTTCACGTGGAGAAATTATTAAGCAAATCGAAATATTAAATCAGATTGCTTCGGATATGGAATATATTAACCAACGAATGATTCAGGTAGTAACCGACAGTAGCTCCATCATTAAACAACAATTTTTGGATAAGTACTCGCTGACCGAAGCTGAACTGCCGAATTTTAAATTACCAGGATATGTTTCCCCGGTCATGTTGCGAAAATTCGTCACTGATATCGTCGATGAATACTTCGATGACATACTTGCACAACACAAACGAATACTACCAGAACCCGTTATCTTAGCACACAATAATTCCACAGCGAGCGATGGCCGGCATATTTCTCCGGGCATCGTAGCAATCACTGATGTCGTCGCGGTCAATCTTGTATGTGATGTCATCGATGGCAGTTACAACATAGACACGACAACATCGAATCAAGCCCAGCAAGGGTTTATACTGTATTCATTTACTCCTAGACAGCCACCTGGATTTTTGATTGTGCAAGAGCCAATCAATCCGGTATCGTTGCGGTGTCATAATCCGACGCTGACAAGGATAAATTTTAAAGTCACTGACCAGCAACATAGACTGTTGGACCTGCGTGGGGAGACTGTTAGTATTAATTTGCTGGTAAAGTCTTAAGACTTTCATCCTAAAGGATTTTCGTCCTAAGGACTTTCATCTTAAGACTTTCAATTAGCGATATCGCTATCATAATAATGTCCAAAAAATCTTCGAATTGCCAACAGTATGATTCCGATGATGATCCCTCTGACAGTGATTTTGTTGTCAGTGATGAAGATGAAAATGTGTCTGCAACAAGATAACCGGGTGGGATATTTCGGATTAACAACAGAACACGTTTTGACGACACAGATATATTGTTTAATGTGGCGATTTATATGAATAGTGGATGATGAAGATGTGTGCGTATTTATAATCCAAATATTGGATCTATTTAACAAAAAAAACCGCACAGTTTCAAAGATGAAAAAAATATACAAATAAATTTAGTTCAGTAACCCTAAAATACAGGATAAATGATTTCACAAATGATTCAATAATGGAAAGATGAATATAGTTCACTCAAATAGTAAACAATGTAAGCGTTTACACATAGTAAAAAAAATGTATTCGCTCAGGTAGCGAAATTATGTCACTAAACAAGAACGGATATACAATCTATCCTTCCAGTCCTGAATAATACACTGGGTCTTACTAACCCAAAATTAGCATACAGCTAAAAATACATGTGTGGAGATGCACTCCGTCACCCGTGCACCATATCCGCTCCACAGCTCCTCGGAATCAATTTCACAACCACTATAGACTCCGGACCCTCGGAATACTATGATCACTTGAAACATTAGACCCTCCGGACACTTGAAATATTAGACCCTCCGGACCCCCTGGTCTTTTGACGGCTCTACAGCTGGGTCACCTTAGTCCCTCTGGACACTCCGGACGCTAGACATTAGACGCTCCGGCACCTTAAACGCTCCGGACACACGGACGTTTCTACCCTCGGACAACACCGGACACCCCGGATATTCCTACCATCAAAACCTCACTCACACTCAGCTGAAAATATACCCGATACAGAGTACTACACTTGATACAGACATAACGTAAGGACGTTATACATGGTAAAAAAGATTATATTATTATGGCAATTACAAAACAGAGGTTCAATAGTAAACCTAACCCTGCTTGATAAGACAATAGTAAACAATTCTTTTAAAAAATGTAGCTTTACATTACCAATATAAGTCCTGCACTACGTCGCAACAAGAATAAAAAATGCACGCATTATGGTATGTAAAGAAAACTATAACAAACATGCAAAGGCAAATATGGTAATACACTAGTTATCACTTAAAACCCAAAAATTACCTACCCCTACAGCTGGAGTTGTGCGAATCCTTTTAGCAGGCCGCTTGCTGACAAAACCATTAGTATTGTAAAGGTCCTTTACATGTAGTAACGTATTTATACCTTTAGAATTTTCGTTATTCTTTATCAAAAGCACCTTGCACGTGTGGCACAGGACGAATCGTACTCACGATTTCGAAATACATAGACCATATTATAATCACCCTCGGGTATCGTTGTACAGAGTAAAGAAACGAAACCCGAGTACATGTATTTAATTAACAACATTTACACCATTCCGTGACAGTGTCCGACATTTCCACTGACAGTGACAGTGAAACACAGCGTGATTGTGAATCACAAAGTGATTCCGATGATAGCCCGGTTGGCGTTTCCAACGACATCACCATCAGCGACAGCACTCTCATAATAAATTATATTAAATGAACGCGAAAATAATAGTATGTATCAACACGTGAAATGTTCCATCGTTGACAAGCGCGCGCTTGAAGAATTCATCCGAAAAATATTTACCGGAAATCATTCCTCGGGCGTTGTTAAAATAATCATCGATAAGTACGGCAATGATGACTTTTTACTGACAGATTTTCAGCTGAAGCAACTCCGCGAAAACAATATCACGATGATTACTTGTGATGCAGACCAAATCCTCAATGTTGCTCACTCGTGCATTTCACGGGATCATCTCGATAAGATACTTCAGTGAAAATTCTTTAAAAATATTTTACTTTATATATACTTTTTTACCACTGACCATTTTCCCGATTTCATAACGGTATTCGCTAGTAAAAATCAACGAAATCATCCATTTCACTGGTTTCATAGGGGTATTTGCTAGTAAAAATCAAAGAAATTGTCCAGTTTCCTCGATTTGATAGAGGTTTTGCTATGAAAACCAACGAAATCGGACAGTTGCATAATTTACACAGTAAAAAAAAAATTACTTTTTTTTACTTTCGATTTCACTTCTAGGTACCCGATTTCACTTCCAGGTAAAATGCAATCAAGGTGAGGTATTTACTTCCTCGTGAATGACTTCGTCATCCGTGACAAAGCTATCATTGCTTTCTAAATTCTCTGGATTTTCACCCTTGACTTCATCAGCAGACATACAATGCTTTAATTTCCGGACCCGATTGTTAATTATCTTTTTAGTTTCATACTCAGCTGCCAGTGCCAGCCTGATCTTTTCGATTGCACGTGACAGTGGAACAAATTCATTTATTTGTGTCTCGCTGGCCAGCGATTTATACAGATTATTTTGGATCATCTTTATGAATCGATATTGAGCAGGAAAAATATAACGCCCTGCGCGTTTAGCTTCGTATAATGATTCAAAATCTGACAGAATAGTTTCAACATATAGTAATATATTAAATCCTTGTTTTTCTAATTTTTGAATAGCATCAATCACATTATTGATATTTTCTTGATTCATATTTATATATATTTTTAAATATTTAAAATAAAAAAACATCACATCTCCTTTGAGTCTCTAGGGTGTCTTATGACATCCTACCAAACTCAGGAGGGAGCGGAAACACTACCCCCGATTGAGCTCCTGAACTGCCAAATAACAGTCTAGAAAGCCCAGAGGGTGTGTTTGCGAAACGACGAGACATTCCCCATTTGTGAACCTCCTAGCTTACCATTTGATATGCTAGCAAGGCTCATATGGGGATAACACATAACATATAACTTAATTCTAACTTATCCTAGGGACGGCACAAACATATAGTATTTACAGTAGAAGCTATTTACAGCAGCAGTTGTATTTACAGCAGTAGAAGCTATTTACAGCAGTTGCATTTTACAATTGTATATATAACTTATCTTAGGACAGTACAAACATATAACTTAATTCTAACTTATCCTAAGACGGCACAAACACATAACTTATCCTAGGACGGTACAAACACAATGCGGGGTTATAATTCTACATCCAACAAGTTGCACACGTACCCCCTGAAATCAACCCTGTTTTGGGGTAAAAGGTTACCCCGAAACGGGGCGATAACGGAGAAAGTTGTGCAACTTCGTTGGGTTTCGAAACCCCAATATAGTATTAGGACGATATTGTGTATAAACTGACTGATACTTGAAAGTTCAGAAATAGCTCAGCGTGATTTGTTTAAAACGTATTTTCTTAAATATGATCATGTGGAAACCACAGATGAGCCATAAACCCGAACAAGTGTAATAAAATAGCGATACTGTCTGTGAAAAAAAAAAAGATAAATACGCGTTTGCCTGATAAAATCCGGAAGATAAAATCATTCTTGCGCTGTCACCTTGACTTGTCAAGGGGAAAAACAAGGGAAGTTATTTACTTCCTTGTGCAGAAAATCGTCTGCTCGTACCTGTCATCTTGACTTGTCAAGGGGGAAATAATTGTATCATTGACTTTTCACGCAGTCGCTGCAGAGTTATCTACATAATAAAATATGATCCAGCTATCAAACTTACTTGAAAAAGTTGATTTGATAACATTTTCTGCGACACGTTGAACCGAACGCGGTTCAATACCAAAATACTTCGCAGCTAAGTTCATTGAGCGAAATATATTTTCTTTATTAGTATTTTTGTTGAGAGATCTTACAGCTCTGGGGATTTTCGCAAATTTACCAGTGCCACCTCGTGCAGAATTCTCGCTCTGTGTTATGGATTGTAAATTCTGAAGAGAGTTATTAAGTTTATTACCATCTTTGTGATCAATTACAAGACCTTTTTTGATCTCTCCGTTAAATACCTCAAACACAAACCTGTGATTATAATAACATTTCTTTCCAGCCATAAACATTAAATAACCAGTATTATTAACAGCAACAACTGTTTTTTTCAATCTACAGTGTCTCACTATTCCCTCGCGAGATGCTTCATAATTCTTGATTGTGGGATGTGGGAGAAATTCTTGATTCATTTATACTTCATGTATTTGTCTAATTTATAATTTGTCTGAAAATCTAGTTATATAATCACTCTCCGATTTTAGCGCGTCTCCGTTATTTTTTTTATTGTAATATCGCTTGAGTTCACGGTATCGTTTCCCCCCGCACCCCGCACATAATTGTGTTTTACCCCTGGCACCAATGCCACATCGCAGGCAACGAATAGGTCCTGTGCTCCCTCGTTTGATGCTCTGTATATGTTCACCGCAGAATTCCTTCCTACAGGGCTTACCACAGACTGTTACAGATCCAACTTTTAACCATCTGCACTTGTTCATTTGTATATATAATATTTTCTTATTTAAATATTTGTCTTAAATATAACATGGAGGAGTTTTCGAGGTTATCCGCAGTTGGCGCTGGGAGATTCGATCTTGACAGGCTAAACCCGGATCCACGACGACGGCATCTAACTGATCTGTTCGATATTATCAACGAGGGTAAAAAAGAATTCAGCGACGACGGAGCCTCTCATGTATGGTCGACATTTAAAATTATCCGCGACGACGACGATGTCATCGATGAGAACATCATCGATGCTACAATGACTGATGCCCGAGCAAAAACAATTATTGATTATATTGATTTTCATCAACGTGAAAAGAAATATTTTTTCAGAATAAAATTTATTGTCAACGTTGAAGACGATACGTGGATTATCCGTGACAAACTCGACCCTGTTCTTGCTAACGGAAAGACCGCTCTGTTAAGTAGCAATTGTAAACCAGGAATGCTGACCGGGATTGATATACCATATTACGCTCGAGCGTATCCTGTAACCGCAGTCATTTATGGAATATATCCTGTAAAAAAACCAAAAATTGATAAACTCGCTCCGATGCGAATGACTGCGTCATTTACTTCGACGGTGTTAAATTGTGTAGCCGAGCGAGTAATGGAACATTTTAAAAAACACAAAACGAGGAAACGGTTTAACCGACCTGCGACGTAAAAAATAACATCATGGGGTGAATCGGTTAAAGATTCCGGGGCAACAATAAATGATGTTGCTGCGCTATCAAGTAAATTAAAATGCTCAATAACAGTAAAAACACTAACCGGGGAAATATTATACAGTTCGAAGCATTATAAAAGGTCAGGAACACCGATTGAAATTATTGATCATAATTCGCACGCGTGGACTGATGCGGTTACAATATTTCCACGAGACCGTGTTGTCAAGTATTATTCTGGAAACATATACGAGGTTATTTACGCGCTGAGTAAAACCGACTCTGTGTCGGTGTGGTTATTTAGGAGCTCTGAAGATGGCGACTATGCTCAATTTATGAGACCCAACGGAGAATTATACAGAACAGAATCGTTGCACCAACAAATGAAAAAACTCGCAAAAACGTATATGAGAAATGCTAGCGATGAGCAGTTATTGGTTAATTGTTTTACAGTTCCAAGTGTTGCCGCTCACACCGCAAGAGAAAGAAATTCGTGGAGACCAACCCGAAGTCAGTTTCTTTCAGATATACAGTTAAGTTGTGTCGAGTATGGTCATGGCGGGTTGTGGAATACCCGATATGACTACCGGGATATGATTTCCGTGGATATGATTGCCTGCTACCCAGGAAGCTTTCTCGGGAACGGCGAGTGCCGCGAATACTTTGCGCGGTTTGGACATCCCACGAACTCGATGACACGAGTCGCCGTAAACGGCGTTTTACCCGACGCTGACCTGACAGGATTTGCTCGTGTGACTTCGTTTGAATTTGCTGCGGGACTTCATCCGATTTGTTATGTTTGGTTTGGCAGACACTTCGTCGAAAAGCGCTGGGTACCAATAGTGTTATTGCGATACATGCTTGACAGCGGCATACTGGTATCGTTGACTGTCAGTGAAGCAATCATATGTTATCAACCGCAGACCTCAGTTTGGTTACCAACACCCGAGCGTGTTACCCTCGAAGAAGTTATCGGCGAGTATGCACGAGAGTGCCCAAATACCCCGATGGATGTCATCGTCAGTGAGGCTCCTAAATTCTTAAGATCAAACTCAAAAACAGTGAAATCACAGCGAAAGATCTTGGACGAAGAATAATCGGTAAATTTACTCAGGGTGCAGCATTTGGTCATAAAATGCATCACTCACGGTTGATTATCGATGAAGCTGAATTGGATTTTATAATCGCCGACGCGGTTGCCAGAGACATATTTTGTAACAGGGAGGATGTGTTCTTGTCCGACGGGAAAAAGTTGGGCACAATTGTAAGTTATATCGACGGAGAATCGCCTCAATACACACATTTGAGATCTTCAATGCTGGCTTATGTTTCTATACATTTGTTATCAATGGTAAATCGATTTCCTGGTCGTTACCATAATGGTAACGCAGTTAGAGTTGCCACGGATTCATTTTACATCGACAAGAAATATTCAGAATCACTGACCGATATAATGAAATTCTGTGGCGGAGATGAATGGGGTTCGTGGAGAATAAAAGCCGAGATGTTGCACGAGTATTGTGAATCCGCTGATGTTGCAACAGAGGATAATTATTATAAATCAACAATGCCAGAAATGTCTTCCGCACCGTCTGTGGATGATCCAATCACCAGACACAAAACTGTTTATTTGAACGGGCCGGGAGGGTCTGGTAAAACAACTCAAGCGATTGAATTATTTCGAAATTCAGATATGGTTGTGCTAACACCTACACACAGGCTTGCCAGAGAGATGAAACAGCGAGGAGTCAATTCTTGTACTTATCACAGCTTTTTCAAATACAGCGGCGGTACGTGGACGCCAGATCGAATGGGCACAAAATATATCAATGATATAATAATTTGGGATGAGATATGTACGGTACCGCTGGAAACGTTAAAAACATTTCTTGATTGGCTGTTAACGAAAAATACTGCAGTGATTATGTGCGGCGATCACGGTCAACCACCTCCGTTTGTCGGCGCATCTCCGCATGATTGGCTGAGGAATTTTGTTGATTATCACGAAGAAGTGTCTGATGATTACCGAGCACTTGATGCAACGCTGAAAGAATTTAAAACACTAATCAGGCTACAACCCAATAAAATTCAATGTGAAATTATGCGCGAGTTGATTCCTGAAACTTCGATGAGTGACTTTTTACGCGTGTGGAAACCAAACGATTTGATAGTGGCGAGTAGAAAGATAGTCAGAGACACACTTCAACAACAGCTATTTCGGTTACAAAAAATAAAGTTTCCAATGCTGCCAACGCTGTTATGTTATAGACCAACTGATACACGGCTACAAATTATAGATGTTGATATTCCAGGAAAGACAGAGAAACAGAATTTAGTATTGAATGATATTGTGCTAGTTGACATCGATGCTGTTGAGGATGCACTAGCGATGAATAAATCCCCGTGGACGCTAGGATACGCAATGACAATTCATTGTTCTCAAGGACTGACTATCTCTGATACAACTGTCTGGATCATTGATGATCGAATCGAATGGTCAAACTTAGTCTACTTGGCGGTGTCCAGAGTCAGAAGAATATCTCAACTGCGAAGAATTGTCTTGGAAAATCCTTCGGATTTTAAATCAAACGCTGATAAAAACAATGAAAACAACAGCATAACCGATGGTGATGTAATAAGGAAAAAACTCGCCGGTTATAAACAGAGTGACAAAAAAAATAATCGCGATTTTGATCTTGATGTTGACTTCGTTGTTGCGCTGAAACAACAGCAGAATAATCACTGCGCGAGCTGTAATTGTATAATGCTATGGCAGTATTCGAATAAAAATTCAAGACAATTTACCGTAGATAGAAAAGAGAACAGTCGCGGTCATACACGTGATAATGTCATGTTGACCTGTCTTGAGTGTAATCGACGTCGGGGTGCCAGCGCTAGTTAAGTCACTTCAGTGATTTTGGCGGCAATTGTGTGTCCTCGGGAATTACCTGAAGTTGCTCACGGGTGAATCCGCGTTGAGGAGCAGCTGAATCCAACCTGTAGATTGCTGGTCTGCCAGTGGATCTTGTCACGGTGGATATGCTATGTGTGGTAACACTCCAGATGGGATCAGTCGCTCTTCGTTTACCACCTTCAAGTTCGCCTGGTTCATATAAATATCTTACAGTAACATTACCCAGTATCGGCTGCGCTGAAGAATCACGTCGTACGGGTATATTTTTTTGAAAAACACCTTGTGTTTTTGTGATCGCGATGGAAGGTTTCATGTTGGTTGTTCGAGTTATTTCATTATTTAGTGCAGTTATCACGCTTGGTAATCTTGCAACCCATTCGCGCGATCTCGTATCCTGAATGAATTCCCTCGCGTATTGATATCCAAATAACCGTTCAGCAAGTGTTCGATTGAATCGCTCAACAATTGCCTGATTACGGTGAATTTCAGTGTGTCCTCTTCGTATGGTGACGTTATGTTGTTTCATCAACGATGATACTGCACCTTGAAATTCTTTGCCAGGATCAACTTGTAATAAATTTGGCCATCGCAGAGGTCCTCGCCGATAAATTCTTTCAAACGCAGAAGCAACCTCAGATGCTGTTTTAGTCGTTAACGGTTCCGCATCTTTGTATCTACTGGCAACATCAACTATGGTTAACGCGTACTTGTATGTGCGTCTTCGGATAGTATCATGTGGCAGAAATAATATATCAGCCTGATGAACCTCATTTGGTACACTAACATCGAAATGCGCAAAGTGAATTTGTTTAGGGCGCGGTAGATAAATTTGCCATATTGCCTGTCGGGATAACCAATTTTTGGCAACCGCGCGTGTTACTGATGCCGCGCTGGCAAGTTTATCAATTGCTGCGTTACCTCTCCAATATCCGCTTGGGGAATAATAAATCGACTCCATTATATACCAGTACCTAACGCTAATTTACCTTTCATTGCAGTTTTTATCAACCAGGACGCTAACCTTTCTTTGAAAGATTTATCAGGGATGGCATTTAACGCGTGAATTAATTTCACGTCCGCGAGATGGCGCTGTTGCAAATCCTTGCTTCGGTAAGCTACATCATGAGCATGGCACGCTGCATCGATAGCGTTTATCGGATACTCACCTGGTTTGGGTTGATCCTGAGCATCAAGTCTGATATCAAGTCGGGTTCCTGGACCACAGTAATTATATCCTGGAAGATGTTTTTCTCCTGGATATTTAGCCCACGGAGCTCCTGGCAGCGCTGTTAACTTGGCTGCGATATCACCTCCGCTTTTTTTAAAATAAATCTAAATTTTTTGTGCCACATCGTTCACACTTACCCGTGAGCGCTTGTCGATTATTTTTTGTTGTAATTGTTGTTGTATCCGTAGTTGGGGTACGTGCTCGGCATTTCACACAATATAAATCCATATTATTTTATGATATATCTAATGGAAATCACTGACTTTTCCGCGACAAAGCGACGAGAGCCAATCAAGCATAACTCAGTGTTACCAAATTCAATCCGAATGATTATCATAGGCCCATCTGGGTCGGGTAAAACACAGCTGTTGTTGAATTTGATAATGAAGTGGATGAAGTGGGATAAATTATATTTGATTGCCCCGTCTGTGGACGATCAGCGATGTTATCAAGTGCTAAAAGATTTTAACGAGAGTGCAGAAACAATCAGTAAGACCGATGAAAACGTAGTTGAATTCATAACTGACATAAATGATGCACCCGGCATTGATGACATCGATGGATCAATTAATAATCTAGTAGTGTACGATGATGTCATGCTGGATAAGCAAACAAACCCTGCGAGAATATTTTCCCGTGGGCGTCATAAAAACACTGATGTCATTTATGTGACTCATCGGTATACACAAATTCCAAAAGTGATCAGAGATAATTGTAACGTTCTTGCAGTGTTTAACGGAGTTGACGCACACACGCTGAGAAATATTCATTAGACTTGGTGCAGTGGTGACATGGACATCAATAAATTCAGAAATTTCTTTAGTCATGCTCAACGAAAACCACACGGGTTTGTGACGATAAATTTACATGATCCTCGGACACGATACCGAGTTGGCTTAGATACATTTTTTAACTAAAAATCCTAAAATGATAGCAGCAGAGAGACTGGGCCACCAACGTCGTCGTCGACGTCACCCCGCGAAGAAACTTTTTTTTTATAGCGAGTTATCGCTGTCGAAATGACCCTGTTAGCCAGAAAAGAGGATTTAGTCATCATAGTTTCTGGCTAGAAGGGTTATTTTGTGAAATAAGACCTTCTATCAGAAGAGTTTTTGATAGATGGTCCTGTTGGACGAAAAAGTTGGTGGGCCCAGTCTCTCTGCTGCTCAATGTAAATTATTTATTTTCAAAAGTCATAACAACTTGAGAGCACCAAATCTAACAATTTACGGTATTATTGTTCCATGTGCATGTGTTATGCAAGTCACTTGAATAAGAAATCATTCACTTAACACGTGTGTAACAACCTAACAAGACGAACTGCCAAAATTAGTGAACCTGTCACATCAATACCCTTTAAGCCATTATTTTAATGTGTGTGTGTGTGTGTGTGTGTGTGTGTGTGCGTGTGTGTGTGTCTGTGTGGACCAAGTGAGTTTAATTTATGTTACATCTATTTCTCTTTTAATTTGTGGATGAATTGCAGCTCTAAGCATACTAAAAATGGCGGACTGCCCAGGATGTTAGGATCAGATTTGGTAGAAGAATTATTCAATAGCAAGTAGTATAGTGGGGCACTATCGGGACAATGGGACTTACCATTAGAAAGAGGGTCTTTGCACTCTAGGGATAATGGGAATTTAACATGGATGGGTCTGTATAGGGACATGGGGAATTGAACATGGATGGGTCTGTATAGTGACAAAGGGAATTGAACATGGTGGGCTTGTCTAGGGTCAATGGGACTTTAACATGGATGGGACTGTCTAGCAACAATAGGAATTTAACATGGGAGACGGAGATAACACAGACAAGAGATAAACACGGATACCACATTTAAAAAAAATATTATTTGAAAGGGGTTAGGCAAGAAAGTCTATTTTTTTCGAGGCAAATGAGGGGCCCTGGAAAGGGCCTTTGGGTTTATGTTAACATACCATGCCGTTAACATAGAGAGCATCGTATAAGTCTCCTTCTTTTCCTCAAACTTTGTCTCACTTCTGGTCCGTAAATCAAAACCCTCTTTAAACAGCCTTGCCTCTCCACGTAGATTCTTCTCTTCCAAATGCTTGTATCCGTCATCTTGACAATGGTCCAAGATGATCTAACATACATGGGTAAGTTCGTACGGAACAGCATTGAAGATACGAGAGTAGAGGATTCTACGTCGGTCCACATGTTGGTGACGAGAACAGGTGAAGGAATGCAGCGAACTGTATTTATTTATAGGGGAAGGGAGGATCGAAACGGATTGAGTTCATTGACCAATCCAAACACGCGTTACAAAATTCAGTCACCATTCGTCCAATCCGAAGAGAGCAGTTTGTGACGTCACACTCCCTATATAGAGCCGCTAGCGTCTGTGCGCAGTCAATCCATGAGACACTTTTCAAACATAACGGAAACTAAGAAGACGATGAATTGGGGTGCACCAGCCGTGGAGACGAAAAGCGATGGAATAGCATCGACTACCCAAGTCAACCCGGACTTACTTCCAGAAGAGGTTCATTTTAATTGGGATTTTGTGGATTTTCTTTCGCAAGAATTTGTTTCGGAACCAGTACCTTCGCCACCTTCTCCTTCTTTACCACACGTGGAGAATTTTAAACAGCGACAGAAAGAAGAATTGGAGAAATTTATACAGCAGCAAAACGAAGCAGAACAAGCTTTTCTCCTTCAGCAACAACAGCAAGAAGAAGAGGTAAGAAAGAAACAGCAAGAAGAAGCAGCAAAGAAACAAGGGTGGAAAGTCAAAAGGCCACGGTACTGTTAGACATTTTAGCAGAGTTAAGAAGTCTGCAACAAATGTATCAGACTTCTTTATTACGGCCGAAAAGAAAAGGCCTTCCCGAGTTAAACAACCCAACCCTGTGACTACGCCTGTCATACCACCCTTAGTGATTTCTACCAAATCCTCGACAGTACGCAGTCCAGAAGTAGGCCTTGGCCGTGACAAAGGCTTAAGGCAGATAAAGTTGACTGTTTGAACAAACAAATACCCCAAAGGCCCTTTTCAGTGCCACCCATTTCTCTCGAAAAGAGATAGTATTTCAATTGCCAACATCAATTAAAACTCAAACAAAAACCTTTTTACCGCTATGGTGTGTGTGTGTGTGTGTGTGGGGGGGGGGTTCTTATTCTAAAAATCAAAATCAAGAGACACTTACGTTTTATGCCTGGTTTATTCTTGTATAAATTTTACAATCCAATTCACAGCACAACATAACACTTTCAAAAGTTCTTAGGCTTCTTCTGTGTCTGCCTTCACTCTCTCTGTTTTTTGAATTTATTCACTTTTACAGTTTTTTCCTCATCTTCATCCTCACTTCTCCCCTTCTTTTCTTCTCCTGTTTCTGTTTCCTCACGTGTCTGGGTTCTTCCTCTTCTTCCTCTCCAGAATCCATATCTTCTTCTTGCTTCTCTTGTTCCTTAGGGCATTCCGAAGACCAATGTCCTTTTTCTTGAGAATAATAACAGGTATCTTGACTTTTGTCTTTTCTAGTCCCTGTTTTGCTTTTTTGACGGTCTGGACACTTTGAAGACCAATGCCCTTTCTTCTTACAGATATAGCAAGTATCTTGACTTTTATCTCGAAAGAGGGTGAATAGTCCGTCGGCTTTTCTGAAGAAAATTTTCTGATGACCTCTCGCAAAGCTCTGATCAAAAGTTTGATCTGTGTCGGCTCTTCCATCGTTCTGCTCGGTTTGAGAGTGAAATGAATATGGGAAGGCAAGTCACACACCCTTTATATACGCTGGTCTGCCATGGATATAAAGTGACCTATAGTGTTTAACATGTGATCATTTGACTTTTCGCAGTCAGGATAAAACGATCGCGTTCATTCGAGAAGAAAGAAGAAAACAGTAAGAGGCAGAAACGTGATCTATCGCCTCGTACCATAGCTGAAGTCTTGGCACAAATTCAAACCAGTGACTTTGAATGACATGAGTGAACCAGAATCCAGACCTAGATTGTCTTCACCTAACCAAAGTTCACCAGTAAACCTTGAAAAGTACTATCATATTTGAGAGACGGAAAAACGCTCCTCTAGAACATTTAGAACCACGGCTTCACTTACAGGGTGAAGTTTAAAGATTTCAAGGCCGACGTCCCGTTAGAGAAAGCAGAGGGCTTCATCACCGAGGTGTAGGATTCTTTGTTAACCACACTGAAACACCAATGTCAAGCCAAAGAAGACGATCGCTTGAGACTTTCCATTCATCACGACGGTTTGAAATCTCCTGTTTGGTTCGAGATTAGTAGCCCAGCAGAATTGACCCCTTCCAAAGTCATGGACAAGATACAACACGTGCAACAATCCAATGACCAATTTCACATCACCGACGGAAAAACCACACTGTTTATGACTCACGTGTCTCTTCCCCAAGGGACAGGACGCAAAAAAGGTCTTATTGGTGGACAACCTTCGTAGCATTAAGCGTAGCCTCGTCCGAATTAACAACCCTCTAGACCAGATGTGTTTAGCCAGGGCTATTGTGGTGGGACGAACGTATGCCGACAAGAACGACACAGAAGAATGGAAAAGGAGCTGGAAAAACATTCGAAAATTGAATCGAGCCAAACAACGAAATGAAGCAGAACTCCTGTTACAACAAACGGGCCTATCCAAAGACACACCCTGTGGCATTCCTAAAATGCAAAAATTGCAACATGTCCTAGCTCCACTCTACACCTTGAAAGTATACCCTCAAGAAGTGCGCGGACCTCTGTTGTTTCGAAGTCAAGATTTTAAAGATGGAAAATACATTCACGTTTATCATCACGATGAACATTTCGATGCCATTACCAATATCATCGGATTCTTGGGATACAGTTATTATTGTGAGAAATGTGATTATGGCTATAACAATCGAGAGCAACACAAGCATTGTGGAACGAAATGCTCAGGATGTTTGGCCTCTCAACCCAGTCTGGACGAAGGACAAGAACGAGTACAATGTCCAGCTTGTCAGCGTACTTTTGTCAGTCCTGCCTGTTACCAACAACATCTGAAGACACAAGGTTCACATAAAAAATGTGCTTGTCAACTGCTGGGATTGTGCCACACGTGTGGACAAGGCATACGTACCAATAATGCCAAGGCACATGTATATTCAGGAAAGAAAAAATGTCACATTTGTCACCAAATCGTGGACTTCGAACATCAATGCTACTTTCAAAAATACCAAGCCCAACAAGAGGAAGACGAGGACCACAAGAAGAAAGGCAATTCATCTTTTTTGAGTTCGAATGCATGCAAGAGACTGGCATTTACATTCCTAATTTCTGTGTGGCTCATCGAGCGTGCAAAAAGTGCATTCAAGAACATATCTTTAGTCATTGCCCTCACTGCAGTAAGATTCCTGGAGGACATGAAAAAGTATTTCGGGGACCGAATACGCTGACCAATTTTGCCCGATGGATTTTAGACTCCATCGACGAGACGTGGAGCCAAGAGGACATCGAACGTTACGGAGATTGTCATCGCCATGCCACAGTCATGGCCCACAATTTCTCGCGATATGATTGACAGTTTCTTTTGAGATACTATACAGAACAAGGCACCGAACGTCCTCAAGTCACTTTGAACGGAGCCAAAATCATTTCCATGCAAGTGGGACAAGTACAGTTTACCGATTCGATGAGTTACTTGGCCATGCCTTTGGGCCGAATGACTGAAACGTTTGGAATGACAGACATGGCCAGAGGTTATTTTCCACACTTTTTCAATACGGAAGCCAATCAACATGCCGTTCTACCCCATTTGCCTGAGGCTCAAGACTACGACTCCGACAATATGCGCACCGAACAACGAGAAGCTTTCTACGCTTGGTACCAGGCTCACGCCTCAGACCCTTTCGACTTTCAGGAAGAAATGCTAAAGTATTGTCGTTCCGACGTGAACATTTTACGACGTTGCTGTGGAAAATTTCGAGAAATGTTCATGGAACACGGAGGGGTCGATTCTTTGAAAGAAGCCTGCACCATCGCCAAAGCGTGTTCCTTAGTGTACCGCCAATGATTCATGCCTGATAACACCGTGGCTGTCATCAGTCCTCAAACGACCAACTTTGTCAAACGTCAATTCTCGGTCAAAGCCCTACGCTGGTTACATTACTTGTGCGACAAGGAAGACAAATGGATTCAGCATGCCCGCAACGGAGGGGGCGAAAAGACCATCGGAACGTATTCGGTGGATGGCTGGGACTTAGAAAACCCCAAGATCGTGTACGAGTTTAACGATTGCTTATTTCACGGATGTCCCGTCTGCTACCCTGAACGTGGCACTAAAACCCAGTTTTTGCTACGAACCATGGAAGACTTGTACCAGGCCACTTGTCAGAGGCGTTTGAAGTTAGAACAGCATGGATACCAAGTGGTAGAAATGTGGGAACACAAGTACGATTACCGTTTGAAAACCGTTCCCGAGTTTAAACGCATCGTGGAAAGTTACAAGGGGGTGGACCCCTTGAACCCGAGGGACAGTTTGTACGGAGGAAGGACCAATGCCACCTGTTTGTTGTACCACCCTGACGAAGAGAAAAGAGAAGAAATCAAATACTTGGCCGTGTGCTCGCTGTATCCCTACGTGTGCAAATATTGTCGCTTTCCTGTAGGGCACCCGCAATTGTTGACGAAACACATCAACCTGGCCAACATTCGACAATACGAAGGTTTGATCAAGTGCAAAATCTTGCCTCCCACCGACTTGTACCATCCCGTGTTACCTCACCATTGCCAAGGCAAACTGATGTTTCCCTTGTGCCGTACTTGTCCCGAAACGAGCAACCAACACCAGCCTTGTCGGCACAGCCAGGAAGAACGCGCCTTGACGGGAACGTCGGTTAGAGTGGAATTGTTCAAAGCTTTGGACATGGGATACCAGCTGTTAGAAGTGTACAAAATTTACCACTTTCCCAAGACACAACAATACCACAAGGGTGACCAAACTCAGAAAGGCATTTTCGCAGACTACGTGGATGCCTTTTTGAAACTGAAACAAGAAGCCGGCGGCTATCCATCCTGGTGTCACACTCCCGAAGACCAAAAGACACTCAAAGAGAAATACTAGGAGCAAGAAGGCATCACTTTGGACCACATCGAGAAAAACGAAGACAGGCGATCGTTTGCCAGATTGATGTTAAATTGTTTATGGGGCAAAATGGCACAACGACCGTGTTTACCCAAGACGAAATATTTGACAATACCATTCCCGCTACTTTCAGATGAGTCACACAAAACCAAATAGATGAAACACGTGGACGTCGTTCGTGAGGATTTGATCTTAGTCAATTACGAAGAAGATCTGGACTTTGCACAAGCTGACGAATTTGGAAATGCCATCATTGCGGCTTACGTGACAACCCATGCTTGCTTAAAATTGTACGAAGCTTTAGAACTGTTAGGGAATTGCGTCCTGTACTTTGACACGGACAGTTGCATTTACATCGATCGCCCGGGTCAACATCACCCTGACATATAACGAGGCCGCTTAGGAGCCTGGACAGACGAACATCCCAATGACAAGATTTTAAGTTTCGCTAGTGGCGGCCCTAAAAATTACGGCTACGAATATCGGGCCAAACAAAAAGACGTGCACGCCGACTGTAAAGTGAAAGGATTGACTCTCAATTACCGTACCAGTCGAGTGGTGAACTTTGGAGTATTGAAAGAAACCTTGAAGGCTGGAGAGGATGGAAACTTTAAAGTAACCACCTACCAACCTCACAAGATTGTACGTTTACCCACTCACAAAATCCTCAGTCGACCCTTGGAAAAAGTCTATCAGATCGTGTACCAGAAGCGAGTGCGACTTGACAATCACTTCACTTTGCCGTACGGACATGTCGGTATAAAAACTTGGTTGTAAGAAGATAGCCACCAACAAGAAGGATGACTTCGCCACAGCAAGAATCGAGTGAGAGACCCAATGAGAACTCCAAGTTCAAACCCTACCATTTTCCGGTCTTCTTGCCTGACTATTGAGATTGTGCCCATCGATTGGAAACGTTTCAAAAATGGATTACGGATAGGGAAAGATTACCTACTTCGAATGTTTTAGCTAGAACTGGATTTGTCTACTTGGGACCTGAGACTGGATTGGGATACGAAGTACAGTGTTTCAGTTGCGGACTGAAGTTACAAATGGATCAATGTATCTATAAAGATTCAGCTATTCTAGAACATACTCGATGGTCTCCGCACTGTCGTTACCTTCGCATGGTCTTTCCATCCATTACACTACGGTACAATTATGACGGTACCTTAGAGAAGGTAGTACCGTTGCCCAAGAAGAAAAAAAGCAAGACTTCCAAAACTAGACATAAAAAATGAACGATGTACAAATTTGAGACTTCATTGCGACTAGTATAAAAAGGGACAATATGCAAGATCGATAGTTCATTGTGACTATTAAGACCAAACGAACAAGAAGAATCCTTTAAAGGAGACATCATTCAAGTTCGGGGATTGTAAAAAAAAATTTACCTTCCGATAGTGTGACTAATATTGGATGGATAAGGCCCATGCATTGCAACGGAAAATGTACGGGTGGAAACTGTAACTGTCCATGCTGTGACCTCAGTGATGCAGTAAAGCATCATGGGAACTTTGTTCTCACTACACCCATCATAGAAAGTGATGCTGTGCGTGTTAAACATGACGGATGCGAAAGCGATGCTGCTCCTTATCGTGGACACTACTGGTTTTCATTGCGGATGTCAACCTTCAATTCAACCACCCTACGGATGTCATTCAGCCCTGAGCAAACTCCTGTCGATGGCACCCTACCCTCATCGAGAACCTGTGAAAGACGAATATTCATTCCCTGTGCGTTTGCCTGAATACTGAAACTTTGAAAATCGTTTTCAATCGTTCAAAGGAAAATGGCCTAAGTATCTGGGAGGACCAACCCCTGAAGAATTAGCCAGAGCCGGATTTTTCTACTTGGGCGAAGGGGATAAAGTCAAGTGCTTCAGTTTCGGTGTGTCACTACACCAGTGGGAACCGCAAGATTCAGTCTACCTAGAACATGCTCGATGGTCCCCGAATTGTCACTATTTACCTTTAGTGGGACAATATCAGTAATCCCTGAATGGATACTTTACAAAAGAACATTGGTAGCTTGCCTGTGGAGTTGAGAGAAAGCATTTACCGAGAACTGGTCAAAATACAAGTCAAACGTAAAGAACAATTACATCCGTTACGTCACCGGTGTTAAAACCACTAGTACCTGAATGATACACCCTATCCCTAGGACATCTTGGTTACCCAAAACATGTTGTACAGAAACTTGTTTCTATTTCACTTTGATCGTTTTCATGTGCATTTTATCGTTATACTTAAGCCTTTGGCTTTTATGTATTTTAGTCTTAAGTGTTTGCTTTTGAAACATCAATAAACGTGTCCTGAAAAAGTATATAAACGCTTGTCTTGTCTGTCTTCGTGTCACAAGTGATATTCCGTGCACTATGGCTACCTCTGCTGTTTCTGCTCCCTCTTCCTCCACTTTCAAAGTCATCCACGAATACTTAGATCGTGCCAGTTGGGAGGCTTTGTATCTTCGCCATCCCTTTAACATGCTCATTGCTGGACCTAGTGGTTCAGGCAAAACCGAATTTGTCAAACGTTTGATAGAACATAAACATCATTTGATCGATCGTCCACCTCAACGAATCGTGTGGTGTTACAAAGAGTGGCAATCGGCTTCCAGTCTCTTGCGAGAAAGTCAAGGCGATTCTATCGTGTTTGTGGAAGGCATTCCTAACGAAGACGACATAATCGTGTCTGACCCCCGTCAAACCCATCTGGTCATTTTCGACGACATGTTAGGAGAAGACGAAGAAGAAATTAAACTTTGGTTTACGCGCAAAGGGCATCACCGTGATGCCAGTGTCATTTACATCACTCAAAATTTGTTTCAACAAAGTAAAGCCCATCGTACCATCAGTCTCAGTGCTCATTACGTGGTCTTGTTTAAAAGCCCTCGAGATAAATCGCAAGTGCAAGTCTTAGTCAAACAGTTAGGAACGCCTTGGCTCACTCAGGCGTACGACGATGCCACTAAAACTCCACACGCCTACTTATTGGTCGATTTGAAACCCACTACCCCCGATTATTTGCGATTTCGCACCCATTTATTTCACCACTGGTGTCAAGACGGAGGGCCTGTTCTGTACACGTCTCCGTCCTCGACTTAACCCCACAAAAGATCTATAAAAACCTCAGACACTATTCGTCTGTCTCACACAGCGTCAACATGACGTCCCTTCAGTCTCATCTTCCCGTCAAATTGATTCGTGCCTTGTATGGCATCAGTCGCGAAAAAATCCATAAATAGGTGCTCGTGTCTTAGAAGCCAGTCTCAAATAAGTCTTACGATGGTTTACGGTGGCAGCACGTCAATTACTGCAAGGCATCATTCAGATTCCCCATCAAACCAAACGTTTTTTTGATAGAAACAAAGTAGCTTTGACCCAACTGGCCGATCGCCGCATCGACACTCCAAAAAAAAAACACAAATCATTTTGAAACCTGGAGGGAGCGGTACTCTAGGAGGTGTCATCATTTGCTCCCTCTTAAGATGCGATCCTAATGCTCCTAAAGTTCTTCACAAGAAAAATGCCAAACGATGCCCCAAGAAGAAAAAGAGCAACGGTGTCAAGACCAGGTCACCAACCCAGAAAAAAAAAGTCCCCAGAAAAAGAAACAGAGAAGTCCCCAGAAAAAGAAAAGCCCCCAGAAAACAGCTTCCAACCGAAAGAGAGGCACTTCGGCCAGGACGCAACCTTACATTCGCAAACCACGACCTGCAACGACGGTGACCGCGTCTCCGGTAGCCTCAGGTTCATCCACTTCTCCGTTGATGACATCATGGAAGCCCGTGTCTCCAAGAACTTCTCCAGTGGTGACACCTTCCTCCTCTTTAACTGCAGTGGCAGCTGTTCACAAAGTACCTGCTCCCAAAATCAAACTCCAAGAGAGATCGGGCATGTTCCAGAGTTTACTGGATTTGTCCAAGCAAGAACTGGCTCGATTTAGTCTGTTGCGAACACCTGCACGACGCGTGTTGCCTGTCCTCAAGTTGATACGACGTAAAGACAATCAGTGGCGACTCGTTCCAGTATAACAAATGCCTTAGACAAAATAGGGGCATCAGTGTTTTTTTTTTGTTCCTGAACTCCCAAACATGTCACCTCAAAGAAGTGCACACCGTCACTATCGTCATTCTCCTGTCCAAAAAGGAAAGTAACAAAGACAGTCTCGTCATCCGACAAAGCGCTTAGCCAAGTATCAACGTTACCCTAGGAAAAGATACAGTCGTTCAAAGAAAAAGAGGAGTCACCAAAGGGGAGGATTCCTTGGCGATGTTGGAAAACACATTGTCACCTTTATGACAAAGCGATAGTCCAAAAAAAGATAAAAGGGCGTGTGCTAAGTCATCGACGTTAGTGTATTTTTGGTGAATGTCCCGGAACCAACAAGCAAAGATGTCACCCCCCAGAAAACATTCCTCTTCTAAACCCAAAGGAAAGAAAAGGAAATGACTGCCTCCTCGTTTAGTCAAACATGGGACATTTTATCTGTCCTGTCCAAAGCTTCTCCACCCCTGCCAAAAAAAAATCTCATTCAAACGGCCTCCAAAGATGTCATCGATACTGTCTGCGAATGTTGTTTGAACGTCGTGAAAGGTACGATCCCTTTGTCAAAACACCAGAAACAATGCTTAGGCAAACATCGTCACGTTCTTCGCCAAATGGTTCAAAAGAAAATCCACATTCGTCAAAAGAAGAAGATGTTGGTCCAACGTGGAGGAATTTTGCCACTCTTGTTAGGACCTTTGCTGAAAGGAGTCTTGGGAACCATGCTGGGACGACACGTGGGAGCAAGATAAAAAGGCCCTCTGAAGTCCCAAGATCTCAGACGTAACCCTTGAAATAGAATGGAAGGATGAAAACTAGCTTTAGTGCCTTACAAACGATGGGTGGAATACCATCATTGGCAAGACCAGCGGACCCCGCATTTGCCGCCCAATCCCAATTTGAATGAGATGTCCCAGTTACAACACGAATTGCAGTCATTCATCGATCGCCACGATTTGTTCGAAACAGAAAAATCGCAAAAGTACGGCCAACTCTTGCAACGACTGCAACTCTTTCACCAGAAAGCTTTAGACGAAACAGCTCTAACCCACTCTGAAAGATTTTAAGACCTTGATGAAAAGTCCATCCCCCACACCACCACCACCACCACTACTACTGCCAGTGACCAAGACAGAAAAAGGAGAAGAAAAAGAAGAAGAGGAAGGGTTTCAAACTCCACCAGAAAAAGTACGAAAGTTAACAACACCACCTACCTCCAGAATTGGATGGATTAAAAAGATGATGACCACCCCTTCTTCAACAGAAGAGAAAAAGAAGGTGAAGATAGAAGTGAAACAAGAACCGATGACCCCTGTTCATACATCCTCCTCGACACATATAGCTGGCCGGACACGCAAAGCATTACAAACCAAGAAAATACTACACGTGAAAAAGAGTAGCATCATCAAAGAGTGGGTGCCTTATTAACAAACAAAAAAAAAATGGAGATGGTGTTAGCCAGCATTTACTTCGACCCATCCCATCCTGCGGATTACTAAGGAGTTCAAAAATTGTATCGTGGTGCCAAAACGCGACTGAAAAGTCTCCATTTACCTCAAGTGCAATGATGGTTACACGAACAAGCTACCTACACTTTACACAAACCCATTCGACGCAAGTTTTCCAGGAGTCGCACCCGAGTGGAAGGCATCGATCATCAATGGCAAGCCGATTTAGCCGATGTCTCTCATTGGGCCACCTACAATCGTGGCTACAAATATTTCTTTTGTGGCATCGACGTCTTTTCCAAATTTGCCTGGGTCGTGCCATTGACTTTCAAATCGAGCAGCGAGTTAGTGCGAGCCCTGCAGCGGGTGTTGAAACAAAGTGGTCGTCACCCTCTTCGATGGCAAACGGAGAAAAGCACCTAATTTCTGAACCAAGCTTTCCAAAAAGAATTAAAGAAACGTTACATTCATTTTTACCACCGAGAATCCCGAAACCAAAGCCATCATCGTGGAACGTTTTCAATGCACTTTGAAACAACGCATGTGGAAATATTTTACGCATCACCACACTCTCAAGTATATCGACATCTTACCGCACCTGGTGCAAGCATACAACCAATTTTTCCATCGAAGTACTGGACGTGCCCCGCAAGAGGTGACTCCCGACAACGAAGTGCTGGTTTCTGAGCGCCTGTTTGGTACGTCCCCGACGGTGGCTGTCCCCAAGAAATGTGAAGTGTTAACCGTAGGAGATTGGGTGCGCATTGGCAAAACCAAATGCACTTTCGACAAAGGTTACTTACCTAATTTGACCACCGAATTGTCTCGTGTCACTGGACGAGTGCATGGCCGTCATCCTGCCGTTTATAAATTGGAAGACATGGACGGGGAAGTGTTAAAAGGAACGTTTTACTTGCCTGAGTTACAACGTGACACCAAAAAAAGAAGACGTGTACGATATCGAAAGCATTCTCGAACGCAGAACCCGTAAAGTGGGCAAACGACGTGTCAAAGAAGTCAAAATACATTGGAAAGGATATCCTCCCAGTTTTGATTCTTGGATCGACGCGTCGCAAGTCATCGACTATAAAAAGAAGTGACCATCATGCCCTTTCACACAGCTTCAGCTACTGCTACCACTTCAGCGACCACTCCTTCACCCAGTTCTTCTCTGCAAAATTTACAAAAACAACGCTTGTGGGTGTGGTGGAGAACGTGTGCCTAAAATGCAAATCATCTTTTTCTGCCAAATCTTTGTGGTGTATTGTGTCATCGGTGCAGCCATCGCCAATTTGAGTTTGCAACAAGGAGACAAACAATTGTGGACCATTTTATTGAGCAGTTGCATCGGTTACCTGCTTCCCAATCACTCCCTGAAATTCTCCTCGAACGGGAACAACGGGGATCTTGTGTCAAGTGACAGTGCCAGTCACCACTCCAACAACAACCCCCTTTTGGGCGGAGACACTCCTCTGACTTCCAGTAACCCCTCGGACAGCCACAGAACTCTAGAATTATGAGCCACCCTAACCAATTTTACTTAGCCTTACCCAGTGACAGTTCCATGGAGCTGTTTCCCAACAACACTTTGTGCTGTTAAAATGATCAAGAAAAACGAATTACCAGTCATTTCCGACAACGATTCTTTTGTCACGTTTTTTCGTTCCCCGGTAGAACTGAACCAAGGACTGAATTTGATATTTGTGTATTCCGATGTGATGGAATACAACGTGGTGGGACACACCTCCGTACCGCTACTGCGTATCATTCCTTTCAAAGTAAATTCTGCCACGAACGCTGAAGAGGAAGGTGGAAACACTTATCACGTTCACCGCGAATTTGTACATCCTCACTATTTGCCCGTCAGCAAGTCTTATTTGGACACTGTCAACATTGCTATTAAAGGAGATCTGGGACAAAATATTTAATTCACCAAAGGGAAAGTCACGGTGAAACTCCATTTTCGAAAAGGGTTCTCTAACGACTTCTAAGTCATGCATCCAGTGTACCGAGGCGTTGCTCGACAGCGAGGACACGGTTTAGGAGATATGTTGAAATCAACCTTTCGTTCGGTAGCCCCGTGTTGAAACCGATGGTGACACGCGGACTGCATCCCTTGAAAGATGCCGCGTTGACGCACGGCAAAGAATTTCTCCAAAATATCATCATTGACAAACAAAACCCTAAAGAAGCATTCTTGAGAGCAGGCAAAAAGGTCTTGCTGAAAACGGGCAAAGACATTTTGGGCCGACGAGAAACACCTATAAATGCCCCGAACGCTACTGAGTCAGGCATTCCCGCTGCCCTGAAACCACAGCAAGGACAAGGCAGAAATAGACGACGAAGAAAACACCACATCACAAGACTTCGCACTTCTAAAGCTAGAAAGACAAAGAAAAGAAGAACCGTTCGAGACTTAGACGTTTTTGATTATTAAATTATTGAGAAACAGAAGAATGATGTACCGAGAGTCTTGCGTCTGTTCCAAGTCGAAATTGCGCCTGTTCCAAGTCGGAACTGGATCTGTTTGCCATGCCACCTACCATGATGAAGATGCAAGAATCCCATTTGGTGGAATTTCATCCCGTCTCCTCATTTACAGATTCCGTTCCCATCAAGTTTGAAATCAAAGAACAGCCCGAGGATTATATTGATCTGTACAGCAGTTACTTGCATTTGAAAGTCAAAGTTCTAGATAAGGCTGGAGGTGCTATAGACACCGAAGTAGTAGCTCCTGTCAACAATTCCATACATTCCTTGTTCAGAGGAGTGGACTTGTACTTGAATAACAAACTAGTCAGTAGCAGCATGGATACTTACCCTTATCGTGCCTACCTGGAAAATCTCCTGATGTACGGAATAGACCCCAAGAACAATCATCTCAATGCCTGTGTGGTATGGGAACCTGACGATGCGGGCGAGTTTGAAGAATTGGAAACTGATACAACCAAAACACCACACAATGAGGGATTTGTAGAACGAAGAGACAAAATCAAAGAGGGAAAGAGTTTTGAATTGATGGATCGTTTGCATTTGGACATGTGGTTGCAAGAAAAGTATTTTCTGAACCGGGTGAATGTCCGCTTGAGACTGAATCGCAGCAGTACCGCTTTCCATTTAATGGCTGATAGTGCCGATTACAAAACCATCATCCAAGAAGCCAGACTCTACGTATGACGCGTAGAAGTGTTACCTAAAGTGGGAAACGACATCAGTCACACTTTGAGCAGAGCGACCGCCAAGTATCCATTACGACGTGTGGAAGTGAAAACGTTCACCATTCCCACTGGACAGCGATCCATGATCGAAAATCATTTGTTCCAAGGACAGTTACCCAAACGTTTAATCCTTGGTATGGTCAAGAATACAGCCTTCAACGGAGTCCACAATCAAAATCCTTTCCACTTTCAACACTTTGACGTGTCCAAGATTGAAGTCAGTCGCGATGGCAAGACCTTGTGTACCCGACCATTCGAACCTGACTTTGACAAGAAAAATTACTTGAGGTCGTACTTGTCCTTGTACGAATCCACGGGACAATTAGGAACTAACACCAGTCATGGCATTACGTACGAGGATTATGCAGGAGGCTATGCTTTGTGGGCTTTTGATTTCACTCCAGACCAAGGCAGCGACGAGGGACATTTCCACCCTATAAAATCCGGCCACATTAATGTGGAACTTCAGTTTGCACATCCTCTACCCCAGACGGTCAACGTCATCCTGTATGCCGAATTCGATGATACCCTAGAAATCAACAGTTTGAGAGAAGTCATTCTAGACTATCAGAAGCCATGGAAGACTTTTATCAATGTTTATATAGTAAAGATTCTTTCGACATGGAATGTGAAGAGTCTGTGGAAGGAGAACCTCAAGACAAAGACGAAGAAGTCATAATGATGAAGTCCAGATGGCCAGAACAAGAAGAACATCTAGTCTCCTGTTTTACTACATGCCTGTCAGACAAAATTAAGGAATTGATCAAGAAAGATTGCTATGGAGGTCAAAACGATCATCCCAGTCAAATTCAGCAAGATAAATGTCTGATGATGAGTCAAGAGGAAAAATTGGACGAGTATCTGGTTGAAGCTTGGAGTCTCATCTCTGACGAAGACGTGTTACAACAGTGGTATAAAGGCTTGCGTGAACATTCTTGTCCTTCATTAACAACAAGAGATCCATCGCATCGAAGCTTTCTTGGATCAGAGTTGGGAGACGAAGCGAAGAAACTGTTACTTGTCCGACCTTTTCAAGCAAAAAGTCCGGATCGAATCGATCACTTACTATCACCTGTGAAGAAAAAAACAAGACAAAACATGGATACCTGGGAACCTTATTACTTTCTGAACCACAGTTCGTACACTGCTTCTTGGAATCCTGTCGTATGTGTTAAGATGAACTCCCTAATCGCAAACGTCAAGACCATCATTCTTATGTGATCAACACGGACGACAGTCATCACCCAGGAACCCACTGGGTAGCCGTCTACTTTCCTCAAGAAGGATGTGTGGAATATTTCGATTCGTATGGATTGCCTCCTTTGGAAGACGATATCATTGACTTTATGAGAAGAAATGCTCAGACCACGCGATTCAATAATGTGAAATTACAAGGCACAGATTCATTGGTGTGTGGACAATATTGTCTGTATTTTCTACATCATCGCAGTCTCGGCCATTCTTTAGAACATTTAGTGACTTATTTTGATCGTCATTCTTCTTCTAGAAACGATGTGAAAGTAGTTCGTTGGTTTTGTGACCATTATACTTATCTTTTGTCTTTAGCTAGGAAACGTAGTGTAAATCAATGGCCCAATGACTTACAACAGTGGAAATCACAGTTTAATTCACAACCTTGTCTAAAATAGAGAGTTAGTTGAAAAAATGTTATTTAGCTAAATTGAATGGTTAATTTTAAATTTTATTGTTAATGGTTAGTTGTGAGTTATTGGGAAAAAATGTTGTGTTTTAAAAAAAAATGCGTTTGTCATTTGTTTTTTTTTTGTTGTTTTTTTTTGCTATGGTATCATGAACCACACTCTCTGACTTCTCTCTATCCCTCACATGACACTATTTTCGTCATCCGACTTGAAACCGTGTAGGGATGTTTTCCTTTGCGTCCGCGCTTTGACCATAAAAGCGTGTTAGTCTCCAATCTGACCATCCATTGTTGACTCATCCTCCTACGAAGATGTGCTTAAGACTAGCCAAGTTGAACGAAGCCTACGTGAATTTGCATGGTGTCAGGCAAAGCCTAATACCGAAGCCAGAAGAGACAGAGAATATCAGAAGGTTAAAAGTCACTGAAGACCTGACAGAAGAGCTCTTCAGAGAGGAAATTAACAGGGAGAAAGAAGAATGGATGGAGAAGTACAGACTTCAGAAACAGCAGAGAGAACAGAGAGAGCAGTAACAACAGCAGCAACAGCAACAGCAGCAGGTACCTGACAGAGGCTTTGTCGACTGACGTGTTGACACCAAAGAGTTCTCCTTCTCTTTCGAAGAAGCACATTTTATCCTGTGAGAAAGCCTGTCGCCAGACGATGTCACAATCTTAGACTATAAAAGATTGCCATAGCTTCAAGTTCACACAAAAAGCAGCCCTTTTCAGGGCTACCACATACTCTAGAAAAGAAATAATTATTCAATTGAACTATGGTATTTAAAAAAAATAGAAGTGCGTCTATAAGCACATGATTTCTTTATCTTGGTTAATAAGTGTGACTCTACGTCCTTCGTTTCTGTCGCTTGACAAATTTTTTTAAAATATTGCTTGTCAGTAGAAAAAGTGAATGGATGTTTCTTTTAGGTCCGCGCGTTTTTCATAATCATATAGGTAATGTAAGATTTGAGTCTTAGGGGATGTTTTCCTTCACGTCCTTGCTTCAAGTATATATAAGAAACAGTCGCTAGTCTGGATGTCCAAAAGCACTCAACCAGAACCACTAGATCGTCCATGCGAAAGACAAATAACAAAATAACAAACCTTGATAATGCCATAAAAACTAAAACTACCAAAAAACGGATTACCATACAACTGCAAGTAGATCAAAGAACTGAAACTGAAACAAAAAACCAAGACCCTGATCACGATACCGTAACTACACAAACAACAACACAACCGAAAACAAAGAAACCGACAACAGGGTAACGACAACAACACCAACAACACCTATAGTGGAAGACAAAACCAACAATAATGAAACAACAACCGCTACAGCCCCAATAACACCAACTAATGAATACACAACGTACACTCCACAACACCACCAGGAGACCACGGAAAGACAACACAACTGAAAACAGAAAGACTAACAACAGAGTTACCAACAATACCTGCTGACAACATAGTAGCGACAGTGACACCAACGATAACCACAACAACTACTTCCAACCAAACAACTTACATCTCACAACAAAAACAAGAAACCCAAAAGGACAAAACCACCAACGAAAAGGGGACCGACAACAAAATAGCAACAATACCACCAGCTTCCTTTGCAAAGGATGTTAAGCTTGACAAAAAGACAACAGAAACTGATACAAATACAACTACAACCACAACAAACAATACACACCAACACCAGGAGACACAAGATGGATCAGAAACAACGGCGAGCAATAATCAAAGGATGAGAGACAACAAGCTAACAACAACGACACAATAAACAACGCCTACACAAACAACACCTAGCACTCTACATCATTAAGATATAATGGTAGTACTTGGACAAAAAACTGTCAACAATACCACATCATCCACAGCAACAACAACAACAATCACTAGCACAACACATAAAACTTCACGCCCGTCCACTATCCCAAAATACACCATACATAAAAGTCAGGAAGCGGGTTCATTGGAGTACATAACGGCCAGGGAAATGGCGGAAATGGAAAAAGCCCTCCAGGAAGAAAACCATGAACTACAAGAAACAACACAACATACCCACCATGATATACTAGAATACGAAGAACAATCATCAGAGGGAAGGGGGAAAATCAATCAAAGGAACTCAACATATTAAAATAACAATCAAAACCAACACGCAGCAAACAGACGAGAGACAACAACAGGTCAAAAAACAACATGACAACAATAAAACCAACAAGGATACAAGAAACAAGAATAACAACAACACCAGCCACCTAAGATCAAAGGGAAATAACAACACATCATATAGAGAATACCAGCCTAAGGAAAAATCTAAACCCGCGAAATACCACTATCACCCACCAGAGCTAACAATATATATCAGTGGCAGCAATGAAAGATTTCTACGAATAAGTAGTAAGAGTTAAGCAGTAACGTTAACACAACGCTACAGCAGTACCTTCCAAATTATTCGACCAGATGCCAACTACATAATTATCTGGTGTAACTCTGCACGGCAGCTCGCCAAATACCTGGAAATAACAAACATAGTGGGCATCCCTGTCACCATCAACAGACTTAAAGCAACGAACACTATCAGCACTAACAAAACAACAACGCCCAATCGTGGAGAAGAGGCGAGAGACAGGGGCTCAAATAAACCAACCAAGACCAATGAAAATGAAAATAAAGAAACCCCAAGCTGTGGATTCAAAGCTGTCTTAAAGCTTACAGGCCAACATCTATGGAAGACAACATCGGAAATAGAATATGATCTAACATACCACCATATTCCATATAGACGAATTACGAAACTAAGAAATCATCAAGGAGTGGAAACCTCTGCAGTAATGATTGAATTTGCAGAACCTCCCCCAAACAGTATCAGCCTCGGTCCATATGGCATGCCCATAACACTACAAAAAATACATCAACAAGCCTCGTTACTGCATTAATTGCCAACGATGGGGGCACTTCACCTCCCGATGCTGATATCACACAAGATGCAATAAATGCGGAGGAAAGCATAAAGGAAAATGTGCGGCAAATTCGTATAAATATGCTAACTGCAGAGGAAAACACACACCATACTCTAGGGAGTGCCCCTACACAACACAGGAAATACAAATCATACAAATCATGGAAGACAAGCAAATCTCCTATAACCTAGCCAAGAACCTGACCAAGAACAACAACCCAACACAAGCAGATACACAAACAAGCGAAGGGAACCCTACACCAACAACAGCAACTACCTCTCTTGGATCACGCGCTACGTACAGTCGACCTCTATCACCCACAACCAAGAAGAATGACACACATAAATTAGACAAGACACAAAAAACAAATACTACACCCAACCGAAACATACAAGAACCAGCACGTAGTCAACACATAAACAAGGAAAATACTACCCCTATTGCTGGAGAAGAGGAAAAAGAGATAAATACCACAACACAGGACTATATCGATCCCGCCTTAATAACCCAATATTTCACTGACGTGCGGGAAGGTATACAACAGAAAACGCGTCACAATCAAATTAAAAAGCAAGACTTCATCCTCTTACTCCTATAACTGATATAAAAAAATCTTGCTCAAGGACAAATAAAAACTCTAACCTTCCCTGTATCTTATTAAAAGTCATACTAAACAAATAAATAACAACACTGAACAATGGATACACATAACGACAAAAGAGTATGCAGACAAACTCATCATATGGCAATAGAACTGCAGAGGCCTAATTCCAAACCATGGAGAACTAATATCAGCCATTAAATAAATGGTTTTGACACAAAGTTTCTTAAGCATAGGAGTAATGGAAAAAAGGAGGAGGACTTGCCATATATGTTCACAACGATATCACAGATGCAGTAGAGATAGACACTAACATTACTTTAAATGGAAACCTAATTGAATATCCAACAATCAATATTAAATTGGGACAAAAAAACTTACATATTAATATATATGACCCTGGAGGAAATAATACAAACCCTACCCAAACTTACTCGGTGCTATTCAAAGGTAAGGGTATAAATAGCATAATTTGTGGGGACTTTAGTGCACACCACACTGAATGGGGTAGTGACCATATAGACACAAGAGGGAAAAGCATCGAAAAATACGCCAGAGAGAATCAACTTGTAATATTAAATACCGGCATACCCACCAGAATAGACCCCATCCACAAGCAAAAAGAAAACAACACAAGAACAGTAATAAAGGAAGCAAAAACTAATTCATGTTAAGCATACTGCTGCGCACTCAACCATCATACCAGCTCTAAAAAGTCTGGGCACAAGTCAAAGCCATGAAAGGGAAGGTCCCCCCACCATCACCAAAAATATCAGGAACCGACACCAATCAGAACAAAGCAGAACAGCTGCCACGACATTTTGCTAATTCCAGCAGTAATAACAATCATACCCAAAAATTTATGGAGCAAAGACAGGCAATCGAAGAAGAATCCCCACACATATTCACGGACCAAATCGACAATGACTCACCACTAAATGACTCATTCAACCTCGATGAATGGAGAAAAGCACTACTTAACAAAAAAACATATCCCCAGGTGAAGACTACCTCGGCTATGACATCTATAAAAATCTCCCAATAAATATGCAAAGAATTATTCTTGACATGATAAACATAATATGGTACACTGGAAACATACCCACATTATGGAAGCAAGCAGTGGTTATAGCCATACCTAAATCAGGAAAAGACCCTAAAAACATAACATCATACAGACCCATCTCCTTGACTAACACCACCTGCAAAGTCATGGAAACAATGATCAACAACCGGCTAAGGCACCACCTGGAACAAAACCACATACTTACTAAAAATCAGAGTGGATTTAGAACCAAACGCTCCACCATTGATCAGCTAATTCGACTAGAAGTCAACATTAAACTTGCCTTCAATGCCAAACGGAAAAAAGATAGGCCCTTAATTGCGGTATTCCTAGACCTCAAAAAAGCGTCTGATATGGTCTGGATTAAGGCCTCATTTCCAAACTCAGTCAGTTTGGCATAACAGGAAGAATGCACCGTTGGATCTCAAACTTCCTAACAGGGAGGCAAATCAAAACCAGAGTAGGCGATGCACTCTCCGCGACATACACTCTGGACAACGGAACTCCCCAGGGAAGCGTAATAAGTCCAACACTGTTCAACCACATGATCAACAACCTCTGCAACAATATTACCATCAACCTAGTCGAACTGTCCCATTTTGCTGACGGTAGTGGAATATGGAAGGCAGGCAACCCCAACAGCCAAAACAACATCAAGCAAATACAGCAAAACCTACACGCCTTCGGCAAATGGGAAGACAACTATGGATTCAAAATATCTTATATTAAAACAGCAGGAATGCTTCTCCCCAACAAACAGGAAACCTACTACATACCCAGAACTCTACCTCCAAAATACACCAATCCCATTCGTAAAAGAAACATACTTTTTGGGAATGCTACTTAACGAAACACTTAATTGGAAAACGCACATAACAAACCTAATCACGAATGCCAACAAGACATCAACATCCTAAAAAATATCAAGGGGACAGCGTGGGGAGCTGACCAACAAACTATGCTCATGCTCTATAAATCATTAATCAGGGCTAAACTGGACTACGGTTGCCAGGTGTATGTCGCGGCAAACAAGGACCTGCTTAAGAAACTGGACAGCATACAATACAAAGCACTTAGACTATGTACGGGGACTCTACCTAACATCTCACTCGAGGAGCTACAAATACTGACGGGAGATCTACCGCTGCACCTCAGACGAGAAGAGCACATATTGAGATATGCTACCAGAAAAACTCAATACATCAAGACACCAACACAACCAAAACGATGATTAAAAAGTGCAACATTCCGTTCAGGCAAAAACGAGTTCTAAACCACCCAGCAGGTAAGAAAATACACACACTCTTTGATGAAATTCAGCTATCCGGAATTCAAGCAGAACAATACAAAATCAAAGATCCTACCCCTTCGAAAAAGTGCACGCCCAAAATAAACCTGGCTGCCCAGAACTTAGGATCCAAACTACAAAACCCACCAAAAATACTAACAGAAATCCAGAAAATCATCGAAGAAACGTACTCTGGATTTCTTAAAATCTACACAGACGGATCTAAATCGAAAGAACTAAACAGATCTGCTGCTGCAATAGTGGTGCCGCAACAACAAGTTGAATTTGGTGCAAGACTGCCGGATGGCTGCTCCATTTACACAGCAGAATTCTGGGCAATAAAGGAAGCCCTCAAATGGATTAAGACCCAAAACCAGAGCCAGTACGTCATTATAACAGACTCTCTAAGCGTAATCAAATCCTTAGAGACTAGCACATCAAAAAGTAGAGCAAATATGCTAGAAGGCACTATGTTATCCATCAGGGAGATCGAGGATAAACAACAAACCATTGAATTCCTATGGGTACCTTCTCACATCAATCTGATTGGCAACGATAAAGCTGACCGAAGAGCGAAATACAATCTCCTGAACAATGTAACAGAAACACTTCATTATAGTGTGTACAAGATATATAGCCAGATAAGAAGCAAAATGAACAAGAAATGGCAGCAGCTCTGGGACAACACCAACAAGGGCAAACATTTATACCAATTGCAAAAAGAGGCCACAAAGGTAATCAAGACACCTACAATTCTGGAAATCGTGGACATCCAAATTATCAATAGGATCAAAACAGGTAAAACTTTACTCCGAAACAGCTTTGGGAAACATCTCAGAAAGGAATTGAACCAAACTACTAACTGGACCACGTATTCAACACCTGTCCCAGATACCATAATCAACGAGTCGGTTTCCAAGATTACCAAAAGAAAATGAATTCTCCTACAACATACCCTGAATTTTTGGACAACTTACGTAACAAAAACATCGATACCACATACATGAACATAATAAGGTACCTCAAACAAATTAACAAACATGGCAACATATAAATCCAACCACAAGTAATTATAATAACAATTAATAGAAGGGCTAAAGCAGTAAGGTAAGACTGTTAGCTGAAGCGCACGCCCAGGGTTGTTGTTTTCTGTTGGTCTTTTTTAAATATTTTTTAAAATTTTTTCCCTCTCATGTAGGCATGCAGCTAATACAATACTAACCATCGTGGTCTGAGAAAAACAACACATGTATTCTCATAACTATGTATACATATTATAAAGATGGCAAACCCCCGCCATCAGGCCCAGATACACACGACAACAAGAGTGGTAAGATATAAATAAACACAAAATATTCTTAGGCCCCAACCATCTTAAGACTATAAGGTGACCTAAGCCAAGTCAAAAGGCCACACACACACACACACACACACACACACACACACACACACACACACACACTGCGGAACTAAATAAACAACAACAACACAGTCCCAATTATTAACACATGTAAATCCAACACTGATACTCAGACCAAACATACTAATTTATACAACAAAAAGGGGCACACCATACCTTCTAAATTCAATATAGCTATTGAAAAAAGAATCGTGGTGATAAAAGAACAGTCGCAAAATCAAGATCTAAGGCAATGGAAATCGAGTCGAAACAGAACAGCAAACTCGAACAAAGCAGCAAAACACTACAACAGCACGAAGAAAAAAGAAAGAGGGTATCGCAGAATGAAGAAGGAGTAAAGAAGAAAACGGACATCGACTTTCAAATTGCCAATTTATATGAGGTTCTTCCTTCGGCTATTGAAGACCTCTTTCGATACAAGCTCTATACCCAGAACCCTAACTCGATCATTTGTATACCATCAACAAAATGAAAACCGAAAGTAAACACAGCGTGACCCAAGCATGTATAGGGTGCCTGACACCCAGCTGATTGTCAACATTTCGGAAATTCAAAAGTACACCATGTACACCAAATTCCAACTTTAATTAAAAATTGTAATGAAATTACACAACTCAAAGAATTAGGAAAATTACACAAGCGGATTACACAACATTGGAATAGATTTCTGTCCACTAGTACAACTAGGTTGATTTGATCTTACGCGCTTTGCATTTTCTGGGCGTACAGCTTTCCTGTGGCGTTTCGCGTCCCGCGGGCCCCTTGTCTCCTTTTCTCAACCGGACATGATCATGAATTAAAAAGTGCGACATTCGCACATAAAAGCGGGACTGTAGTGGCTCCATTCCTACAGTCCCGATCAATTGAAAATCTCGACCTTCGAGACTTAACCAGTCGCGAAAGCGTTAGTTGCGTAGACGACTTAAATCCTTTAATTGATTGATTGATTGTCTGGCTACCCTTATCATCATCATCATCATCAGACGACATCGACCAGTCGACATCGTGGAGCACTCTCTCCGGTTGACCACGTGGCAGCCCAACACGGAGACAGAGGGAAGACTGCATGAGCACCCAAAGTGATGAACAGAAAAATAACTGGAGCTCCGACCTCATTTGTTAGGGAAAGAAGAATATAGTGGGAATATGTGCTTCACATGGCCTTGACTAACTAAAAAAATAGAAGAAAAGGGGACATGGCATACCCACATGTGTGAGCTGCTCGCTGTTTTAACCTTCCTACTTATCTCAACGGGCACTAGACGGACAAAGAGCTGGGTCCTTATTGGGGACGGTGAAATCCAATGCAGAATTATGCTGTAATTGAGAACTACAACGGTGCAGGGAAGAAGAATGGCGACTACATTATTTGTGAGTTTGTAATGGAGGATACGCCTGACTGAGTACCAGCGAGTTCCATCCGGTTAGCTGAGACATCACATTAAAAGAAGAATATGCACTAGCCTTTAGTATAAAGCACCTACACAAAGGCTTTACTGCCGAGAATATACTTTCAAAGTTTCCTGGTCGATTTAATCTTGTTTTCACTTTGGCTTGAGAACTAATTTGATTTTATCTCTATCAAATAAACTAATCTGAACTGTTTTGGAACCCCTTCAAAATTTTGTTTACTTTTTTTATAATTATGCAAGATTCAAACTATTTTAAGTCACTCAGACTTAACTGATTGGTTTTTATTCTGAAAATTTATGTACACTTTGTACACTAAATTCCAACTAGTTCGATACAAAATTCAAAATTCTTGACTTGTTTTATTTGATTAATTACAGAGGTGGTTTACACACTATTGGTATTAATTGTCCATTAAGATAACCAGACTTGATTTGATATAAGTACGGGCTGGTGTTTTGGGAGGCACACGACGTCCATGGCTGGCATTCCGAGACCTTTTCCTCCTTTGACACACTCGGACAACGTACACGTGGCAAGATGTGGAACGATTTCCACTTGCCACACGACCAGGTACCCTAATGTGACGTCAGAGCTGCCAGCCAATGGTAGCGGGCGTCACATACTGTTTGGGTTGACACCTGGGGCATTTCAATCTAACTGAACTAACATGAGTGCGTGTTTCAATTCCCACTCATGTAAAAGCCTGACACTTAGGTTGTTAAGGACTAATTAGTCCTACAACCTAACGACTAGAATTATCAAGTACTCAGTGAGTACATTAAAGCCTGAGGGATGTGGCTAATTCCTTCCCCCAGGAGCAATTGAAATGTGCTTGTGGTACAGCTAACCAGTGGTACATGTCCCTTGTTGGACGAACACCACTATAATTAAACTAACAAACAACAACTCTGGCTACCTATTGTCGACGAGACATCAGTGCAGAATGAGTAGAATGAGTAGCAGAATAAGCAAACTGTTGGAACTCCAGATGCACCTGGAATACGCCAGGCGAGCTTGCTATGGAGGCTGTAGCCGAGGAAGCCAGGATAGAGGAAGAGGAGGAGAAGAGAAAAATGAAAGTAGAGGAGGAAAAGAAGAGACCTATCCTGCCTCACTTTATGATGAGACGTGTGTGTGAGGTGAAACCATTGTCACCTTTAGAGCCAGTACTACCAGTACCACAACGTCAGCAGCAACAACAACAACAAGAACAACAACAACAACAACCACAAGCAGCAGTACCACATCTTGTAGTAGCAGTTCCACAAATGCGCCATCCACGGGTGTGGCACAGAAGGCAAAGAAGGGAGAGGGAATAACAAGTGTTCCGAATCCCAGAAACTGAAGATTGGCGTGCTGAGGATAATCATCAAGCCTCTGCACTCCCATCTGCATCAGTCAACTGGGAGAATGACTGGAGCAGGAGATGTTTCTGCGGTGCCAGACCCGGAAGGTGCAACCATTAGTCAGGTGCCTCTGGAGTTCCATAAAAACAGCCCTTTTCAGGGCTAACCAAAACACTAGAAAAGAAACACAATTGAATTTGCCAATGTGCGAATGTGGAATAGTGTGAATAAAAGCACTCACTCATATTTCGTGGTGTAATTGTGTGCATGTGTGTTTGTGTGTGTGTTTGTGTGTGTTTGTAAGCGCTCACGTACGTTTGTGTGGATAGTAGATTATTGTGTTTTGTAAGCACTCACGTACGTTTATGTGGATAGTATGTTTGGGTTTTGTTTTTTGGGGTTTTTTTTTTGGCTGCTTTGCGTGTGTGGATAGTATATTATGATTATGTTTTTTCTGTATCCCGTGTGTGGATAGTAGATTATTTGGGTTTGTAAGCGCTCGCGTACGTTTGTGTGGATAGTAGATTATTGTGTTTTGTAAGCGCTCACGTACGTTTGTGTGGATAGTATGTTTGGGCTGTTTTTGGGATTTGTTTGGCTGCTTCGCGTGTGTGGATAGTATATTATGGTTATGTTTTACTGTCTCATTACGTTTTGTGTAGATAATAGATAATATGAGAAGAGAAAAGTACGGGATGTTTTCCTTCACGTCCGTGCTTTAGATACAAAATTTCAAAGCGTTCGTCGTTCGCGCCATTCTACGTAATAACAAAAACGAAGATGGCATCGAACCACATGAAGAAAATAATGAAATTGCAAGACGTGCTGGACAATTTGGGGATGATAGAGGAAATTTTAGTGAAACTGGACGAGGATTGCTATTCGTATAGCCCGCATAGAGTGAAGATGGAAATCAACAATTTAAGAAAACTAAAAGTTATAATCAGTGATCTGATTAAAGAAGAAAAGGAAGAGAAGGAGGATGAAGAGGAGAGAAAACAGATGAGAGCCTGGAACGAAAAATAGAAAAGGAAGAAGAATATGAGAAGAAGAAGAAAGAGGAGGAGGAAAATAAGAAAAAGGGAAGAAGAAGAGAAAAAGTGTAGGAGAGAGATTAAGAAGTTGGTGGGGAAAAAGAAGAAATTAGAAGAAGAAGAAGAAGAAGAAGAAGAAGAAGAAGAAGAAGCCCAGAGGCCCTTTTCAGGACCCCTCATTTGCCTCGAAAAGAAATTGACTTTCTTGCCTAACCAATTTAAAATCATTCTGATCATAGTAATGAATAGAAATTGTTTTTAAAGTTATCTATCTAATTCACATATTAAACTCAATGGACACATACATTTCTTAACCCTATTATTCATCTATGCACAGGGGGAGATAACATGTACACCAGACAAATTAATAATGGTGCAGGGTTTTGTAGAGCTTGTGTATTTCTGTGAATGCTCAGCATTTCGAGCTTAGCTTTTAGAGCATTTGCTTGATATTGATTATAATAGCCTTTTTTCTTCTAGGTGGAAGACGTGGAGATGTTAATCTGACCAAAATTATAAATTTGTTACTGTTGCAGAAGAAGAACCATTTTTAGGATTTCAGATAACGCCATCCATTGCATTTCAGCGTAGTTTGTCACTTCTGCCAACATCAAACACATGCATCAACAGGCTGAACTTGACAATACCGGACACAGTTCAAGAACTGCCGAAAGATTATATACTGTTTAATCTATTTGATTATGCCTTTTCCAATTCCTTTTTGTTTGGTTCGGTTTAGTTAAATTTTGCATAAACAACACAGTTATAATTTCGGTCATCGTGGCAGTCCACTCAGGTGGAGGTGGGACTGGACTTAGATTTGTATAAATATGTTTTGTTTGTTTCTATGTTGTGAGAAAAGAAAACCATGCTCTAAACGATTCAAACTTGATGGGGAGGTAACACTTAGCATCACCATGGTATATTATGTTACACATTTGTATTAGGGACTATAGTAATTTCCTGAATCAGGCAGCCCATCACATAATGGTTATTGGTTTGGACGTTTTTTGTGGATTTAACACAAGTTGTCATCACTCGATAGGCTATACATGAAGGCTAGTACGGCAATTGTTTTAGACCACTAGGTTTCTCATGTACCCTGTTTTCGATGTCCCAGCCTTAATTCAGTATTGGATGTTTGTAAAATGTTTAGTGACATAATCATTTTAAGTTTCTTTAGTGCCAATATGAATAGGTAAAAATTTTAGAGTTTAGAGTATAATTGTTTTCCCTTATTGAGTGAAGAGAGATGTGGAAATACTACTAATGTACAACATATTTATTTTTATTTGCATTACAGATGGAATTAATGTTTTAAACAAAATTTATTTCAACAGCATACTTTTTACGTGTCATGCTTACACGCAAATCGTTATATATCACACACACGCACACAGAGGACCGGATTATCCATAGGGCAAAATGGGAAACATGGCCAGGGCCCCCGAGGGTCAAGGGGCCTCGTATATTATCATCTGATTTCACAGGCAGGGCCCCCGAGGCTCAAGGGACCCTTTATATTATCGTCTGATTTCACAGGCAGTGTAGTTAATAGTACTGTAACCATATCTATGGACAAAGCAGGATAGCTATGGGCCCCTATGTTAGCTGTGCACAGGGCCCCCAAAGGCCTTAATCCAGCCCGGTATATATAAATTACAATACAAAATAACAGATACTGATTATGCACCCATGTATATGGCAGTAGCATAAAATAGTTATTACATGGTTGGTAGAGTGCTATACGTTACATTTCAACCTGTTCTCATTTTATTTATGAGAACTTGGCTGAGAACACTGACAGGGGTCTCCTTTCTCTTCTATTCAGTTACTGGCCATCATTATTTTAACTTGTACTTTAGATAAAGCAATAATTGTTTACATATGAGAAACAAAATGTTACTTGTGCTCACTTGGAAATAAAAATCAGAAAATACATAAAAATGTTTCACCATTTCAAATTATTTGATTCATGACGTTCATTTTTGAAACCTACATGCTTAGAATTTGAAACAAATTTCTTTGTAGCCATAAGGACTAGTAGAATCAGAAATTTAATTGTCCTGCTGATCTTTCAGTATTTCACTAGTCCTTCACACAACATAGTGTCAGACGGGTATCAAGAGCAACTTGCCATTGAACTATTTAAATTATGTAAATTACTAGTCGGTCAGAAAATGTACTAGTCTTGGACTAGACGACTACCAGTAATTTCGATGCCTGTGATATATATATATATATATATATATATATATATATATATATATATATATATATATATATATATATATATATATATATATATATATATATATATATATATATAATGTGCAATGTCATCTTGTTGCTGAACTGCAATCAAACTAGTAAATAAGTACTAATGTATATTTTCAAAACCTTTAATTGAGAGCAATGATTATTTTTCTTCAAAAGGTATATTATACGTGCATAATTTCCTTCCTATTCTTGAACTTATTAAATAACAGATGAGCTTTTGAGATGGCATGTTGTCTGACCATTAGTGTATTTCTGATCACCACCTATCGTAATCTAATTTGGAGGATTATCATGACACTTTATGCACACACGTATGATCTACTCGGTTGTAGACAAAAATGGTGTTACTCCGACATTCAATATGGCTACCACAGCAGTCGTCTTGAAATCTTGTTATTACTGCTATTTAATGGAATTGAATGAATGATATAAAAGTCGCCTATGCATCGGGTGCTTTTGCGACTGGTTAAGTCTCGAATATCGAGATTCTGAACTGTATGAATGGTGCCACTACAGTTCCGTGTTTATGTGTGAGTGTCACACTTTTAATGGTCTGTGTGGAGAGTCAAAAGTGAAAATAAATGTAGGATAGGCTCTCAAAACCAAACAAACAATTTCCCATATGCCAACTAATAAGAGCGTTTTATTAAATTCAATTAGCATTTCCAATAATAGTTAACACCAAATATTCCCAGCTAAAAGAATTAAGTTATTATGCATTCAGCCTTCAATTAGATTTATTAAATCTTGGTTGCATATTTCAAGTTAAATTTCTACAAGAGTATTAAACTACCAATCAAATTTGAGTTAATAAATCGAACCTTGCAAACTGCAAAACCAGCCAAAGAATTCAACCTCCAAGTAGATGCAGCCTTACATAGTATGTTTGAGTTAGCTCAAGGATAAAAACTTGCTATGCATCATTTTTTCATATTACTCTTTTACTGGAACACTTTTGTACCAAATATGTTAACATATATTGCAGACTGAACTGAAAATTGAAAAAATCCAGTTAAAGACCTTGATATTTATTTTCCTTTCGATGATATATAAATCAAACAAATTGTCAAAATTGATTCTGAAGAGAGCGCTGTTATTGAACTTATTGCTATTGAACTGTTATTGAACTTAAACTGAATTGATACTATAAATAGAAAAAAATTACTCTGGTATAAAGCTTTGTAATTTCTACAATTCCATATATATATATATATATATATATATATATATATATATATATATATATATATATATATATATATCAAACACTGAGTATGTGATATTACAAAATACTGAATACAAATAATATAGAATTCTTACCATTCTTCCTCTTGGAATTCTTGATTATATTACATACTCCATGTCTTAAAGTTAAAACTAAGTATTCTTGTAAAAAAATTCGCAAAACTATTAAGACAATGTATTTGGAATGCCTGTCAATCAAACACATCACAATAACAGACAGCTAATCGTATTTTGGTACAAAATATAGACCTACAATCTATTATGCACAATACAATATAGAAATCCCATATTTAAAGGTAGCTTTCAAACACAAGAAACTGAAATAGGGGCATTATAACTGGACAGTTAGTTGGGAGTCTAAAAGCAATTAATTTTGACATGAATGAAATTCACAGTTGCTGATAACAAGTTGATGACAGATAAAGAAAACACTGGCAGGCAAGCATCAGAATCAAGAGATATTCAGACAAGAATACAACATCAAATTAACATGAATTTGTACGTGTACACATTTTATACTTTATTATAGCTGTGATGTAGGCTTTCTCATGCTTTCTTGCTAACATCAGGACCCGTGTAACTGGGTTCAGACGAACAAATAAATAAGCCCAGAGGTTATCAGAAAGGTGGATTGTTCTTTCTAATTTATTACTGCGCAAGGAATGTTAATTGGTTTTACTTGTGAAGGAATAAAGAGTTGTACATGTACACATCTAAGCAAAATGTGTGCAAGTACAAATCTCTTTTACTTTAATACGTTGATTTGTCACGTACACTTTTGAGCAAGATGTGTACATGTACAAATCTCTATGACTTTAATATGCAGATCCGTCATGTATAAAATGTGTACATGTACAAAATTCATGTTACTTTGATGTTGTGTTCTGGCGGCAACTATCGGCCATCATACTATGATGTTAGGGATGGATGTATATACATTGTATATACTTTACGCTCCTGCGCAAGTTCCGTTTTTGCTTCTCATTATAATGAAGTTTTATATAAAGAAGTTTGCACATCATAAAAGTAAAAATGCACAGCATATAAAGAAGTTTGCACATCATATAAGGACGAAAGCACAGCATATAAAGAAGTTTGTAAAGCATGTAAAGACATTTGCACATCATATAAGTACAAAAGTACAGCATATAAAGAAGTTTGCACCGCATATAAAGAAGTTTGCACATCATATAAGTACAAAGGTACAGCATATAAAGAAGTTTGCACATCATGTAAGTACAAATGCACAGCATTTAAAGAAGTTTGCAATGCATATAAAGAGGTTTGCACCGCATATAAAGAGGTTTGCACATCATTTAAGGAATAAAGCGCAGCATATAATGAAGTTTGCACATCATATAAGTACAAAAGCACAGCATAGAAATAAAAATTCTCATCTTAAGACAGCTCTGGCGTTCCATACTATATGCCTCAGTCGTTATATTTTTAGTTGTTTTGTGACGTGGAGTCGTGCAACTGGGGGATTTCTTGTAAGTCGTGTGCTGCTCTCGATGGTGACATTGACTCGAAAGACGGTTTTGGTTTACTCACAGTGAGTGACCAAAGCTATGGGACTAACGTGTCTGTTACGGAATAGTGACGCTCTTGAGGGATCCTTAGGCAGACTGAAAGGGGCGATCCATGAGTAGTGGCTCCTTGACCATTCGAAGACAGCTGTGGAACCGGATATGCGTTGTGATCATCAACTGAATGCGATGATATATACATACGTTCCATTTTTGAATCAAATTCTGTATCACTATAGGAGTGAAATCAATAATAATAATAATAATAATAATAATAATAATAATAATAATAATAATGAGGACTTTTTTCATAGTGTCTAATCTTTAGAAGCTCTAAGCGCTTTACAACATTACACAACACCTATAAGATAAAAAACATATCATAATGATATGATTACAAAAAACAAACACCATGAAATTAGAAAATATAAAAAACATGCTGAGAATATTTAAGGTGGGAAACATTATTAGGTCTTTAAGTTTGTTCTTGCAGTCGAAATAAGTGAGTTTTCAGAGCACTCTTGAATGGGATCACTGTGTCTTTGTGTCTAAGTTCAGTGGGCAATTCATTCCACGTTTTTTGCCCTGCTATGCAAAAGAACGCTGTCTGTATGACTTTGTTTTCATAGTGGGAATAATGAGTATAGGATTATCAGAAGAGGAGCGTAAGTATCTTGCTGGTGTGCACACATGGGTGAGGTCGGATAGGTATGTTGGACTAGAGTCCGACAGTGAAAGGTTGCACAAAAAACAAATTTTGTGTTTGATTCTGGATCGAATGGATAGCCAGTGTAGGGTACAGAGCAGCGGGGAGGTGTGTTCTGATCGTGGTACTCTAAGTATGAAGTTTCTGGATCAGATATTGAGATGAACCAGACAGAACTGAGTTACAATAATCCAGTCTTGAAAGTACTAATGAACACACAAGTGTTTTAGTGACATCAACTGAAAGATATTTGCGAACTGAGCTGATGCGTCTCAGCTCAAGATATGCAGCCTTGCATATGTTTATGACATGTTGGTGCAATGATGTGAGAGTACTGTCCAGAATAACACCTAGGTTTCGTACTGATTGTGTGAATTTAATGTTGGTTTTGCTGATATTTGTTGGTTGAGGTAAAGGATGTGAATGACAAAGTCTTTGCGTCAGAAATTACTTCACTGGTAATTTCCATGCTTTGATTCTTGTTTGATAACTAGCTGAAGTCACATGTTCTGATCAGTTACAGTTAGGAACGATATAATTTCTCTATATTAGTAGTGTAACTCGTGCACATCATTTTGTTAAATCTATTGTTGGTCTTAGTGCGTACGAGTTTGGTGTCGAATAAATTCATCATTCTGTTACATGATAAATAAACATCTCATTCATTAAACTGCTTTCCGCATCTTCGCTAAATCCAACCCCAACCCTACTTCACCCTTTGTTACTTTAGGTTTAATGGATATTATACTCAATCAGTAAAATTTAAAGGAACAAAAGTACAGTACAGACCCTTTGGGAAGGGCATAGTGACGGGTATACAAGACTGCATTATTTGTTTGTCGTTGCTTTCGTTCGTAAAAAAACAAAAGATATAAGAGAAAACAAAACGTGTACCTTCTGTCTATTTACCAACCATAAACCAATGGTTGTGATAAATTGACATCATTCAGGAAGGTATCAGTTGATTTTTGAGGATCCTGGGCAGACGCACTCCCCCAACCCCCAGCCCAATATTTTTTGTTTTTAAAAATCAAAACGCACGTATGCGCCGGCCACTTTCGAGTATCCGTTCTCTTTTCGACTCAGTAATTTCAAGAAAGGTTGAAAGAATTAATGTTAATTGTTCTTTTTTAACTTATTATTATGGTCCGTTTATTGAATGTAAAGTCCTTTTGTCATTCCCAATTTATTGATGGGACGGGTGAGAGAGAGAGAGAGAGAGAGAGAGAGAGAGAGAATGATAGAGATGTCATTCTGGCTTCCTTTAAGCGACAGTGTCACTCAAGTGAATATGTGCGAAGAAGACTGGGATCGAACTGAAAAAAGATAGTAAAAAAATCTAAGTCTACGGTACAGCAATTCTTTATTAAATTAAAGAACACTACACTAGATATATAATAAAATTACAGACAAATCATTTAAAATATATAATGAAAATGTTATATTTAATTATTAGAACTAACCAACTTCACAGATATCTATCATTTCTGTATTTTAGAATTAAAAGACAAATAAATTGCCAATAGTCCAAGAATGCTTAAGAATAAAACATTGCAAACTAATATCAAAGTTAATTTCAATCAAAGTATTTTATTAAGCCTGTATTCTTAAAACAAGAATATTATTTACCGTAATTTCAAGAAGGTATTTTATTTCTAAATAAACGATTTTGTAGCATGAAGTTGATAGCATACCATTTCTACAAAAACCAAACTTAATATTATAAATTATCACAAATTCTAAATAAATTTATATTTAAACAGTCCGAGACATACCATATTTAAAACTTCAAATTGTATAATAATAATATTAATAATAATAATAATAATAATAATAATAATAATATGTTACAAGTTCTTTAGAGGTCGATGAAATAAATTTTTACATGTTTTACTTCTTAATGCATTATACACCTAAGAGAAATCTCTAACTAAAACAAATTACCTTCCTCTTACCTGGAAACTCGTGGATCGGTGGTTTTTCTTGGGGGTTTCCCGGGTTCTTCCTCCACCAATAATACTGGCCGCCATGTATAGCCTATCGTGTGTTGAAAAATGGCGTTAAACCATACAACAACAACAACAACTTACCTGGAGAAAAAAGTCAAGAATCTAAGTCTGCGGCACAGCAATTCTTGACCAAGCCGCGAGAGCGGGGATAATATAGTGATCCTTTTTCTGGGAGAAGTTAGCTTTACCATAATAGGTCACAACCACACACCCTCGCTTATGTATCTCTGGAACACGTGTGCCCATCATGATTCAAGAACCATGAAGCCCATATTCTGTTCTAATGATATTTTGGTCCGTCAAAAACTGGTTTAGCAAGCAACTTTGTTCCTAATCTAGTTTTAGTTGATGTCTGAAAATTTGCCGGTGTAGTATTGTTTTATAATATACATTTAATATACAGTGAATAATTGTCTCTAATGAGTATTCGTTTTTACAAGCTACAGCTGCTGCTTTACAATAATTCTGGCGTAAACCTCTGCTGATGATTTTGTTACAAGATACAGTTGTTGTTTTACAATGACACTGGCGTAAACCTCTACTGATGATTTTATTACAAGATACAGTTTTTGTTTTACAGTGACAATGGCGTTAACCTCTACTGATGATTTTGTTACAATATACAGTTATTGTTTTACAATGATACTGGCGTAAACCTCTACTGATGATTTTGTTACAATATACAGTTGTTGTTTTACAATGATGCTGGCATAAAGCTTCTACTAAATATCTGTTTTACAAGATCCAGCCGTAACTGATAATCTTTGTTGAAGGTACCACAGTAGAATCACATAGTATAAAAATTCTAACAATCATTTTCTTTATTAGAATTCTTTAATACAAAATTTCGAACAATATTCATCTTTGTTAAAATTATACGAATTTAAATTACAATTCCTAAAATTGAACTTTCGAAAACTTCTAATAAATTACATCGTAACAGTAATAGTTGCCGAGTCAAAATGTATAAATCTATTATCTACGTCACAATTTTACCTAAAATAAGTAATCAATATATGCTCTTATTTTGAACCAAATGCAAAACGTTGGTTTCGCAAAATTGACAATAAATAGCCATAAACAACGTGCCAATATATTATTTACGTTTCAATGTTACATTTTTGCTATGATAAGAAACCAACGTACGGTCATATCTCAAAATAAAATAAAAAAATACAAATTCTGAAAAAATTCCAGATTAAAATGTTTAAATGACCACCTCTCCTCAACCCTACCCCATCTTCCAAGAAAAACGAAATCAAAACGGTAAAGTAGAATGCACGAAGCCGACGCTTTAAAGTTTAAGGTATGGTGGACCCATTAATAAGGTCTCTGAGGTACCAGGTGGTTTTAAATGTAAGTGTCTACTGCGAGATGAAGTTGTGGGAATAGAATGGGGCAGGTATCGGGTATGTTTATATCTAACTGCGACAAGCCGCGAAAATGTTGTTTGTAAATTATAGATTTAATTGTTTTGATCTGACAAGAAAAATTATTATTTAGAATCTTTCTGTCCTTGTTTCATCCTCCAACCTTTAATCACAATGAAACAGAAATAATCATCAGTCAGAGGTTTGCGTCGACACGTATATCAGACTTAGACTGGAACTGAGTCATTCGCCAGTGACTCAATATATGATGCAACTTTTCTATAAGTGACGTTTCCTACTATTAAATTGTATGGAAAACTCGCTACACGTATTCACATTGATAATTGATAAAAAAATTCCTCTAAATTGTAAAGTCTTCATTTCCAGTTTTATGAAATGACGGAAATTCAAGCAATTGGACAACTCCAGAGTCAGATTCAGCATTAACGTGAGTACTTTATAATACCATTATATAATTTCAAAGAGACGTTTGGATAACGTGAGTTTCTTTATAATAACATCATATAATTTCGAAGAAATATTTGGATGAATCACATGGCCACTAATCATCCACCTGTACTATGTTATAGATTACCGAGCACTACTATTAACAGTTAACTTATGTTATGGTAGGTGGGTCTGATAAGATAGTACTACTACTACTACTACTACTACTACTACTAATAACAATGTGGACTTAGTACAGCTCCTAATCTTTAGAAGCTCTACGCGCTTTACAATCTTAAATAAGATAAAAACATATAATTAAAAGCCTTAAAAAGAACCACCTTGAAATTACAAAACAAAAACATGCTGTAAATTATTAAGGAAGTAAACGTTATTAAGTCTTTAAATCTATTTTTATAGATGAAAATAGGTTAGTTTGTTTAAGAGCACTCTTGAATGAGACCACATTGTCCTTGTGTCAAAGACCAATGGGCATTTCGTTCCATGTAGCTGGGACTTGGTACACAAAAAGAACGTTGTCAGTATGACTTCGTTTTAACAGTTAACTAATATGTGAGGGCGGGGGGGCGTAAGTTTTTAGATGGGGTCTACACATCGGGAAGGTCTGATAGGTATCTTGCACATGAGACAGTCAGTGAACTGTAGCATAGTGAAGATATTTTGTGTTTGATTCTGGATCGAACGGGTAGCCAGTGGAGATTATAGAGCAGGGAAGAACTGAGCGTTCTTCGTGTTATAAGGATAATCCCAGCAGCTTTTGTTTTGAACTTTTTAAAGTTTCTGTAGTAGATACGGAGACGAACCATATCGAAGTGAATCACAACGGTCCTACCTTGAGTATTCTAAGGAGCACACGAGTGTTTTTGAGGCACCAACCGAAAGAAATTTGACATTGGAGATAATGTGTCTCAGTTCCAGATATGCAGCCTTGCATATATTCCTGACATGTTGGTGTAATGAAAGAATGCTGTAGAGAGAGTGACACCTAAGTTACGTACTGACTGTTTGAATTTAATGTTGGTATTGCTAAGTCTTATTGCTTCAGGTAAAGGATGCGAATGAGAAAGTCTTTGCGTGGTGACCAGGATGGCTTTAGTTTTATCATTCATCTTTAGGTAGAAAATGTCATCCATGACTTCACACATCTCTGCGCCTTGCATGGTAGCTTCAACTTCAGTTGGGCAGCTAGATTTGCATATTTGAGAGTCGTCAACGTACAATTGTTGAGATACCAGATGTCGATGTATGACACTTGATAGCGGTTGAGTGTCTAGAATGAAGAGTGTCCAAGAACAGTGCCTTGTGAAAAACACAGATTGGACCAACAAATAGGTCTTCGCTTTTGTAGCTACAAGTAATGTCAGAAAAAAAGACATCGAAAACGTATTTGTGGTCTAGGTCCACGTATATAGTGTCAAATGTCGCAGGCAAGTGACTGTAATCTTTTCACTATCCAAAGCAGAGAGAAAGTGGTTCTCAGAAGTGCAGTTTAGGTACTATGGCGAGGGCGATAAGCTGACTGTACATTTCTAAAGAGACTACTTGAATTCAGATGATACAAAAGCGGCTTATGCGCTATTACTATTATTTAATGGATTTTTAATAGTAAAATCAATCAGAAAATTGTTGCTATCGTACCCATTTCAGAGTTGTTAAAATAAAAGTATGTAAAAGAAAGTGCTATTTTAATTTTATTGTCACTTAACTATGCATTACTCTATTTCTTATGTTCTAATTGTTTCCTTTAGCCAATGCTTGCTTGACGGACCTTGACATGTATACAGGTATAAAAAATGTGTTGCCTATGCTTACCTTGAAAAACAGATGTCAAACAGTTTACCATGTAAATATAAAAAAAGAGAGAAATAGTATAATGAACCTTTTCCATTGAGTAGGTGGTCTTCCTTTGTCTGCCATGTTGGACGTACATACATTGAGAGCATCTTTGTAATTACAAGGTTGAAAACGTGAGATCTAAAGTAGACACTAACTTGATAACAGTTTGTTCTAGCATGATCCCAGATCTGAAATTATGACACATGCGAATGCTATTTGGATCTTTATTATGAAGTAGATATTTAATATGAAGCTTTAATAATTTGAGTCATATCAGTACAATGTCTACATTGTGGCAGTTTATAGTGATGTCTAACACTAGGGCATGATGCTGCAGGCATGCAGCATTATGTCCCACTCACGCGCATTATCCTGACCCCAGGCTGACAAGTCCTAACACTAACTTTAATGCTGAGCGCCAAGTGAGACAGCTGCTAGTACCGATTTTGTAAGTCTTTGGTATGACTCAGCTGGGGTTGAAACCAGCTACCTCCCACATTTACGGTTGATGCTGTAACCACTTAAGCAACTGGAGTAGTGTGTTTGTAATTTTGATTCTAACGAAGGAATGAAGTATAACTAATGAAATGATTTGTTTCATACTCAGTAAATTTCTACTTTCAATTACATTATTGTTTTTATTTATTTATTTATTTGCTGAATTCATGTGCTAACATTTTCTCGAGGTGTTTTCACCTCTGAAATTCATTTCGTTATGAATGGAATTTGTTTTAGTTAACCTGCACAAATACTTGCGAGTATATCAAATTGCTCTATTCCCATAGTTTGTTTGCAATTATGCCATTCATTTTCACAAAATGCTTTACCATTTGAGGCCACTGGCCCAATGATGTTTAAATATTCCAACTTTGTGAAATTGATGTGTAAAGAGTTGTTATATAATTGCCTCCTTTTTGATGGTCTCGTTGATGAAACTTACTTTCGAAACCTCTTCTAACTGATCTGCACAATTAAGCCATCACTTTTCCTTTGGAGTTCACTAAACTGATATTTCTTAGTAGACTTTTTTAATCCATTTCTTAATCATGGATTAGTTGTGATCAGACATGGCAGAAGCTTCAACATAACTTTGACCTTAACTGCATTATAGACAGTTTCCATAGCAACCATTTGGTTAGCCTTGTATTCTGAATAACTATAGTCTGTTAAAGTTGACAAGAATGGTCACATTTTGGCTTTTAAAAAATTGGTTTGTTTTAATTGATATTACTTTTCATGGCCTCTAGAAGAAAGTATGGCTGCTTCTGCAACCAGGTCAAAAATATCTCTATCACCTTCTCCAGAATGAAAGGATTGATGTTGATCAAACATTTTTTCATAACAATCTGGGATCAAAACTTATTTTCCACATTTTCCCCTGACCAATGGTCAAGCTCAGATTATGAAATATAGCTGGGATATTTTTTATGTGCTACTAAATTGTCATTTTGTTTGCTTCCCTAGCTCCTTTTCTATTTCCACAGTGACCAGGTGCAAAACTTATTTCTGATGAACCAGTCTGACATGATCTAACTTTACTACAGTGTTTCTTTTTTGTTGGTGTGTGTTTTTTTTTGTAGGCTTTGTAGCAAATACAGTCTGGTATTGTTTATCCAAGTCAATTTCATCCAACAATTTCTTTAATATGACATTAAAAATGAAAATCATTTAAAGTTGTTCAGAATGAAAACTGTCATCTTGCAATTTTTTGTTATTCTTCCAACACGTAATTTGCAAAATTGCATGGAGTTTACTAAATTAAAATTTTGTTTTTGTTTTCAAAAGCAGCCAAGTGTAAAACTTAGTTCAACCTGGAACTGATTGTCCAATCAGAGTTTCGTTTGTAATTTGCAGTACTGATGATGTTCTACTGAAGTTCATTGAGTTTTTATGTACATGTACTATATATATTTTCTATTTAGTCAGATTTCATATGGGAAATGAGTGTATCAGGTCATTGAGTTTTTACATGCTATATCTATTTTCTATTTAGATTTCATATGAGAAATAAGTGTACCAGGTCACTGAGTTTTTACATACTATTTATATTTTCTATTTAGATTTCATATAAGAAATGAGTGCATCAGGTCATTGAGTTTTTACATGCTATATCTATTTTCTATTTAGATTTCATATGAGAAATAAGTGTACCAGGTCACTGAGTTTTTACATACTATTTATATTTTCTATTTAGATTTCATATAAGAAATGAATGTATCAGGTCACTGAGTTTTTACATACTATTTATATTTTCATTTAGATTTCATATGAGAAATGAGTGTATCAGGTCATGGAGTTTTTCCATACTATATATATATATCTTTTCTATTTAGTCAGATTTCATATGTGAAATGAGTGTATCAAGTCAATGAGCTTTTACATACTATATATATTTTCAAGTTAGTCAGATTTCTTATGAGAAATGAGTTCAACAGGTCATTGAGCTTTTACATACTATATATATTTTCTATTTAGATTTCATATGAGAAATGAGTGTACCAGATCACGGAGATTTACATACTATATATATTTTCTATTTAGATTTCATTTGAGAAATGAGTGTATCAGGTCATCGAGTTTTTACATACTACATATATTTTCTAGTTAGTCAGATTTCACATGAGAAATGAGTGAAACAGGTCCACATTAGTCTAACCGTAGAAACAACAAATAGTCATGCTAAATGCCAAAGAAAAACTAAGACTTCAGGACATGTTTATACAGTTGATTGTCATAGAGGTGATTAAAATGCAAGCTGTTAGATAAAACAACCAACCTTGCACAGATTGATTAAGTGCCTGAAAATAGGTTGGTGTGTTATGAAACTTTTGTGGGAGAATCTGTTAGGCTAAGTCTAGTGTGAATAAACTATCACTGGGTAGTTCATGATTAGAGGCAACGTTTCTTCAAAGTCAGGTCTTACATTAGTATGACTAGTGTGGAAGTGTCATTTATTTTTTTTAAGGTAACATGTCAAAACAGCTGTCCTTTAGTGTAGGATATTAAGCCATCATTGGAGCTTGCAAAGCTCAGCAAAACTACCTTTGATTTTATGAGATGCAGCATTTTATTCTTTGTACATTCTGCTTACACCCTATCAAGATTATTCAGTCAGGAGTGTATGATGACACGTGCCAGCATTGTAATACCATCTGGCATAATGCACAAATGCAGAACTCAATCCCCAAACCTAAGCAACATGTCAAACATTCATATTTAAAAGTGTAGTAGGGACGTTTGATATGATTTAACTGTTTTCCAGTTTTCTAGTATTGTACAGTCATGTTGAATAAAATCCACATTTCAAGAAATGTTCTCCTTCTGCAATCCAAAACAATACAAGCAGAATCTTTACAGCACACTCACTCCATGGCCTTATGGACATTAATCATTTGGTTTAACAGATCCAGCTCTTTTGAAAATGCTGATGATATTAGAGACAAGATAGTTGATTAAGTTTCTCTAATTAGAGTGAGTATCTTTCTTGTACATAGATTTTAAAGAAATAGATATTTTATACTTGAACTCTGACAATCTTTGCCAACCCTTACAAATAAACTACATTTATTTAACATTTATAGATAGAAAGAGGTTGAAAGTGAGTGTTAGTCTGATCAGATATATTATACCCATTTATATGTTTTCAAATATCAACTTCTAGACCACTCATTAGTGAGATATCAACTGTTTAGTTTAATGTAGGAAACACAGATGTGTGTACCAGAAACAATCAAGCCAGTTATAGAAATATGATATCAGGAAGTCTCCTGTGAAGTCCGCTAGGCTGATATATATATATATATATATATATATATATATATATATATATATATATATATATATATATATATATATATATATATATATATATACAGAGGCAGAAATGGTTAGTGAGAGCACACATGACATGGAAACATATCTTTATTGTCAAATCGTACAACTGGACTAAATTTGGTCAAAATAGGTCTTGGCATTTGTAGCTTTCCCGTGGTGTCTAGCACATCCTGAAAATGTCTCTCCTCCCTTGCCTTTTCTAGACATCATAATTATAAAGTGTGACACTCACACATAAATGCGGGATTGTAGTGGCTCCATTCCAACCCCAATCAATTAAGTATCCTGGCTCTACATAGCTCTACCTGAAGACACTAAAAATGATTATGAACTAAAGAAAATGTTTCTATTTGTGCAATATGAACTCTCGAAATCACCTGAAATTCTGTTGCAGATGAAAGTGCCAGTTAAATTGAGCAACATTTATATTAGTCGATTGAAAGGTTCAACTTTTGAATTACACTTTATTTTGTTGCATAGGTATAGTACACAGTTACTGCAAATTAACAGTGAACTTTTCATGATTTATGTGCATTTCTGGATTTAATATTCAGGATTCTTTGTAACATGGAAAATTATCTGATTCATGTTTTGATTATCTTCAGAACACTGAAACTTTTATCAGTTTATTCATTTTAACTTATGAAAGAAAATGTATTCTGTATTTAGAAACCATTCTGCCCACCTTTAAAGTAATATTTTCCATCATTAATACATAACCTTTTGGTAGAAATTCTATGTTTGTAGTGAGATTGTGTGTATGATATGACTTATTTTCTAATCTAATAAAATTTCTTAACAAAATTTGGGGACCAAATTTCAGAACCGAGGGGGAAATGTAGTAGGGACTTTTGATATGATTGAACTGTTTTCCAGTTTTCTAGTCCTGTACGTAGACATGTTGATCAGAATCCACATTTCAAAAAATGTTCTTCTGCAGTAAAACAATACAAACAAAATCTTTACAGCACACTCACCTCATGGACATTAATCATTTGTTTTAATAGGTCTAGCTCTATGGTCAAAGAAAGTGAGAACAGCAGGAATTTATGTTTATGCAAATTAATTAAATGATTATTTACAGGACTTATAATTAGTTTTAGATTTTGAAAATGCTGATGATATTAGAGACAAGATAGTAGATTAAGTTTCTCATATTAGCAAGAGGATCTTATACATAGATTTTAAAGAAATAGACATTTTTTACTTGAACTCTGACAATCTTTGCCAACCCTTACACATAAACTACATTTATTTAACATTTATATTTTCAGGAAGAGGTTGAAAGTGAGTGTGAGTCTGATCAGATATAACCATTTATATGTTTTCAAATCAACTTCTAGACAACTCATTAGTGAAATATCAAATGTTTAATTTAATGTAGGAAACACAGACCTGTGTACCAGAAACAATCAAGCCAGATATAGAAATATGATATCAGGATGTCTCTTGTGAAGTCCGCTAGGCTGATATATATATATATATATATATATATATATATATATATATATATATATATATATATATATATATATATATATATATATATATATACAGAAGCAGAAATGGTTAGTGAGAGCTTTTGATGCATAGGCGGCCTAAATTTTATTATCGTCATCGTTAGTGAGAGCTTTCAAATTTGAATTTGGTACATTGAAAAGAAACCAATAAAGAAATAATGTAGCGTCAGACATTTGTTTGCTTGCTCTGCCAGCAAATTCCCCAATATAGCTGCCACCTACCCTACACAGCTACAACACTAGCATGACCACTGAACTGTATGTTTGACAATATCACAGCTAAGCAGATGCAAAATATCATTGAATATGTTGAAACAATTCAACAAGATCTTTGTAAAAGTTTGAACAACAGATTGTCTAGCCTTTTGTCAGTGCAAAGTTGAATTGTAGTATCGTCCATTACTGAATCAAAAAGACAGTATATATTTAAGATAGTGGTCCACTATGCCATGGATTTTATATAAGAAACTTTGTTTTAAAATAAATTTATTTAATATCTGTGTGGTTATGAGTGTACATATCTTTTTGTGGTGATGACAGCTAACAATGCAAAGCAGCAATTTAATATTTAGTGGCGAGGGGCTGGGCTTTGTTAGAAGAAAGTATAGATTGCAAATAATTGAACAAAATACTCTTTGTTCTGATTTTAGTTTCAGAAAAATAAAAACAATTGGGTATAAGAAACAATACTCTTGTTTGAAAAAAATCCACTGAGCTGGTCAGTCCCTAATTTTATCAACTACTTTCAAATTTTGAATTTCCAGTCATTTTCTATAAGCTTATATGTGTAGATAAACTTGTTCTTAACTGTAAAACATAACTTTATTGGATTGCACACACTGAACACACCATCGTCCATGCCCACACCTCAAAAGACTCTTTTTCAGTCTGAAAGATCACCCAAACACTATCTGGGAGGTTGGCAATTATCTTGGTAAGATTTTAGCATAATTCTGTGATTGCAATAGACGTAAACATTTCGAAGATATTTTGATCCTCTGGTGTTATGATGTTACATTCCCAGAACAGTACTGTGGTGCAGAATTTATGCTGCAACTAAATAGCAAAACCATAAATATGGCACTGAAATTGTCTAATGTCTAACTGACCAGATCAGATCATTAAAGTAACTGAATCGATTCATTAGAATTCAGAGGTAAATACAGAATTTGTTTTATATGCTAGGAGCAGCCGTTATAGTGGATTAAATCTTACAAGCTCTTTCACTGTGTATTTATAGAACTTAAATTCTAAACATTGCCAAACGTGAAAATTCAGTTAGACTAATACACAAAATCAAGCATCCAAAATTTGGACTTATGACAAAGTTTTGTGGTCTCCTGTCCTATTTTGAAAAATCAAGTCCAAGATTTGGATTTCAGACTGTATTAGTTTCATGGTCTCAAGTCCTATCTTCAAAATTTAAGTATCTAAAATTTGGAATTGAGATTGTAGTCATCAGTCATATCTTCAAAAATCAAGTGTGTAAAATTTGGACTTAAGTTTTATCGTCTCCAATACTATTTTCAACAGTTATGTAAAAATTTATATTTGAGACTGTAAGTCACCAGTCCTATCTTCAAAAATCAAGTGTTTAAAATAAAATTTGGACTTGAGACTGTAAGTATCCACTCCTATCTTCAAAATTAAAGCACATAAATATTGTCTCTATATTACTGTATCAGTATTGTCAAAAGAACAAACGACTATGCAAAATTTAATCTTTATTCAGTGAAATAATACTGATTACATTAAAGTAAATCATAATTATCTATATCAACAACACATCTGTCACAATTCAAAGAAGCCTAACCATAGCCTGTAGTGAATACAGCTAATTAACAGTTTCAAAATACAAGTTGACAAGTAATGTATCTTATTAACTCTGTATTAAGATTACTTGTTGGTTGCAAATATTGTGAATTTGAATGGTCAATCTAACAAGGGTAAAAAACCAACAAAACAAAGAAAAAACAAAACAAAAGAATGTCAACTATATGTAATATAATTACATAGTGAAAATTTATAGTGGTATCTTATGCTGACAAATAAAAAAGAGTTGGTGTCAACATGAATGTGAGATGTCTTTTTTAAATCTCTAAGTTAACTGATCAGTTGTTGAAATCCTTTTGGTGTAAAAATGGCACATCTCGTAATGCACTAATAATTTCATGGGAATAAAGATTTACCTTTTACAGTAATAGAGAAAGTACAGCCAAATTGAAAGCTACCATAACATTATCAGAAAAAGGTCAAGATTCTATAGCTGTCTCTATGGCAGGAATCATTATACTTGGTGAATAGCTTCCTCTTTAGCAAGATTAAAATCCCTGGAAAATGTCTATATTCCTGTTTGAACCATCCATTCGACAGGAACAGCAATTTTTTAATTATCAAAAGAAATGGTAACATAAATATAGTTGTTCCTTTTTAGGTCTTACATGATAATTATATCATTTCTCTCAAGACATATAAACTTTAAATTAAATTATTATAAGAAATAAATTACTGTTGTAGATTTCTCAATGAAGGATGATCCATAAAATGGCAGACAGTAATATGAAGGGACGTTGTTATGAAAATGTATCAAGACAAAATGGCAAAATACTTTGCAAAGCTTATAAACATGGAGAAAGAAAATAATAATTATAAGTCAAACAGTCTTTATTATTTACAGCTTATTTTAAAGTAGAATATTTGAAAAACTAAAGGGACTCAAAGATACCAGACTATATACCAAATAAATATTTTGTACATTTATGATAAAGAATGTGGAAACATTTGGTGTAACAGACTATTTACAAAGATTTTATTTAATTAAAAAAATTAGTTTCTCAAAATAAGATGATTTTATAAATAGGATTTCATATGAAAAATGGATAAAGTTACTGATTATATTTATAGTTTTTTATTCTATATAAAAATTTCTCAAAAGGAGTTATTTGCGATATAAAATACTTATGAATTTGTTTGAAAACAATTAATATATTGCAATCTTTTGTACACACTCTCATAGTTATTATACATAAAATTCTGATCCCGCGTAAGAGCAAACAATGCTTACTAAGAAACAATACAATAAAATGTCCATTATCCATACTTACCGATCACATAGATTGACTTTTGTCCCATAATGCAGATTATGTATTGTGCATACAATTACCAGTGATACAGTCAACCAAGTATCCAGAAACAAATCCATGTCTCCCAGTGAATCTGAATAATCAACATCGTACTGTTACACTTATTGCTTGGAATAGTCAGCTATTGAAACTTTATTTCAAGATATTTAAAAAAATCCCCTTTTTTTAACAAAAAACTAGAAATATGTCAGTGCTCCAAAAGTCTAATTTCAGATCGGGCCCAACCTATATCCTAAAAAAGGCTTGTCGACAAAAACAAATCAGATTTTCCAAATAAAGCTTTGATCACACTGATAAAATGTGGAAATGTAATTTCAAGATGTTGACATAACTTGCCATAACACAGTGCAATCTGATTAGAATCAGATCACCGCTGTCCTAGGTGAAGTGGAGATCTGATTTTAATCAAACTGTATCATGGTACGTCATGCTAAAATATGATTTGTAATACTCCCAAACCTCCTGACACAGTCACATTTTGAGAAAACAATTTTCTGCAATCTTCGAAAATAGAATAAAAAAACCCCACCACTTTCAGCATATGCCTGTTACATGTAGCATGTGTAAACAGTAAACAGTCACGATTGGAGCTGATGCAAAACTATCCTATGGGCAGTTTAAATAGTGGGAATTAAAAGACAAAGAGATGATGTATAATCCACCATTTCACATAATTACTCAAGTGGCTGACAATAGCTAGTGAAATGTATTTTAAGACTGCAGTGGGTTAGCCCATTCTGCTAATTTTAAAAGGTATGATCAGGATGTGGAACAACCCGAAAAAGGTAAACCAAAGAGATTCTAGATATGTTTAGGAGAAGGAAAGTCATTCCATGTCCTTGGAATCTCAATGAGATTGTTTAAGCCATATGTATTATAGACAAGTTTGTAAACAGCGGTAACATTTCTTATAAGTTGGATTTTACTGCATAAATATAACGCACAGCATGATCATTTAAACTTCCAGCATAAAGTTTAAGTATGATTCATTTTTGAAGCCAATTTAGGCAGAAAATAGCTATCAGCAAAACTCAACAAAAGTGAGTTCAGAACTCCTAGTTGATGGAGTTTTACAGTAAAAAGAAAGGGGGAGGGCAATTAATTCTTTGCACATACTGCAGTTATATCAACATATGGAAACTTGGTTCTAACCAGGTTTCGCTCACAGAATCCAGCTGAGAAGTTTGAACACAAGGACCATCCAATCTCTGGTGAGTATAGTTTTGACCACTAATGATACATTAATTACCCTCAAACACCTCATTAAACTAACTGAGAGTAGCAAAGGCTACATATAATTAAACCTATATTTTGTCATCCAATATATTTTAAAGATGGAATTAAAAAGTTTTTAATTATAACGGGGAAATAACTATGTAGAATTTGGAAGAAACTTCTCAGATCAAACTTGATAATAAGCGTTTAACTGATTTTACTTTAATTTATGAAGTTCTTTAAAAGTTATTAAATGGAAATAAATTTGTGACAAAAAATATGACATGACAGATGACCATTGACGACAGAAGCATAAAAACATACATATAAAACTATAAAATGTATTTTAGTCCAGATATTTGGTGAAAAACAAAGAAACAAAGGTTAGTGCATCTGAAAATTTAAAGTAAATGACATGATGTTTATATTACCTCATGTTTCAACAAAAGCATTACAAAATACAAAGTTTTTTATGAAGAGAACTGATGTGAAGTCATTCACAAGATCCAGGGAAATTCATTACATTCAAAACGTTATGCATATTTGCTTTTCATCACAAATCAATGTAATTTACTGCAGCATATATCCAAGAGGATGGATGTTACACATAATAATGGAAGGCATCTACAATTTATCACGCAAAATTATAAACATGATTCAGATCATTTTGGGGAACAAAAGGCAATAATGACGAAATTTAAGTATCCATTACATCTACCCATACATGGGGGGGTCATAATATTTATTATAAGTCAGGATACACATGTTATATTTCTACAATTAATTAAAAAATCATTAGATAAGCTAAATATTGAGTCTTGAAATTGTTTTATACTTTAAGTCAATACTTCTGGCAAACTTTATAAATTAACATCAACATATCAGTTTTTCCTTATTTATATACAACAAGAAGACAACTTTTTGCTACATAACAAGTACATAATTCAACTTGGAAACATTAATGACAGCTTCCTTTAATACATCTCAGAAGAATAATTCAATATCACATTATGTGCATTCTTTAGTTTGATATTCATTATTATGTATAAACAGATATGTTGTCTGAATAAAACATCAGTTACTGGTAACTCCATTGTATTAAAAATAAAATCCCACTTGCACAAATGAAGGTGAGGAACAAAAGACATTTAAGATTCTTTCCAAAAAGTTTAACATTGGTATAGACATATGGAACAAAAACGCTATTTTCTCTTTTTGGAATGATATGTAAACCAATATCCTAAATAATGCATACTAAACAATCAACAAATAAAAGCGCTTTCTGGCATTGTTGAGTTTGACTGAAATTTTATCTTCATCATTTTGACCATTTTTCATAATTCTAGTAAATACTGCATGTATATTAAATTAAAATTATCTGATGTCATTTGTTCATTACATATTATTTTCTTGTAGAGATTGCTAATATGTATTTTACGGTTCGAAGTAGTTCTCATATTCAATTTCTGTATCCAAATCTTTCTTTGTCTTGCATGGTCCTGTAGGTTAGCTTCCATGTTGTCACAGAGTACTTAAACAAGACTATCTGAGGGAAGTTTTCTAACTGAAGTATAACACCCATATCTTTGTCATAAAGAAGAACTTGCAGGTAGTCTCCAAATCTAAACAACAAAAATATTAAAAAAGAAGTTCAAAAATTAGTTTAAGAAATTTTGCAGAATTTACATTCTCTTCAAGTTACTTGCGACTGGTTTGTTTAGCATTTCACAGCACATCAACACAAGTAGGTTATTTAATGTTGATGCAGTTGAAATTGAAATCAGTTTCTATTTCATGTCTGTAATGCTGACCAATGAAAGTTGCTGAAGCTACTTTGTCTTGTGAATTTGTACCAAATTTAGGAAATGCTTGATATTATAAATATTAATAATAGAACACTTATCAAGGATGGTGGGTCGTTAGGGTCAATTAATTTGACAAGAGATAAAGAACGGGAAATATATTAATTCTTCTCTTTAGCATCCACGAAATCCTCATCATCTGGATTCTAAGGGACGGAGATAACCAGGACAATACACTCAAACATCAATTTCAGGAGGGGAATGAGGCATTTAAGATGCAGATGTTGGAGGTACTGTTTAAGATCCGTAAGATCCTTCTCAAGTTTTGGTGTCAAGAGTTCATGAAAATCCTCAGGAATCCCATCAAATATCATCTACAATTGTAAATTAATGAACAGAGTCTAACATTTATTTTCTGACACAATGCATAAAATTAAATGATGTTTACACAATAATGGATTCCTATCAAGTCTATTATACAAGATCAGTTTAGCTGACAATGTTGGTACCAACAGTCAGACAGTCCTAGATGGGAGAGGGGATATGTGCTGAGATGCCAGATAGCCATTCATCAGGTACAAGTGACCATTGTGGAGAGTGAATAGGCTTATTATCTTCTCATCATTTGTTTCATTTTTTCTTGCTGCTTTTTTGGAGTCTAACAGTCTTTTCAGGACTTGTGCATAAGCTATACTGTTACCATGCTGATATAGTGTTGAATTCCCAGGTCACGAAAGTGGAACTTCAATTCATCTGGATTACTACTGTACACTTCAACAGAAGGAATTTGCCTGACTCTTTCAAGTGGATTTCATGCTGTGCTACTTTGTCTACTGTACAAACTCTTAAGTTCTGTTGGTGTATTGGTCACTCTAATGCTAAATGTTCTGTTGTGTCATGGATAAACTGTAGATGTGTTCCCCTTCTTGTGGTGTTTGCGGAGCCAGGACCAGACAACAATGCGATACCCAGTCACCGAAAAATTGGTCAGTGGGAAAATTGCATAACAAAGTTCATGAGATTCATGGTAGTAGTAAATAGGGTCACCCTAGCCTCAATGGAAATTAGCATTACAGGACCCCTTGGGTCACTCTAGCCTCAATGGAAATTTAACATGGGGAAAAATCATGGATCACTCTAGCCTCAAGGGGAATTTAACATGGAAAAAAGTCTTAGGTCACTCTAGCCTCAAGGGAATTGAACATGGGGAAAAAGTCTTGGGTCACTCTAGCCTCAAGGGAAATTGAAAATGGAACAGGGTCGGGACCCTATTTTAATACGGTCCCGACCTGATGGGTCTATGGAAAGGCGAAAATTGAAACAGGGAGGGGTCTCTATTTTTTTTTAAAATAAAAAATAAAAAAGGGTAGGCAATTAAAAGTCAATCTCTTTTCGAGACCTATGAGTGGCCCTGAAAAGGGCCTTTGGGTTTCTTCTTCTTCTTCTAACTCCTCCACTTCTTCCACCAAGTCCTCACTTTTTCCATCATTCCTTTCTTCTTCTTCTTCTTTTCTGTTTCTGGTATCCAGTCCGGGTGACCCATGGCTCGGAACTTCTGTTGGATTTTCATCCAGTTATCGTTTAGTTTCTCTAATTCTTCCTTTTTCTTTCTATTTTCTTCTTCTTTTCTTTCCTTAGACCACTTTTCTTTGATGTTCTTGACCTCTTCGGTCAGCACTTTCCTCATTACTTCTTTCGCTTTCTTAAGCTTGTCTAAACTCCACTTCACAAAAGACCAATCTGTCCATTCTACAATGTCTTCTAAAAAACACCTTACACTCGTCACATAAACTATGGCTTCTTTCAACTTGCCCACTTTCACATACGGTGGGTTAATGAAACCTCTGATTCTCTTCTCCTCATCCTCTATCATTTCTTTCACAATATCGATTGCTAAGTGGAGGCTGGTTACTTGTCTTGAGACGAAGTCTTTTGTCACTGCATGCCACCATTCCTGTTCAAGCCTTTCTGCTACATTCAATCCATCCACCATCCAGTACCAACTTCCCATAAGGTTGTTATACAAAGCTGAAGCTGCTGGCATCTTCTTGCTTGCTTATCCCGTGGAATGGGCTCCAATGGCAAACACTGTTAGTTTTATAGTTAAAGCGCGGACGTGAAGGAAAACATCCCCTACTTTTCTTTTCTCATATTATCTACTATCCACATTCGCCAAGTAGCAAGAAATAAACTAAAATCTACCATTCACACAAGCCAAGCATCAAAATCAAATCCTATTCAAATCCTAATCTACTATCCACACAAACGTACGTGATCGGTTACAAAACCCAAACTATACTCTCCACATACGCTAAGAAACAATAAACAAACCCATAATCTACTATTCACACAAACGTACGTGAGCGCTTACAAACACAAACACACAAACACAAACACAAACACATACCCTCACACTAGGAAAAAAAGAGTCAGTGTTTATATTCACACTACTCTACATACACACATTGGCAAATCGATTACTATTTCTTTTCTAGAGTATTGGGTAGCCCTGAAAAGGGCTGTTTGTTTTTTGATCTCCATGACTCCTGGTTAATGATGGCACCTTCATGGCCTGGCACCACACACACATCTTCTTCCCCAGTCTCTTTTTACTCTTTTTGGGGGGAGAGCAGAGGCGTGATAAGTGGCTTCAGAATCCCAATCTTCTGTCTCTGGGATTCTGAAATTTCCTCTCTCCTTTTCTTCCTCTTCTTTGTTTCTTCTCTCCTCCTCTTTCATTCTTCCCTCTTCTACTATGGCCTCTGCAACCAGCTCATTCACTATACGCCTGGCATATTCCAGGTGTACATGAAGTTCAAGCAGTTTTGCTAGTCTGGTGTTCATTCTGGTGTTGATCAATCAACAAGGGTAGCTAGACTGCCAAGCGATTTTTAATTTATAGTGAAAGCGCAGACGTGAAGGAAAACATCCCCTTAAACAAAATTGATATGACCTAGATCATGACCAAACAACGCGCGGACCTAAAAGAAACACTCACTCATTTTTTATGCTACCCATTACTAATTTAAAACTTTTCACTTCAATATACTATTCACATACTCAAAGCAATCAAATCTAACCCCAAATCCACGCACGTCAAACAGCAAAAAAAAAAAAACAAAAAAAAAAAACATGATCATTATCTACTATCCACACAAACACATACACTCACACCACAAAAGAGTCAGTGTTTATATTCACACTACTCTACATACATACATTGGCAAATCGATTGTTATTTCTTTTCTAGAGTATTGGGTAGCCCTGAAAAGGCTGTTTTTTTTTGTTTGCTATGGTAATCTTTTAGTTTCTAAGAATGTGACGTCCTCTGAGGATAGACTTTCTGACGATAGGTCTGCTTCTTCGGAAAGAGAAGAAGAACTCTTTGGTGTCGATACAACAATGGACAAAGCCTCTGTCAGGTTCAGGTTGCTGCTGCTGCTGCTGCTGCTGCTGTTGTTGTTGTTGCTGTTGCTGCTGTCTCTGAAGTCTGTACTTCTCTGTCCATTCTTCTTTCTCCCTGTTCACTTCTTCTCTGAAGAGCTTTTCTATCAGGTCTTCAGTGACTTTTAGCATTCTCACATTCTCAATCTCTTCAGGCTTCGGTATAGACTGTGTCTGACCCTATGCAAATTCACGTAGGCTTCGTTTAGCTTAGCTAGTTTGGAGCACATCTTCGTAGGAGGATGAGTCGACAATGGATGGTTAGACTGAAAACTACCCCGGTTCTTAAAGTCAAAGCGCGGACGTGAAGGAAAACATCCCTACACTGTTTTCGAGCCGGAACGATCAATGAGTGTCATGAGAGAGATAGAGAAAAGGCAAAGAGCATGAATCAACATTCTTATAGCCAAACGAAAGACAAAGGCATTTTTTTCAAAACAACATTTTTTATTCAAAAATCACTTAACACTAACCAACAACTCTAATTTTTAACAATAATCCAACAATATAACATCAAAAATTATTTTCAAATGACAAACATTTTTTTCAATTTACACATTTTTTTGGACAGGGTTGGCAACCTTGTGAATGAAATTGCGATTTCCACTGTTGGAAGTCATTAAGCCATTGATGGACACTACGTTTCCTAGCTTGAGACAAAAGATAAGCATAATGGTCACAGAACCATCGATCTACTTTCACATCGTTTCTTGAAGAAGAACGAGGATCAAAATGAGTCACTAAATGTTCTAAGGAATAGCCCAGGCTGCGATGATGCAGAAAATACACACAATATTGTCCACACACCAAGGAATCTGTGCCTTGCAATTTCACATTATTGAATCGGGTGGTCTGAGCATTTCTTCTCATAAAGTCAATGATATCGTCCTCCAAAGGAGGCAATCCGTACGAATATTCCACACATCCTTCTTGAGGAAAGTAGACGGCTACCCAGTGGGTTCCTGGGAGATGACTGTCGTCCGTGTTGATCATATAAGCTTGATGGTCTTGAGGTTTGCGATGAGGGAGTTCATGTTTAGCACATACGACAGGATTCCAAGAAGCCGTGTACGATCTGTGGTTCAAAAGATAATAAAGTTCCCAGGTATCCATTTTTTTTTCATTTTTTTTTTTCACAGGTAATGATAAGTCATCAATTCGATCCTGACTTTTTGCTTGAAAATGTCTGACAAGTAAAAGGCGTTTGTCTCTGACTTCTTATTCTGGTCAAAGAGAGATTCGATGCGACGGCGCTCCAGAGACGTTAATGGAGGAGAAGAATGTTTATCCAAGCCTTTATACCACTCGTTCAACACGAATTCTATCTCGACGACACCCCAAGCTTTGTCCAGATATTCGTCCAATTTTTCTTCTTGGCTCAACATCAGACATTTGTCGTGTTGAATTTGACTGGGATGATCGTTGTGACATCCATAGCACTCTTCCTTGATCAATTCTTTCATTACATCTGTCAGGAATGTTGCAAAACAGGAGACTAAATGGGTTTCTTGTTCTGGCCATCTCGACTTCATCATGATAACTTCTTCGTCTTGGGATTCTTCTTCTTCTTCCACAGTCTCCTCACATTCCATGTCTAAAGTTTCTCCACTAGGTAAAGAGGGATAACAGTCTTCCATAGCTTCGAATAATCTAGAATGACTTCTCTCAAACTGTTGATTTCTATGGTATTATCGAATTCTGCATACAGGAGGACGTTCACTGTCTCTGGCAGAGGATTTGCAAACTGAAGTTCCACACGAATCTGGCCAGATTTTATAGGGTGGAAATGTCCCTCGTCGCTGCCTTGGTCTGGAGTGAAATCGAAAGCCCACAAAGCATAGCCTCCTGCATAATCCTCGTACATAATGCCGTGACTGGTGTTGGTCCCTAACTGACCAGTGGCTTCGTACAAGGACAAGTACGATCTCAAGTAATTCTTCTTGGTAAATTCAGGTTCGAATGGTCGGGTACACAAGGTCTTGCGATCTCGACTGACTTCGATTTTCTTAACTTCGAAGTGTTGAAAGTGGGAAGGAT